>OX465296.1:67163479-67608679 GCA_949987735.1 Leucophora obtusa
TTTTTTTATAGAAATAAAAAAAAAATTTTTTTAAAGACTCCTTTTTTAGGTTCCATTCGGCACTACGAAATTAGCCCCGACGAAATAATCCCCAAGCAGAAAAATGCAAAAACCCCCAATGAAATAAGAGCCAAAAGAAATGAAATAATACCCAAAGGAAAAAAATGAATAAACTCCTAAAATAAATGAAATAACCCCTGAACGAAAAATGAAATTAAGGCCAAATATTGGTCTTTATTTCATAATGAAACAACTCCCAAAAAGAAATATGAAGAAACTCCCACTGAAATTGACCCCAAAAAATGAAATAAAGACCAAAAATATGTCTTCAGAAATTTATTTTATTTTATACGAATATACATACATATATGAACGCTTGAGTTGCCAAATCGATTATCTCCATAAAGAAAAATAAATGAGTCTCAAAGAAAAAGAAAATTAGAAAATAATATATAATTGTTTTTAAAAATTCCTGTTAAATTATAAATTTTGCTATTTAGTAGTGTTAATATTTATTATTAGAGAAATTTGTTTTGAATATTCCAGAGTTTGGAGTCAATAAAGTGTTTTCAAATTAAAGTTTTAGAAAATTCAGAAAGTGGAGTTAATCGATTTGACAACTGAAGCATTCATATAATAATTAATTAACATTAGTTAAACACTTGTATAGTTTTGTCAACAGTCTGACGGCAGAAATTCCCCATGAAATTAGAAATTGCATCTGCTTGCAATTTTAAAATGTACAGTGAAGGTTGTTGTAGTACTTCTTTAGATACCGAAAGTTAGATAACTTCAAATTAAGGAAAACCGTGCTGCAGGCTTTTAATTTTTTTATTCATATTTGTGAAAGCGCCGCAGGCGAAAATTTGGTATAAAAAATCGCGGCCTGCGGCACTGTTTTCTTTAATTTAAAACTTTCGGTATCTAAAGAAGCACTACAACATACTTCACTTTACCTAGTGTCTTCAAATGCAATGAAATGTGCAAAGAAATTTGAAAATAACACACAAAGCAACAACAAAATTATTTTCGTTGTTGTTTTGTGTGTTATTTTCAAATTTCTTTGCACATTTCATTGCATTTGAAGACACTAGGTTACGTACACTATCCATATATTCCATGTTGAACAATAGCAGCTGTTGAAAAACAACCAATCGGCACAACCGCAAAGTTACCGTTAATTAAAACTAATTGTTATATAGATAAATAAAGTTATGATTTCAGGTAGCAATATTTGTAAATCTGAACGGTTTAAATTGTAGAAATATTTTCTAAAATCCGTTTGACAGAAACAAATTTTTAAAAATTTCAGAAATTATAAAAATGAAATAACCTCCAAAAAAATGAAATTCTCCCCGAAAAGTAAGTGAATGCAAAAATCCCCAATTAATATGTTTAGCAATTCTTTCATTTTGGGCTTATTTCATAATGAAAACAACCCCAAAAATCATATACGAAACAATCCACAAAATAAATGAAACAATCTCCAAACTAAATTTTTGCCATTTTTTTGGGGCTTTTTTCGTTTTAAGGTTTGGGGGTTATTTCGTTGGGGCTAATTTCTTAGTGCCGAAAATCGATATTAAAACCTTTAATTAAGCATGTTCTAGAAGAAAAATATAAATTAGAAATTAAAAAATAATATAAATTAATTATGTAGAAACCATTGATGGAAG
Organism: Leucophora obtusa; assembly: GCA_949987735.1. Classification (NCBI taxonomy): domain Eukaryota; kingdom Metazoa; phylum Arthropoda; class Insecta; order Diptera; family Anthomyiidae; genus Leucophora; species Leucophora obtusa. The sequence continues at coordinate 67,165,156 of OX465296.1, forward strand.
TTACCAACGCTATCAAGGCCTTAAAAATCAACAAAGCCCCGGGAACCGACAACATCGCGCCAGAAATGTTGAAAGCAGATCCCAACGTCACTGCGGGAATAAATATCCCGATAATAGACGAATTTTGGGGAACGCAGCGCCTCCCCGATCAGCTTAAAGAGGGTATTATTGTTAAAATACCAAAAAAAAGGAAATTTGTCGAAGTGCACTAATTGGAGGGGGATTACACTTCTGAGTATGGTGAACAAAGTGATAGCGCATATCATCACAGGCCGAATCACAACAGCCTTGGAACCAGAACTCCGTCCGGAGCAAGCTGGCTTTCGACCAAGAAAATCCTGTGTGGACCAAGGAAACACCCTAATAGTAATCGTTGAACAGTCTGTAGAGTGGAGGTCTCCCTTATATCTCGTATTTATAGACTTCGAAAAAGCATTTGATAAGCTCGCTCATGACACCATCTGGAAGGCACTTGAATGCAAAGGCACCCCACTAAAACTTATTTCGCTATATATAGTATTATAGTCTCACACTTAAAAAATTGCACAAAACATTAATTAAAAAACTTAATCAGCGATTTTTATTCTGCAAACAAATATTCTGATGTGAAAATTTTCTTTTTGGACATTTTTTTCCGCTATATTTTTTCCTGATTTTTTTTTTTTGCAGCTAGTCTACAAATAGGTACTATAGTCTCTAGATTATATATTTAACAAAACCGCACCTAAAAAAGTGCAAAATATTGGCGGAACGCAAAAAAATACTTTATTGTACAAAAATTGTATTCAAAAATTTTATCAGCGATTTTCATTCTGCAAACAAATATACTGATGTAAGAATTTTCTTTTTTGCAAATTTTTTTCCGCAACTTTATTTTGCGATATTTTTTGCAACTAGCCTCCGAACTTTGTTCAATGAATTGGGTATTATAGTCCCTAGATTATAAATTTAAAAAAACCGCACTTAAAACAATTCCTCCTTTATAACCCTCAGAAAGAGAGAGCTACATAAATGCGACTTGTAAAAAAATCTAAAAAAAAACAGTGATAAAAAAGAACTAGAAATTAACTTTACCGTGTTAATAAATCGCCCAATCCATTACGGACGGATTCTTAAAGATTTCGTGATTGGTTTTATTAAATTTAATAAGTTATTGAACTTTAATTTTGCTTTTATTTTTATATAAATCTTAAAAAAGGAAAAATTCTTACTGGAAACATTACACTCAATTGTTAGAAAAAGAATACTATACCAAAACAAAACACCAGTTGACGTATTTACACAAAATACTGGCAACTATAATTGTTCTGGAGTTGCTAAGTTCAAAAAAAGAAAGAAAAAACATCATTGAAATCTACGGTGGTTGTCCTAGCTAATAGCTAGTAATTCAACGCCGAGTTACCAACTTCAAGTTTTTGATACCCCACTTGGAAATTTAAATGACGAGTGGGTATGAATCACCTCGATACAGTTTAAGTTTGATTAGAGTAAACAAACTTAAAGAATTGGAAAAAAATAACAATGAACTCTATGATCGAATTAGAGTGCTAGAAAACCAATGTAAACGTCTAAATCAAGAAAATGAAAGTCTACGCTCTTTGCTTGAAGGGAATACTTCATGCTCTACTGAAATATAACTAAAAAGTCCTCCTAGGCATATAAATCAACATGAATCAGCTAAAAATACCCCAAATCAAAAATCTGTGCAATTCGAGACTGCAGAAGATGACTCGATCAAAGAAACTGAGTGGATCCTGCAAACAAATAAGAAGAAAAGATTAAATAAAAAGCGAAAAGCTGAGTCGTCGCCAGAATGCTCAGTACCGCGCACTTCAAAGTCAACTAAAAAAACACAAACCGTTGACAAATCGAAAAACAGTGAGCTTATCAACGACCCCGAACAAAAAAATTTAGGAACCATGAAACCACCACCAATAATGGTCTCAAATGTATCCGATTATCCGAAATTCCTATGCCTACTAAAAGAAATTTTAAAAAGTCAATTTTTCATAACTATACTCCGTAGTGGAACATATAAAATTTGTACCTCTAGTGAGGACGATTATAGAAATTTAACAAGAACATTATCATCTAACGAAACCCCTTGGTATAGCTATGAAAATAAAAGCACAACACCTTTAAAAGTTATGTTTATCGTGTCTTTTGACGCTTCTGATGACATTAAAAAGATATATGAAATCAAAAGCATTTTGAATACAATTGTGTCAATTGAACCATTAAGGCACCAACAATTAATACCTCACTGCAAGAAATGTCAGAGTTTTGGCCACACTAAAAACTACTGTAACAAACCACCAAAATGTGTAAGATGCACAGGAAAACACAGCACGATTGAATGCAACCGAGAAGATGAACAACCAAAATGCTGCAACTGTGGACAACCCCAACCTGCTATATATCGTGGATGCAAAAGAACTTCAGAAAATCAGAAACAAAGCCAGAAAATAAGTAAATACAGATAGTAACTTTACACCAAATATTGTGAGTCATTCGAGCCATTCAATTCCAATCGAATCAATAGATGAAACACCAAAGTTACCAAGATCAACACGAACAACATTTGCTGATGCACTCAAAAATCCTGCACCTAATTCGTCCCAAAAAATTAAAAAACCCAACACCATTTCAAAAAATCAAGATGTGCTTTCACAAATCCTACATAGACTTCAAGAGCAAGAATGGTTTTTCAAAAGTATAGAACAACGTCTTGTTAAATTAGAAAAATCAACTAAATATACATAAATAAACAAATATGGCTAACTTTACAAAAATTATGTTATGGAATGTCAATGGCCTAAAAAAACATCAAAGGGAATTGGAACTAGTTCTGGGCAAAATCAAACTTTGAAAAGGCAAATCTGTTCTCAGACTATCTGGCAGAAATTTTTAATGACAACGAAAACTGTGAATTAACAGAAATCGATGTATCCGTGCTTAATAATTCAAATGAATCTATTCCAGAAGTCACCTCTGATGAATTAATTGATGAAATTAGATCAAATATGAAAAATAAAAAATGTCCAGGATTTGATCTTATAATGGCTGAAGTACTGAAGCAACTACCTTAAAATTGTAGACTGAAATTAACACAATTATTTAACGCCGCATTTCAACTTCAGTATGAACCAACTTTTTGGAAAGTGACTGAAGTAATACTCATCTAAAAACCAGGAAAGCCTCCAACAGAAATATCTTCTTACAGACCTATCTCTCTCCTACCCGTTTTATCAAAACTATTTGAAAAATTACTTCTGAAACTCTTGAAACCATTAATTGCCCGACAAAACCTTATTCCAAAACATCAATTTGGTTTCCGTACAGCCCATTCAACTATCGATCAAGTTCATCGTATCTCCAACGTTATTGAAAGAGCACTGGAGGAAAAAAAGTATGCTCTGCAGTATTCTTAGATGTTTCACATGCATTTGACCAAGTCTGGCATACTGGTCGCATATTTAAACTACGGCAAATGATACCTATCAAATATTCTAATTTAATTAAAACATATTTAGAAGATCGTTATTTTCGTGTGAAGCAAGAGGACTCATACTCTAACTTGAAACAAATAAAAACTGGCGTTCCTCAAGGAAGCATCCTAGGTCCAACCTTGTATTTATTATACACATCTGATGTTCCTCAACCACAACATTCTACAATAGCAACTTTTGCAGATGATACTGCTATTCTATCCGTTTCTGATACAGAAGAATTGGCAAAAAACAAACTACAAACTGCAATAAATTCCATCATAACTTGGACAAAAACATGGAGAGTTAAACTTAACAATTTAAAATCAGTTTACGTAATTTTTACTAACAAAACTATACAACGTTTACCTATTTATATTGACAACTTAGAGGTTCCTTACGCCAATACAGCAAAGTACTTATGAATGACTCTAGATTGTAAGCTTCGTTGGAATGAGCACGTAAAAAAGAAAGTTACTGAACTAAATCTTAAATGGAACAAATTGAAATGGCTTATTGGAAGAAAATCTACACTTTCCATTGAAAATAAAATACTATTATACAACCAATTGATAAAACCTATTTGCAGCTACGGAATACAACTCTGGGGTTGTACAAGTAACACTAATATTCAACTTATTCAACGCTTTCAAAATAAAGTCCTTAAAAGTATAGTTAATGCACCTTGGTATGTTCGTAATGCTGATATCCATCGTGATCTGGGCATAGAACAAGTACGGGATGTGATTCGCAAATTCGCTGAAAAACATTATACCAGGCTCAGACAACACGAGAACCCTGAAGCTTTAGCCCTAACCCATATAGATGGCCAATCCCGAAGACTTAGACGTAGAATACCAGCTGACTTGGTTAGACTTTCGCCAACATTTTAACATAAAAATATTAAGAAATTGTTTCTTGCAAATTGTTTAATAGTAATCTATTGTAAAAAAAATGCTTGTTAGTTATAGTTAACTAATTGTAATAAAAAAAAAAAAAAAAAAAAAAAAACATCCCGGTGAAAAATGCTCATATACACTCGAACATGTTCATATATGGTTTATGTATGGACACATATGACCAAATATGGATTTTTTATGAACATATATGGATTTTATATGAACATGTGATTCCATATATGGAAAATGTTTCATATACAGACATATATGGAAGCATCTGTTATTTCATATATTGAAATGGCACTAATATATGGACAATTATGGAAGTATATGTTATTCAATTTATGCAAAATATTTGGAAGAATACATTTTTCCATATGTGTAAAAGGAACTCATATTTGGTAAGTATGGAATTATATTTAATGCAATGAATAAAAAAAGGAACATGTAGCGACTAATTTGAATGTCATACATAAATTTATATCTATAGTACAATCTTATAATAAAGAACAGCAACGTTCGCATATATTCGCATATATTTAATAAATGTATATGTTCATATATGTCCATATATTAACATATACTTAGGTGTTACCTCATTTTTCGGATCCATACATATATGGTTGAACCATAAATGTTCATATATGGACATTTTTTACCGGGATTACAAAATAATCGCGGAACGTGAAAAAATATTTTAAGGTACAAAAATTTAAGTAAAAAACTTAATCAGCGATTTTTATTCTGCAAACAAATATACTGATGTAAGAATTTTCCTTTTTTCAAATTTTTTTTCCGCGACTTTATTTCGCATTTTTTTTTGCAACTAGCCACCGAACTTTGTTCTATGAATTGGGTACTATAGTCCCTAGATTATGATTTCCCGAGTAAAAAAAATTGATCTCACGCAATATCTAATCATATCCAATTTGATATTGTTTAAGATCTGCTCTAATATCTAGCTGATCCAATTAGATCTCAAAATTGGGTGTATCCAATCATATCGTATTAGATCCCATTGTATATATGGGGATAAACTAAGATCAAGTTATATCTCAAAATTGGGAGGTCCAATGATATCTTTGGGGATAAACCTAGATCTGTTTTGATCCGAAAATTGGCGGATCCAGCTATATATTTGGGGATATTTTTAGATCTTATTTGATCCGAAAAATGGCGGATCCAATTAGATCCAGCTATATATTTGTGGATAAACTTATATCTAATTTGATCTTAATTTTGGCAGATCGAATTAGATCCAGCAATATATTTGTGGATTAACTTAGATCTAATTTGATCCAAAAAGTGGCAGATCGAATTAGATCTAGCAATATATTTGGGGATAAACTTGGATCTCAACTTATCAGAAAAATGGCAGATCGAATTAGAATCAGCAATATATATGGGGATAAACTTGGATCTAAATTTATACGAAAAAGTAGATGTAGGTATATGTGACCTTCTCCGAGAAAAGGGACCTAGTGTGTCAAAAAACGGGTTTGGACTTAAGAGTGGATTCTGGTACCTAAAAGTGTGTAGAATAAGATGAAATGAGTTGAGGCACCTAACCATACCAAATCGCATCTCCCAACTGAAGGTGTGTTTAAAGTGATAATGCGTTATGAAACTTTAAATGCGTTCTTCTAAAAACTTAATTTTCACACACTAGGTCCCTTTTCTCGGAGAAGGTCACATATATATTTTAGGATTAAGTTGTATTTAACTTTATCTGGAAAACGGCAGATCGAATAAGATCGAGGATTATATTTTGGGATTACGTAAGATCTAAATTTATGAAAAAAATAACAGATGAAATTAGATCCAGTAATATATTTCGGGATTGCGTAAGATCTTAACTTTTTCAATAAGTTGCAGATCGAATTGAATCCAGTGATATATTTAGTGATTTGGTAAAATCTTAATTTTTTCCATAAATTGCAGATCGAATTAGATCCAGCAATTTATTTAGGTATTAAAATGGCAGATAGAATTAGAAACAGCAATATATTTGGGGATTGACATCTAAAACTATCCATAAAAATTACAGATAAAATTAGATGCCGCATTATATTTGGTACTACGTAAGATCTCCATTTATTTGGGATTAAATAAGATCCCAGACATATATTGCCAACTGTTCAAAAAATAATACACTGGCAGAGCACTGATTTTATAAAAATTACAATATTTTGTTAAAATAAGGTTTAAACTCAGAAGGTCTCGAGTTCGATATGCATTTTTTTTACAAAATGAATTTCTTTTTATAAAATTAAAATTTTTTTTTCTATAAATTTTTTTATAAAATTATATATTTATTTTTTTATTAAATTGAAATCTTTGAATAAAATAATTTTATTTACATTTTATTAACGCTCTACACCATTTCAATTGTATTAATTGTTTTTAAGATTTATTAATTTTATTTCAGAAATAATCAATTGAATTTCAGTTTTATCAATTGTATTTCAGAACTTATCAATTATTTTTAGAACTAGTCAAATGAAGTTCAGTTTTATCAATTCTGTTTCAGAAATTATTAATTGTATTTCCGAAATTATCAAACTGTATTTCAGAAATTATCAATTGTATTTCAGAAATTATGAAATGTAATTTAGAAATTTTTCTCTATTAACTATGATAAACAATCAACAAGTTTTGAAATAGATTTGATTATTTCTGAAATACAATTAATAATTTCTGAAATACATTCGATAATTTCTGAAATTTATTTAAAATTTGTGAAATGCAATTAATAACTTCTGAAATACAGTTAATATTGTAGTTGAGTTACCATTTATGACTATATATTGTTTAAATGGCACCATATATGACAATATACTGTTTAAATGGCAGCATATATGGTATGTTCCCTATTGAAAAAATAATATGGAGCTTTATATGGTAATATATAACTTAGAGTCATCCATGTACCATTTGATCCGAAAAATGGCCCGATAAAATTGTATCAGTTGTTTATCAGTTTTTAACTTATTGTATCAGTTTAGATCTGACCTGATTAAATTATGTGTTAATCAGATGAAATTGTATCTAATTTTTGACCTGATACAATTTTATTGGTTTATATCACATGGTATCAGTTTAGGTCCAAATAGATATATTTGTATACAAAATTATATAGTTATATCCCAATTTTGACCTGATATCAGTTTAAAACTTTAATACAATTGTATAAGGTAAATGTCGGATACAATTATATTTTATTTATATAAAATTGAACCAATTGCGATCAAACCGATAAAATTGCATCAAGTCAAAAATCGGATACAATTTCATCTGATTAACACATAATTTAATCAGGTCTGATCTAAACTGATACAATTAGATAAAAATTTATAAACAATTGATAAAAATATATCGGGCCATTCTTCGGATGAAACTGTATATTTATACAGATATAACTTAATCACATATATGACTATATGTAACTATTTTTATTCGGGTTGTTTAAATGATACGATATATCAAAGTATATGGTACTATATATGGTAGCATATATTATCATATCTGAAACTGTATTAAAAATGTTGTTCATAAGGTCCCATATATGAGCATATATTGTTGAAATGGCACCATATATGATAATATATGGTTTAAATGGCACCATATATAGTAATATATTTCTTAAATAATACCATGTATAAATATATATGGCATTATATATAGTATCATATATTATCATATCTGGAACTGTATTAAAAATTTTGATCATGAGGTACCATATATGCTCATATATTGTTTAAATGGCACCATATATAATAATATATGGTTTAAATGGTACCATATATGATAATATATGGTTTGAATGGCACCATATATGATAATATATGGTTTGAATGTCACCGTATATGATAATATATTGCTTAAATAGCACCATATATAAATATATATCGCACTATATATAGTACCATATATTATCATATCTGGAACTTAATTACCCGAGTAAAAAAAATTGATCTCGAGCAATATCTAATCATATCCAATTTGATATTGTTTAAGATCTGCTGTAATATCTAGCTGATCCAATTAGATCTCAAAATTGGGTGTATCCAATGATATCGTATTAGATCCCATTGTATATATGGGGATAAACTAAGATCAAATTATATCTCAAAATTGGGAGGTCCAATGATATCTTTGGGGATAAAGCTAGATCTATTTTGATCCGAAAATTGGCGGATCCAGCTATATATTTGGGGATATTTTTAGATCTAATTTGATCAGAAAAATGGCGGATCCAATTAGATCCAGCTATATATTTGTGGATAAACTTATATCTAATTTGATCTCAATTTTGGCAGATCGAATTAGATCCAGCAATATATTTGTGGATAAACTTAGATCTAATTTGATCCGAAAAAGTGGCAGATCGAATTAGATCTATCAATATATTTGGGGATAAACTTAGATCTAATTTGATCCGAAAAATGGGACTTCGAATTAGATCCAGCAATATATTTGTGGATAAACTTAGATATAAATTGATCTGCAAAATGGCAGATCAAATTAGATCCAGCAATATATTTGTGGATTAACTTAGATCTTAATTTATCCGAAAAATAGCAGATCCAATTAGATCCAGCAATATATTTGTGGATAAACCTGGATATAAATTGAATAGATAATTGGCAGATCAAATTAGATCCAGCAATATATTTTGGGATTTAGTAAGACCTAATTTAATCCAAAAATGGCAGATCGAATTAGATCCAGCTGTATATTTGTGGATGAACTTAGATCTAATTTGATACGAAAAATGACAGATCGAATTAGATCCAGTAATATATTTACGGATAAACTTGGATCTAAATTTATACGAAAAAGTAGATCTAGGTATATGTGACCTTCTCCGAGAAAAGGGACCTAGTGTGTCAAAAAACGGGTTTGGACTTAAAGCTGCCTACACACTAGGGAACATTCCATTCCACATGGCCATTTTTTTACGAATGTTGAAATGTGTATAGCAATGTATCATGTTGACCTTCGTGTTTACAAAATTTTTTGATATTTTTTGTTTCCAAACTTAATTTTTCATCGTGTGTATCGATGTTACTGTTTTTGCCGTATTTAGCTCATCGATAGCAGTCATGATATCAGGAGCTTTTGTAATTACGCATTTGGGAAAATGAAAATGACGACAATTATAAATAATGAAAACTGCATTAATTTTATAAATGAATATATTTGCGAGAATTATGGGACATAAAATGTGATAAATAAAAAAATAAAACTAAAAAAAACAGCAGCATATGGAAAATTAACAATTAACAAATTAATTAATTTGATTTTCTCCCGCCCATATTTCATGTGATCAGTTCTACAAACAAACAAAAATGATGTTTCGGTTGACGTTTTGTTGTCGTGTGTGCATCGTCTGTATAAAAAATTAAAAAAATAGAAAAAATAGAATGTTCCCTAGTGTGTAGGCAGCTTAAGAGTGGATTCTGGTACCTAAAAGGGTGTAGAATAAGATGAAATGAGTTGAGGCACCTAACCATACCAAATCGCATCTCCCAACTGAAGGTGTGTTTAAAGTGATAATGCGTTATGAAACTTTAAATGCGTTCTTCTTTTTTTTTTTTTTTTTTTTTTTTTTTATTATAATATACATTTATTTATTCAATTTCTAATTTACACATTTAAATAACCTAAATAAATTTCAGTTATCGCTTATATATAAATAAAAATACTGTTAAAAATACACAATATTTTTCTAAAGATCATACCGATACCATAGATTCAATACTCTATATCTTTTTTTTTTTTCAGAGATATTTTTTTCTTTTTCTCAATAATTAATAAAATACTAATATTAATATTAAACATTTTCTGTTCGTTTTTAATTTAATATAAATTATTTAACCCGTAAACATAAGACCTGCGAAGCCTTGTGGTTTGTCCGCAGGTAAGAAATTCAGGATTTATGTATATTCATATGTAATTTCATTGCGACGATATTAAATAATTCTTAAGGATTTTTTTTCTATTGACCGCATTTGTATTGTCTATTAGATTATTTGGCAGTTCATTGTAAATCGTTGGTAAGATTACCTTCAGAGTTCGGTCACCGTAGCTATTTCTTGTAGTTTCGACCTTAAATCGACCTTCTGAGCGAAGTCTCGTGTTGTAATGGTGATCTATTTTTTGTAGAAGCTGGGAGTCATTTAATTCTGTCAAGATTGTTAGACGATATATGTTTTTGATATTAAGGACTTTTAATGCACTTGGCAGATTTTTTGATTGTCCGTTATTTTTGTTGGTTATAGCCATGTTGTTGTTGTGGATGCTGTTGTTGTTATTGTTGTTATTATTGTTAATGTTGTTATTATTGTTGATATTGTGGTTGTTGGTAATGTTGTTGTTAATATTGTTGTTGCTGTTAATGTTTTTGTTGATGCCATTGTTGATGTTGCTGTTATTGTTGTTGTTATTGTTAATGTTGTTGTTGTTATTGTTGATATTGTGGTTGTTGGTAATGTTGTTGTTAATATTGTTGTTGCTGCTAATGTTGTTGTTGATGCTATTGTTGATGTTGCTGCTACTGATATTGCCTACGTTGGTATTGTTGTGGTGTAAATGGTGTTGACTATTCCAAAGAATTTTGAGTACCCGATGTTGAGTTTGTTGTAGGCTCTTACAGTGGGCAGAGTTACCCCAAGCAGATATACCGTGTCGTATATATGATTCAGCTAACGAGAAGTATGCCTGACGAAGTACTCTGTAAGTTGCGGCATAACTGAGGTGGTACAGCGAATAAGCAGCTTTACGTAATTTCTTTTGCAGTTCTTTTATGTGCGTTTTCCATTTAAAGGTATTATCTACATGTACTCCTAAATATTTGTAGCTATTTACTAGTTCAATTGTAGTATTACAAGAATCATTTGTAACATTGGTTTTGTTGTGTATGCATTCTATGCTGTGGTACTTAATTTTGATGTTGATTGGCTTAACATTCGGTTGTCTGATGTGCATTATTTTCGTTTTTGAAGCGTTTATTACTAAACCATTATCATGGCACCATTTAGATACGACATCGAGCTGAAGTTGCATAGTTTTTGTGGCACTTTCTATATTTTTATTCGTCACAACGATTGCAGTATCATCAGCATATGCGTATGTGAAGCAGTCTTTTAGGGTATTGAGCATATCGTTTGCGTATATTAAATACAGGAGTGGGCCAAGTTTGGATCCTTGTGGAACTCCGTTGCTTGATCTGATTTCATTGCTAATTTTGTTGTTAATTTTTACTTGATAACTTCGGAGATTTAGGTAGTCCGCAAACCATAATAAAACATTTCCGCGTATTCCATTTCTAGCAAGAGTTGAGAGAAGTTTTGAGTGTGACAGTGTATCGAATGCCTTGCTGAAGTCTATAAATAATACTAGACATTGTTCACCTTTACTAAGAGCATTATTTATGGTATTTGCAAATTTACCAAGCAGTTGATTAATGTTCTTTTCTTTTTGAAAACCATATTGATTTGGGTTTATTATTTTGAATTTCTTTAAAAATATATTTAATCTTTTTACGATAACTTCTTCCAATACTTTTTCCATGACTGATAGTATGGCTATTGGCCTGTAGTTGTTGACATCATCTTTCTTACCGCTTTTATAAATGGGCCTTATGATCGATGTTTTTAATAATTTTGGAATAGTTGAAGAACAGATACTTTGGTTTATGAGATTAGTTATTATTGGTGTAAGGATTGAAGCATTATATCTCATATCTCTGGGCCTAATTCCATCGATCCCTGCACCTTTTTTTACATTTAATCTTGCTAATATATTGAAGATTTCATCTTCTGTTGTTTGTTCAATATACATTGAGTTTGGTAAGGTTATTTCTGAGTAGTTAATTGTTTTTACATTACACGTATGAATTATTTTGCATACATTTTCATTGAAGTTTATGGCAAAATTTTGCAAAGTATTTTCAATGTTATTGTTTTTAAAATTTTTTAAAATTACATCATCAATGTTATTTATAGTCTTACCTTTGATCTCATTTATCAATTGCCAAGTAACCCGAGCGTTATTACGATTTTCAATAAATTTTTGGCGGTAATAATTATTTTTTGCATAAAAAATTTTTTTATTTAAATTATTTCTAAATTGTTTAAATTCTTTTTCATAACTTTTATTTCCTTTATTATTAATCCATTTTTTATAAAGTTTATCCCTTTGCTCACAGCAATTCACTATTTCATCACTGATCCATGGATTTGCAGATCTTTTTTTGATTGGTTTTTTATTAACTTTTGATTTTTCATATATTTCACTAAACTTTTTATGTATATTATTGTAAGAATCATTTACATTATTTGGTACGATTAAATTAATCCAATTTGTTTCCTTTATGAATTTATTTATTTTAAAAGTACTTGTATAAGTCTCTTCACAAAAACTTAATTTTCACACACTAGGTCCCTATTCTCGGAGAAGGTCACATATATATTTTAGGATTAAGTTGTATCTAACTTTATCTGGAAAACGGCAGATCGAATAAGATCGAGGATTATATTTGGAGATTACGTAAGATCTAAATTTATGAAAAAAATAACAGATGAAATTAGATCCAGTAATATATTTCGGGATTGCGTAAGTTCTTAACTTTTTCAATAAGTTGCAGATCGAATTGAATCCAGTGATATATTTAGTGATTTGGTAAAATCTTAATTTTTCCCATAAATTGCAGATCGAATTAGATCCAGCAATTTATTTAGGTATTAAAATGGCAGATAGAATTAGAAACAGCAATATATTTGGGGATTGACATCTAAAACTATCCATAAAAATTACAGATAAAATTAGATGCCGCATTATATTTGGTACTAGGTAGGATCTCCATTTATTTGGGATTAAATAAGATCCCAGACATATATTGCCAACTGTTCAAAAAATAATACACTGGCAGAGCACTGATTTTATAAAAATTACAATATTTTGTTAAAATAAGGTTTAAACTCAGAAGTTCTCGAGTTCGATATGCATTTTTTTACAAAATGAATTTCTTTTTATAAAATTAAAATTTTTTTTTCTATAAATTTTTTTATAAAATTATATATTTATTTTTTTATTAAATTGAAATCTTTGAATAAAATAATTTTATTTACATCTTTTTAACGCTCTACACCATTTCAATTGTATTAATTGTTTTTAAGATTTATTAATTGTATTTCAGAAATAATCAATTGAATTTCAGTTTTATCAATTGTATTTCAGAACTTATCAATTATTTTTCAGATTTATGAATTGTATTTCAGAACTAGTCAATTGAAGTTCAGTTTTATCAATTCTGTTTCAGAAATTATTAATTATATTTCCGAAATTAGAAATTTTTCTCTATTAACTATGATAAACAATCAACAAGTTTTGAAATAGATTTTATTATTTCTGAAATACAATTAATAATTTCTGAAATACATTCCATAATTTCCGAAATACATTTAAAATTTGTGAAATGCAATTAATAGCTTCTGAAATACAGTTAATATTGTAGTTGAGTTACCATTTATGACCATATATTGTTTAAATGGTACCGTATATGGTATGTTCCCTACTAAAAAAAATAATTTGGAGCTTTATATGGTATTATATAACTTAGAGTCATCCATGTACCATTTGATCCGAAAAATGGCCCGATAAAATTGTATCAGTTGTTTATCAGTTTTTAACTTATTGCATCAGTTTAGATCTGACCTGATTAAATTATGTGTTAATCAGATGAAATTGTATCTGATTTCTGACCTGATACAATTTTATTGGTTTATGTCACATGGTATCAGTTTAGGTCCAAATAGATATATTTGTATACAAAATTATATAGTTATATCCCAATTTTGACCTGATATCAGTTTAAAACTTTAATACAATTGTATAAGGTAAATGTCGGATACAATTATATTTTATTTATATAAAATTGAACCAATTACGATCAAACCTGACACCATTTCATATAAACCGATAAAATTGCATCAAGTCAAAAATAAAATTAATTGTTTTTAAGATTTATTAATTGTATTTCAGAAATAATCAATTGAATTTCAGTTTTATCAATTGTATTTCAGAACTTATCAATTATTTTTCAGATTTATGAATTGTATTTCAGAACTAGTCAATTGAAGTTCAGTTTTATCAATTCTGTTTCAGAAATTATTAATTATATTTCCGAAATTAGAAATTTTTCTCTATTAACTATGATAAACAATCAACAAGTTTTGAAATAGATTTTATTATTTCTGAAATACAATTAATAATTTCTGAAATACATTCCATAATTTCCGAAATACATTTAAAATTTGTGAAATGCAATTAATAGCTTCTGAAATACAGTTAATATTGTAGTTGAGTTACCATTTATGACCATATATTGTTTAAATGGTACCGTATATGGTATGTTCCCTACTAAAAAAAATAATTTGGAGCTTTATATGGTATTATATAACTTAGAGTCATCCATGTACCATTTGATCCGAAAAATGGCCCGATAAAATTGTATCAGTTGTTTATCAGTTTTTAACTTATTGCATCAGTTTAGATCTGACCTGATTAAATTATGTGTTAATCAGATGAAATTGTATCTGATTTCTGACCTGATACAATTTTATTGGTTTATGTCACATGGTATCAGTTTAGGTCCAAATAGATATATTTGTATACAAAATTATATAGTTATATCCCAATTTTGACCTGATATCAGTTTAAAACTTTAATACAATTGTATAAGGTAAATGTCGGATACAATTATATTTTATTTATATAAAATTGAACCAATTACGATCAAACCTGACACCATTACATATAAACCGATAAAATTGCATCAAGTCAAAAATCGGATACAATTTCATCTGATTAACACATAATTTAATCAGGTCTGATCTAAACTGATACAATTAGATAAAAATTTATAAACAATTGATAAAAATATATCGGGCCATTCTTCGGATGAAACTGTATATTTATACAGATATAACTTAATCACATATATGACTACCCGAGTAAAACGGGTTATACATTATTTTATATTATTTAATACAATTATGTCTCGTTATATATTGCTTTGTATGGCACTATATATAATAAGACATAAATTTCGTCTTTCGAACAAATTTTATATGACCCAATATCTAAATATATCTTTTTACATATGTTGTCATATTTAATAAGATCTTGCCCATGGAATTGAAATTGTAAGACCAAAAATAGCCCAGTTTCATGTTTAATTTAATATTTTATCGAAATCAATCGATTTTATTGGAAAATATTCTTTTACAAAAACAAATTTTGATATAAAATTCAAGTGATTTAAAAAAAAACATGAACACGAAAACTGGCAAAATACTTTTGTATAAAATTTGAGTGAAATTATCTGACGGTTACCCATACATTATCGACGTTGAAAATATTATGTTAAAAGAGTTAACACTTTATATGGGATTTCGTACCACATATATATAGCAACAAAACAAGTCTATTGATTTAAAAAAGAAACATTTATTTCCCCTATATAATTTATGTTATAGTCTTGCTTCAAATAAACTCTTAATATCTTACGGTGGTCTCATACTGCAGGTTTAACTTTAACTTAACTATAAACAAAAGAAAATGTCAAAAAAATGTACACAAAACAACAACAATTTTTTGGGTTAACTATTAACTAAAGTTTAAACCTGAAGTATGAGACCAACCGTTAGTAAATTCAAATTGAAATTCATTTTCATTTAAAACGTTATAAATTTACAACGAAACAACAAATTCTTTTATTTTTAAATTTAATATTGGGTCATATTAATAAAAGTTAGCCAATTCTTCGAAGTAATTATTTTGGTTTAGGAATGACGTACCACCAAATTTATCCATAGGCTTGAAGGATATCAAAATATCCTATGAAATTAAAACAAAAAATTGTCTACCCGCAAGCAGACTAAAATTGTGTAATAAATAACTTAAACACCTAATAAAAATTTCCCCTATTAGTGAAATGTAGTTTTTTATTCATACATACACTATTTACAAATTTAAAACATTTTTAAACGATTATTTTATGACATTATTCTCATTTTTTTTAAGTGAAAGCCCAAAAATAAAAGCTTCATTTGAACTTTTCTCACTTTCAAAACGAAAATCTCACCTTTAGTGAAAAATCCAGTAATGATTTATGGAAATTATTTGAAATTTCATTTTATTTAGAATTTTTTTATTTTATGGATTATTCTTAAAGTACACTATAGCTCGTGTAAGTACTGATTAATGTGTAGATACTTTTTATGTATGCAGTTTTACATAAAGACTCGCAAACTTATTAGATTTGCTTAGTTCACACGATACACGAAACCTTACGTGAATTCCCCATTGTTTTTCAGTACAATATTTAATAAAAATAGAAATACGAAAATTTTTATCCAACTGGACCTAATTGCATCAAATTTTAAATATTAAGATATTATTTCATTCAAAATTCGGATTAAATTGTATATAA
Organism: Leucophora obtusa; assembly: GCA_949987735.1. Classification (NCBI taxonomy): domain Eukaryota; kingdom Metazoa; phylum Arthropoda; class Insecta; order Diptera; family Anthomyiidae; genus Leucophora; species Leucophora obtusa. Next base: position 67,182,042 of record OX465296.1, read on the forward strand.
TTTAAAGTAATTAAATCCAATTTGATCCACGTAGATACAATTGTATTCCCCATTTTTCGGATTAAATTGTATGTGATTAGTTATTGTATTTCATCAAATTAGATATGTCACCATATCATCTTTTTTAATCGGGTATATGTAACTATTTTTATTCGGGTTGTGTAAATGATACGATATATCAAAGTATATGGTACTATATGTGGTAGCATGTATTATCATATCTGGAACTGTATTAAAAATGTTGTTGAAATGGCACCATATATCATAATGTATGGTTTAAATGTCACCACATATGGTAATATATTGTTTAAATGATACCATATATCAATATATATTGCACCATATATAGTAGCATATATTATTATATCTTAAGCTGTATTAAAAATGTTGTTCATGAGGTCCCATATATGAGCATATATTGTTGAAATGGCACCATATATGATAATATATGGTTTAAATGGCACCATATATAGTAATATATTACTTAAATAACACCATGTATAAATATATATGGCACTATATATAGTATCATACATTATCATATCTGGAACTGTATTAAAAATTTTGATCATGAGGTACCATATATGGTCATATATTGTTTAAATGGCACCATATATAATAATATATGGTTTAAATGGTACCATATATGATAATATATGGTTTGAATGGCACCATATATGATAATATATGGTTTGAATGTCACCGTATGTGATAACCCGAGTAAAAAAAATTATATATAATCATATATGGCATATATTACAATATATAATTATACATGTCGTTATGTATATCCATATATAATTATATATGACGTTTTTTCACAAAATTTTTTCTTATATTATGCCATATATAATTTCATCTAATTAGATATCGGCCTTCATAATATTAGATATGGCATATATAACTATATATTACATGACATGGTTGATCTTATTGCATATATAGTTATATATAGAACTATATCTTAATATATATGGAGGCATTTTAGCAATATATAATTATATATGGTATCATTTAAACAATATATAATTATATATGGTGACAGTTAAACTAGATATTATCATATATGGTGCCATTTAAACAATATATGGTCATATATGGTACCTCATAAACCAAATCTTTAATTCAGTTCCAGATATGATAATATATGGTACTATATATAGTGCGATATATATTTATATATGGTGTTATTTAAGCTATATATTATCATATATGGTGCCATTCAAACCATATATTATCATATATGGTGCCATTCAAACCATATATTATCATATATGGTACCATTTAAACCATATATTATCATATATGGTGCAATTTCAACAATATATGCCCATATATGGTACCTCATGAACAATATTTTTAATACAGTTCCACATATGATAATATATGCTACCATATATAGTGCTATATATATTTATATATGGTGTTATTTAAGCAATATATTACCATATATGGTGCCATTTAAACCATATATTGTCATATATGGTGCCATTTCAACAATATATGCTCATATATGGTACCTGATGAACGACATTTTTAATACAGATGCAGATATGATAATATATGCTACCATATATAGTCCCATATATATTGATATATGGTGTCATTTAAACAATTTTGAATACAATTCCATATATGGTTTAATTTGAATAATGTAAAACTGTATGGCGCTATAAAAAATATTATCAGATATGTTACTTCATTAACAATATTTATAATACAGTGTCATATATTGTAATATATGTATATCATTCAATATATATTGATGTATGGTAATGGTACAATAATTCCAATATCAGTTGAGATACAATTTGTGGGTCCATATCAAAAATTTGTTCATGTACATTTAACATATATATACATATGTACATTTAAGTTATAATTTATAAACACTTTATAAAGTTAAATAGTTCCATAAACCTCGTCTAACTGTATAGAATGTTTATGAATATACGATTTAATATATAATAATTACAACTACAAATTGGTGCCATTATCTAAAATTTAATTTAATGTTAACTTATAATATAATAAAAATGTATTTCCTAAAAATAAAAATATAGTGTTAATTAATGTTAATATACAATAGGTTTAAGTTTAACATCCCAGACAGAAAAATATAATCGGCACAATGCTGGCAAACCGTTGGCGATGGTCGGTTATGCGTTGGCAGAACGTTGCATTAACTATCTTGGCAAAAAAATAGATTTCAAAAAACATTTTTGAAAAAATTGAGAAAACTTTTTTTAATATTTGCTTTTAAAAACATGAAATTTAACCCAGTCCACCAGATTGTCAGCCAAGACCTCTACACTCTAATCTAACGAGACTTGTTATAGATGTGTGATAGCTACAAATTAAATGAATGATAAAAGTATTTCGAGCTAACTTATAAGCATCGAAAAAAGGTATTCCAGAAATTATTAAATGTATTTTAGAAAATTTTAATTGTATATCACAAAATATTATTTGCACTTCAGAAACTACAATATTACGCAAATTTAATTATTTATTTATTTAGTTGTGTCCAGAAATAATGAAATCAATTTCAGAATTTCATAGCTAATAGAGAAAAATTTCTCAAATACATTTCATAATTTCGGAAATACGATTGATAATTTCTGTAATACAGTTTGATAATTTCTGAAATACAGTTGTGAATTTCGGAAATACAATTAATAATTTCTGAAACACAATTGATAAAACTGAACTTCAATTGATTATTTCTGAAATACAATTAATAAATCTTAAAAACAATTAATACAATTGAAATGGTGTAGAGCGTTAAAAAGATGTAAATAAAATTATTTTATTCAAAGATTTCAATTTAATAAAAAAATAAATATATAATTTTATAAAAAAATTTATAGAAAAAAAAATTTTAATTTTATAAAAAGAAATTCATTTTGTAAAAGAAATGCATATTGAACTCGTTACCTTCTGAATTTAAACCTTATTTTAACAAAATATTGTAATTTTTATACAATCAGTGCTCTGCCAGTCTATTGTTTTTTGAACAGCTGGCAATATATGTCTGGGATCTTATTTAATCCCAAATAAATGGAGATCTTAGGTAGTACCCAAATATAATGCGGCATCTAATTTTATCTGTCATTTTTATGGATACTTTTAGATGTCAATCCCCAAATATATTGCTGTTTCTAATTCGATCTGCCATTTTAATACCGAAATAAATTGCTGGATCTAATTCGATCTGCCATTTTTCTGATAAATTTAGATCCAAGTTTATCTCCAACTATATTGCTGGATCTAATTTGATCTGCCATTTTTCGGTTAAATTTAGATCCAAGTTTATCCCCATATATATTGCTGGATCTAATTCGATTAGGAATTTTTCGGATAAATTTAGATCTAAGTTTATCCACATATATATTGCTGGATCTAATTCGATTTGGCATTTTTCGGATAAATTTACATCCAAGTTTATCCCTAAATATATTGCTGGATCTAATTCGATATGCCACTTTTTCGGATCAAATTAGATCTAAGTTTATCCACAAATATATAGCTGGATCTAATTCGATCTGCCATTTTTTGGATCAAATTAGGTCTTACTAAATCCCAAAATATATTGCTGGATCTAATTTGATCTGCCAATTTTCTATTCAATTTATATCCAAGTTTATCCACAAATATATTGCTGAATCTAATTCGATGTGCCATTTTTCGGATCAAATTAGATCTAAGTTAATCCACAAATATATTGCTGGATCTAATTTGATCTGCCATTTTTCAGATCAATTTATATCTAAGTTTATCCACAAATATATTGCTGGATCTAATTCGATGTGCCATTTTTCGGATCAAATTAGATCTAAGTTTATCCCCAAATATATAGCTAGATCTAATTCGATCTGCCACTTTTTCGGATCAAATTAGATATAAGTTTATCCACAAATATATTGCGGGATCTAATTTGATCTGCCAAAATTGAGATCAAATTAGATCTAAGTTTATCCCAAAATATATAGCTGGATCTAATTGGATCCGCCATTTTTCGGATCAAATTAGATCTAAAAATATCCGCAAATATATAGCTGGATCCGCCAATTTTCGGATCAAAATAGATCTAGGTTTATCCCCAAAGATATCACTGGACCTCCCAATTTTGAGATATAACTTGATCTTAGTTTATCCCCATATATACAATGGGATCTAATACGATATGATTGGATAAACCCAATTTTGAGATCTAATTGGATCAGCTAGATATTACAGCAGATCTTAAACAATATCAAATTGGATATAATTAGATATTGCGCGAGATCAATTTTTTTTACTCGGGAATATATTGCTTAAATAGCACCATATATAAATATATATCGCACTATATATAGTACCATATCTTATCATATCTGGAACTGAATTAAAGATTTTGTTAATGAGGTACCATATATGACCATATATTGTTTAAATGTCACCATATATGATAATATCTAGTTTAACTGTCACCATATATAATTATATATTTTTTAAATGATACCATGTATAATTACATATTGCTAAAATGCCACCATATATATTAAGATATAGTTCTATATATAACTATATATGCAATAAGATCAACCATGTCATGTAATATATAATTATATATGCCATATCTAATATTATGAAGGGCAATATCTAATTAGATAAAATTATATATGGCATAATATAAGGAAAAATTTTGTGAAAAAACGTCATATATAATTATATATGGATATACATAACGACGTGTATAATTATATATTGTAATATATGCCATATATGATTATATATAATTTTTTTTACTCGGGTAAAGATTTTGTTAATGAGGTACCATATATGACCATATATTGTTTAAATGGCACCATATATGATAATATCTAGTTTAACTGTCATCATATATAATTATATATTTTTTAAATGATACCATGTATAATTATATATTGCTAAAATGCACCATATATATTAAGATCTAGTTCTATATATAACTATATATGCAATAAGATCAACCATGTCATGTAATATATAATTATATATGCCATATCTAATATTATGAAGGCCGATATCTAATTAGATGAAATTTTATATGGCAGAATATAAGGAAAAATTTTGTGAAAAAATGTCATATATAATTATATATGGATATACATAACGACATGTATAATTATATATTGTAATATATGCCATATATGATTATATATAATTCTTTTTACTCGGGTTTAAATAACCGCACAAAAAAATTGCAAAATAATGGCGGCAAGAGAAAAAAGATTTTATAGCACAAAAATGAATAAAAAACTTAATCATCGATTAACAATCTGCAAACGAATTTAATGATGGAAAAATTTTACATTTTAGAAAATTTTGTTTTTTTACGCGATTTTTTTTTGTTTTGCAACAAAAAACAAAATTTTGCAGAAAGTAAAATTTTTGCATATCCGAGTAAAAAAAAAAATATATATAATCATATGTGGCATATATTACATATGACGTCTTTTTCCAAAATTTTTACTTATATTATGCCATATATAATTTCATCTAATTAGATACCGGCCTTTATAATATTGGATATGGTATATATGATTATATATTACATAGCATGGCTGATCTTATTGCATATATAGTTGTATATAGAGCTATATCTTAATATATATGGTGGCATTTTAGCAATATATAATTATATATGGTATCACTTAAACAATATATAACCATATATGGTGCCAGTTAAAATAGATATTATCATATATGGTGGCATTTAAACAATATATGGTCATATATGGTACCTCATGACAAAATACAGTTGCAGATATGATAATATATGCTACTATATATAGCCATATATATTTATATATGGTGTTATATAAGCAATATATTACCATATATGGTGACATTTAAACCATATATTATTATATATGGTGACCTTTAAACAATATATGTGACAGCGCATAGAGAAAGGGACCTAAGGGTAAAAAATCAATTTTTTTTTTGTGGACAACATCTGAGCATCGAATGAGACCGATCCCAGGCTTTCCTGACCTTAGGTCCCTTTCTATCCTTAGGTCCCTTCCTATTTTGCGCGTCACATATGTTCATATATGGTACCTGATGATCGAAATTTTTAATACAGTTCCAGATATGATAATATATGATACTATATATAGTGCCATATATATTTATATATGGTGTTACTTAAGCAATATATTACCATATATGGTGCCATTTAAACCATATATTATCATATATGGTGCCATTTAAACAATATATGGTCATATATGGTAACTCATCAGCAACTACAATATTAACTGTATTTCAGAAATTTTAAATATATTTCAGAAATTATCGAATGTATTTCAGAAATTATTAATTTTATTTCAGAAATAATCAAATCTATTTCAGAACTTGTTGATTGTATTTCATAGTTAATAGAGAAAAATTTATTAAATACATTTCATAATTTATGAAATACAATTGATAATTTCTGAAATACAGTTTGATAATTTCTGAAATACAATTGATAAAACTGAAATTCAATTGACTAGTTCTGAAAAACAATTCATAAATCTGAAAAATAATTGATAAGTTCTGAAATACAATTGATTATTTCTGAAACGCAATTGATAAAACTTAAAAACTATTGGTAAAATTTGAAATGGAGTAGAGCGTCAAAAAGATGTAAATAAAATTATTTTATTAAAAAAATTCAATTTAATAAAAAAAATATAGTTTTATAAAAAAATATATAGAAAAAAATTATAAATTTATAAAAAGAAATTCATATTGCAAAAAAAAAAAAATTTATCCGAAAAATGGTGGATCGTACTGCAGTAATTTAGATCCACCTTGGATCACATATGATGAAATACGATCCGAAAAAGGAGTTTATTTAATTATATAAAATTGGACGTGACATAATGATAATCAAGAAGTAATTTCAATAGAATGGACAATTTAATACAATCTAAGCGATATCTGAATGAATTATTTTTGTCTAATGGTATCAAATAAAATGTAACTTTTTGTATTAAATCTAATCTCTATATATAAAAGAATAACGTGACTGACTGACTGACTGACTGACTCAACATCGCCCAGCCCAAACCGCTGAAGCTAGGAAGTTGAAATTTGGTATGTAGGTTCCTCTTTCGGCGTAGACGTCCGCTAAGACGGGATTTTTGGAAATTCCTACCGGAACGGGCAAAAAGGGGAAAAGTCTCCCCCTTGGCGGCCTGCCAAAACCCCTTTGGCTAGAAAGCTGAAATTTAAGATATGTGTTCCTTGGAGTATGGGCTAACTTTTCTGGAAAGTACTTTCTGGAATTTTGCACAGGGACGTTGCAAAAATGGGGGTTAAAAAGGGGAAAAAGTCCCCCCTTGACGCCCTGCCCAAACCGCTGGAGGTAGGAAGTTGAAATTTGGTATAAAGGTTCCTCCACTATCGTAGACATCCACCAAGACGGGAGTTTTGGAAATTTTTACAGGGACGGGCAAAAAGGGGTAAAAGTCTCCCCCTTGACGGCCTGCTCAAACTGCTGGAGCTATGAAGTTGAAATTTGGTATGTAGGTTCCTCGACCGGTGTAGACGTCCGTTGAAACGGCATTTTTGGAAATTCTTATCGGGAGGGGCAAAAAGGGGACAAAAAAGTACCTTTTTCCAAAAAAGTACCTTTTCCCAAAAAAAGTACCTTTTCCCAAAAAAAGTACCTTTTTCCCAAAAAAGTACCTTTTTCCAAAAAAAGTACCTTTTTCCAAAAAAGTACCTTTTTCCGAAAAAAGTACCTTTTTCCAAAAAAAAGTACCTTTTTCCAAAAAAAGTACCTTTTTCCAAAAAAAGTACCTTTTTACAAAAAAAGGACCTTTTTTCAAAAAAAGTACCTTTTTCCGAAAAAAGTACCTTTTTCCAAAAAAAAGGACCTTTTTCCAAAAAAAGTACCTTTTTCCAAAAAATGTACCTTTTTCCAAAAAATGTACCTTTTTCTAAAAAAATGTACCTTTTTACAAAAAAAGTACCTTTTTTCAAAAAAAGTACCTTTTTCCAAAAAAAGTACCTTTTTCCAAAAAAGTACCTTTTCCCAAAAAAAGTACCTTTTCCCAAAAAAAGTACCTTTTTCCCAAAAAAGTACCTTTTTCCAAAAAAAAGTACCTTTTTCCAAAAAAGTACCTTTTTCCGAAAAAAGTACCTTTTTTCAAAAAAAGTACCTTTTTCCAAAAAAGTACCTTTTTCCAAAAAAAGTACCTTTTTCCAAAAAAAGTACCTTTTTCCAAAAAAAATTCCTTTTTCCAAAAAAAGTACCTTTTTCCAAAAAAGTACCTTTTTCCAAAAAAAGTACCTTTTTCCAAAAAAAGTACCTTTTTCCAAAAAAAGTACCTTTTTACAAAAAAAGTACCTTTTTCCAAAAAATGTACCTTTTCCAAAAAATGTACCTTTTTCCAAAAATGGACCTTTTTCTAAAAAAATGTACCTTTTCCAAAAAAAAGTACCTTTTTCCAAAAAAAATTACCTTTTTCAAAAAAAAGTACCTTTTTCTAAAAAAAAGTACCTTTTCCAAAAAAAGTACCTTTTTCCAAAAAAAGTACCTTTTTCCAAAAAAATTTACCTTTTTGCAAAAAAAGTACCTTTTTCCAAAAAAAGTACCTTTTTCCAAAAAAAAGTACCTTTTTCCAAAAAAAGTACCTTTTTTCAAAAAAAAGTACCTTTTCCAAAAGAAGTACCTTTTCCAAAAATAGTACCTTTTTCCAAAAAACATACATTTTTCCAAAAAAAACACCTTATTAAAAAAAATACCTTTTCCAAAAAAAGTACAAATAAAGTACTTTGTAAAAACAAAGTATCTTTTTCCAAAAAATTTCGTTTTTCCAAAAAGTACCATTTAAAATAATATATAATTTCAAAAAAACTACTTTTTTTCCTGCCCCCACGGATATCTCCACTAAACCAAGGTTTCTTGATATTCGGCATAGACGTGCGCTAAGACAGGATTTTTGGAAATTCCTACCGGAACGGGCTAAAAGGGGAAAAGTCTCCCCATAAACAGTCTCACAAATTGGAAAAGTGCCTGCCCAAACCACTGGAGGTAAGAAGTTGAAATTTGGTATAAAGGTTCCTCCACTGTAGTAGACATCGACTAAGTTTGTATTTTTGGAATTCCCTACAGGATATCCCAAAAGGAAACTCGGTATGTGAATTCCTCCTTCTGTGTAGGCGTCCGCTTAGACGGAATTTTTGAAATTCCTATCGGGAGGGGAAATAAGGTAAAAGTCTCCTCCTGACGGCTTGCCCAATCCCTTTTGGCCAACCTAAAATTTTAAATATGTATTCCTTGGAGTAGGACTAACTCACCGGCAACGTAATTTTTCTATTTTGGAACAGGAACATAGTAAAAATGGTGGTTGAAAGGGAAAAATGTCCCCACTAACGGCCTGCCCAAACCGCTTAGGCAATGCAGTTGAAATTTGGTATGAATGTTCCTCATCCATCGCAGATAGCCGCGAAGATGGAATTTTTGTTAATTACTAAAGGGAGGGGCAAAAAGAAGAAAAGCCTCACCTTGGGGGCCGGTAAAAACCCCTTCGGCTAGAAACCTGAAGATTAAAATGTGGGTCCCTGGAGTAAGGGCTAACTTATTAGAAAGATACTTTTTTTGAATTTTGGACAGGGTCGTTATAAAATCGGGGCTCAAAAAAGGAAAGTTGCCCCTTAACAACCTGTCCAAACTGCTGGAACTAGGAAGCTGAAATTCGGTACTTAGGTTCCTCTTCCAGCCTAATTCCAACCGGGAGGGACAAAAAAAGAAAAAGTTTCCCCCTTGACAGCCTGCTCAAACTGCTGGAACTAGGAAGCTGAAATTCCCTGTCGATGGATTTTCGGAAATTCCTACCGAGAGGGGCACAAATAGTAAAAGTTGGCTAGAAACCTGAAATGTAAAACATATGTTACTTGGAGTATGGGCTTTTTGGACCGGGCAGGTGCTTTTTGGACAGGGACATTGCAAAAATGGGGATTAATGAAGCGAAAAGTGCCGCTTAAAGGCCTGCCCAAACCGCTGAAGGTAGGAAGTTGAAATTTGGTATTAAAGTTCGTCCTCTATTGTAGACATCCGCTAAGATGAGATTTTTGGAAATTTCTACTGGTAGGGTCAAAAACAGGAAAAGTCTCCCCCTTAACGGCCTGGCCAAACTGCTGGAACAAGGGAGCTTAAATTCGGTATTTGGGTTCCTTCTCCAACATTGACGTCCCCTAAGATGGTATTTTTGGAAATTCATACCGGGAGGGGTAAAAAGGGAAAAAACTTCCCCCTTGACGGCCTGGCCAAACTCCTGGATATAGAGACCTAAAATTATGTATGTAGTAGGTTCCTCCTCCAACGCAGACGTCCTCTAAGACGGAATTTTTTTAAATTCCTACCGGGAGGGCTAAAAACGGAATAATTCTCCCCCTTGATGGCCTAACCGAACCCTTCGGCTAGAAACCTGTAATATATAATATGTTTTCCTTGGAGTATGGGCTAACTTATCGACAAGGCATTTCTAGGACTTTGGACAGGAACATGGTAAAAATGGTGGTTCAAAAGGGGAAAATTGCAACCCCCCTTAAGTGGAATGAAATGGATATAAACGTTGAACGAGTAGAATTGAAATTATAGAGAATGCAAATGGATTGGAAGAGGGAATTACCTGTTCAAAGACTATCCACGGAATATGAAACTTATGTAGCATTGAAACATACTCTTTAAAAAGTTAAACAAATTTTCTAAAAGAGAAAAACGTTAGAAAAGGAATGGAACTTATATATTCCGATATTTAAACTTCATGTAACGAAGCACCGGTGGAAGAAACCGACGCAGTAAATTTTCCAACTGAATTTGTGAATTTACTTGAATTGCCAGGTCTACCTTTACATAAACTGGAATTAAAAAAAAAAATCTTTAAGACACGCTAACAACATAGCGGGCTTTGCCCGCTATTTTTAATATTATAAAATGCTTTCCAACCCTGCTTTACGTTATTTATTTTCATTCAAAACACAAATGAACAAAACTACTTACGGGTCTATCTACCTAAGTTCGCACTTTACCAAATTATCTTAACATACACACGTATATTGCAATCTATTATGGATTCATTACTAACAATCCACTTTCATGAGAAAAAGTGATCAAATATTTATTTATTTTAAACCCATTGTTGTGCAGAATTATTTATTTGTGGTGGCTGGGTGAAGGCTTTAAATAAAAAAACGAATTTAATAAAAATTGTGGGGGGCGCAGCCCCCCGGGGGGGAGGGCGCAGCCCCCCCTTAACCTTTAAGGCACGCTAACAACGTAGCGGGCTGCGTCCGCTAGTTTTATATAATCAGATTAACCCATTTTTTCGATCTGCCATTTTTCGGATCAAATTAGATCTAAGTTTATCCCCAAATATATTGCTGGATCTAATTCGATCTGCAATTTTTCGGGTCAAATTAGATCTAAGTTTATCCACAAATATATTGCTGGATCTAATTCGATGTGCCATTTTTCGGATCAAATTTGATCTAAGTTTATCCCCAAATATATTGCTGGATCTAATTCGATCTGCCATTTTTCGGATCAAATTTGATCTAAGTTTATCCACAAATATATTGCTGGATCTAATTCGATCTGCCAAAATTGAGATCAAATTAGATTTAAGTTTATCCCCAAATATATAGCTGGATCTAATTCGATCCGCCATTTTTCGGATCAAATTATATCTAAGTTTATCCGCAAATATATAGCTGGATCCGCCAATTTTCGGATCAAATTAGATCTAGGTTTATCCCCAAAGATATCATTGGACCTGCCAATTTTGAGATATAACTTGATCTTAGTTTTTCCCCATATATGCAATGGGATCTAATACTATATGATTGAATACACCCAATTGTGGGATCTAATTGGATCACCCGAGTAAAAAAAATTGATCTCGCGCAATATCTAATTATATCCAATTTGATATTGTTTAAGATCTGCTGTAATATCTAGCTGATCCAATTAGATCTCAAAATTGGGTGTATCCAATCATATCGTAATAGATCCCATTGTATATATGGGGATAAACTAAGATCAAGTTATATCTCAAAATTGGGAGGTCCAGTGATATCTTTGGGGATAAACCTAGATCTATTTTGATCCGAAAATTGGCGGATCCAGCTATATATTTGCGGATATTTTTAGATCTAATTTGATCCGAAAAATGGCGGATCCAATTAGATCCAGCTATATATTTTGGGATAAACTTAGATCTAATTTGATCTCAATTTTGGCAGATCAAATTAGATCCAGCAATATATTTGTGGATAAACGTATGTCTAATTTGATCCGAAAAAGTGGCAGATCGAATTAGATCTAGCTATATATTTGGGGATAAACTTAGATCTAATTTGATCCGAAAAATGGCACATCGAATTAGATCCAGCAATATATTTGTGGATAAACTTAGATATAAATTGATCTGAAAAATGGCAGATCAAATTAGATCCAGCAATATATTTGGGGATAAACTTGGATCTAAATTTATCAGAAAAATGGCAGATCGAATTAGATCCAGCAATTTATTTCGGTATTAAAATGGCAGATCGAATTAGAAACAGCAATATATTTGGGGATTGACATCTAAAAGTATCCATAAAAATGACAGCTAAAATTAGATGCCGCATTATATTTGGGTACTACGTAAGATCTCCATTTATTTGGGATTAAATAAGATCCCAGACATATATTGCCAACTGTTCAAAAAATAATAGACTGGCAGAGCACTGATTGTATAAAAATTACAATATTTTGTTAAAATAAGGTTTAAACTCAGAAGGTAACGAGTTCAATATGCATTTCTTTTACAAAATGAATTTCTTTTTATAAAATTTAATTTTTTTTTTCTATAAATTTTTTTATAAAATTATATATTTATTTTTTTATTAAATTGAAATCTTTGAATAAAATAATTTTATTTACATCTTTTTGACGCTCTACACCATTTCCAATTGTATTAATTGTTTTAAGATTTATCAATTGTATTTCAGAAATAATCAATTGAATTTCAGTTTTATCAATTGTGTTTCAGAACTCATCAATTATTTTTCACATTTATGAATTGTATTTCAGAACTAGTCAATTGAAGTTCAGTTTTATCAATTGTGTTTCAGAAATTATTAATTGTATTTCCGAAATTCACAACTGTATTTCAGAAATTATCAAACTGTATTTCAGAAATTATCAATCGTATTTCCGAAATTATGAAATGTATTTGAGAAATTTTTCTCTATTAGCTATGAAATTCTGAAATAGATTTCATTATTTCTGGACACAACTAAATAAATAAATAATTAAATTTGCGTAATATTGTAGTTTCTGAAGTGCAAATAATATTTTGTGATATACAATTAAAATTTTCTAAAATACTTTTAATAATTTCTGGAATACCTTTTTTTGATGCTTATAAGTTAGCTCGAAATGCTTTTATCATTCATTTAATTTGTAGCTATCACACATCTATAACAAGTCTCGTTAGATTAAAGTGTAGAGGTCTTGGCTGACAATCTGGTGGAGTGGGTTAAATTTCATGTTTTTAAAAGCAAATATTAAAAAAGTTTTCTCAATTTTTTGAAAAATGTTTTTTGAAATCTATTTTTTTGCCAAGATAGTTAATGCAACGTTCTGCCAACGCATAACCGACCATCGCCAACGGTTTGCCAGCATTGTGCCGATTATATTTTTCTGTCTGGGATGTTAAACTTAAACCTATTGTATATTAACATTAATTAACACTATATTTTTATTTTTAGGAAATACATTTTTATTTTATTATAACCCGGTGAAAAATGCTCATATACGCTCAAACATGTTCATATATGGTTTATGTATGGACACATATGAACAAATATGGATTTTTTATGAACATATATGGATTTTATATGAACATATATGGAAGTATATGTGATTCCATATATGGAAAAAATTTCATATACAGACATATGGAAGCATCTGTTATTTCATATATGGAAATGGCACTCATATATGGACAAATATGAAAGTATATGTTTTTCGATTTATGCAAAAGGGACTTGTATATGACCATTAGGGTTATGACTTTTTGATTTTTTTTGCAAATATCAAATTTTACATGCCCTAGCCAAAAAGGCCATAAAAAAATATTATGAAACGCAATCTTACTTTTTCGCTACTGTCAAAAAAGTTCCCGCACCAAAAGGGTTGAAATTTGCTCTATATGGTTTTAGTTTAAATAAAATATTTCTCCGAAGTTTTAAACATATGAGACTCAAACGATGGTTATTAAAAGCTATTTATGGTAAAAATTACGAAACCTTTTTGGAGGGACTTTTGGATACATTTTTTGTCGTTTAAAATAATTTTTGTAATAATTCGTTATGTAAATTAAACAAAATCCCCGAGCAAATATTATTTTTAAAAATTGCATTTGGTGCGGAAGGTTTTTTTGCCGAAATGAATCGCAAATACGATTTTTATTATTAATTTATTATTGCCTATCACGTGGTGATAGGTAAAATTTTTGTTAAAAATGAGTCATAACCTTAATGAACATATTTCGAAGAATACATTTTTCCATATATGTAAAAGGAACTCATATTTGGATAAATATGGAATTATATTTAATGCCATGAATAAAAAAAGGAACATATGTAGCGCCTAATTTGAATGTCATACATAAATTTATATCCATCGTACAACCTTATAATAAAGGACAGCAACGTTCGCATGTATTCGCATATATTTAATAAATCTATATGTTCATATATGTCCATATATGAACATATACTTAGGTGTTACCTCATTTTTCGGATCCATACATATATGGTTGAACCATAAATGTTCATATATGGACATTTTTCACCGGGAAGTTAACATTAAATTAAATTTTAGATAATGGCACCAATTTGTAGTTGTAATTATTATATATTAAATCGTATATTCATAAACATTCTATACAGTTAGACGAGGTTGATGGAACTATTTAACTTTATAAAGTGTTTATAAATTATAACTTAAATGTACATATATATATGTTAAATGTACTTGAACAAATTGTTGATATGGACCCACAAATTGTATCTCAACTGATATTGGAATTATTGTACCATTACCATACATCAATATATATTAAATGATATACATATATTACAATATATGACACTGTATTATAAATATTGTTAATGAAGTAACATATCTGATAATATTTTTTATAGCGCCATACATAGTTTTACATTATTCAAATTAAACCATATATGGAATTGTATTCAAAATGTTGATGTGGTACCAAATTTGACCATATATTGTTTAAATTGTGCCATATATGACAATATATTGTTTAAATGATACCATATATGTCTATATATTAATATTGTTTAAATGATACCATATATCAATATATATGGGACTATATATGGTAGCATATATTATCATATCTGCATCTGTATTAAAAATGTCGTTCATCAGGTACCATATATGAGCATATATTGTTGAAATGGCACCATATATGACAATATATGGTTTAAATGGCACCATGGTAATATATTGCTTAAATAACAACATATATAAATATATATGGCACTATATATGGTAGCATATATTATCATATGTGGAACTGTATTAAAAATATTGTTCATGAGGTACCATATATGGGCATATATTGTTGAAATTGCACCATATATGATAATATATGATTTAAATGGTACCATATATGATAATATATGGTTTGAATGGCACCATATATGATAATATATGGTTTGAATGGCACCATATATGATATTATATAGCTTAAATAACACCATATATAAATATATATCGCACTATATATAGTACCATATATTATCATATCTGGAACTGAATTAAAGATTTGGTTTATGAGGTACCATATATGACCATATATTGTTTAAATGGCACCATATATGATAATATCTAGTTTAACTGTCACCATATATAATTATATATTGTTTAAATGATACCATATATAATTATATATTGCTGAAATCCCACCATATATATTAAGATATAGTTCTATATATAACTATATATGCAATAAGATCAACCATGTTATGTAATATATAATTATATATGCCATATCTAATATTATGAAGGCCGATATCTAATTAAATGAAATTATATATGACATAATATAAGGAAAATTTTTCGGAAAAAACCTCATATATAATTATATATGGATATACATAACCACATGTCTAATTATATATTGTAATATATGCCACATATGATTATATATAATTTTTTTTACTCGGGCAGCTAAATATTACAGCAGATCTTAAACAATATCAAATTGGATATAATTAGATATTGCGCGAGATCAATTTTTTTTACTCGGGTCATTATATTCATTTGAAGAATGTTAAACGCTGATTAAGTTTTTTATTCATTTTCTGTGCCATAATGCCTTTTTTCGGGTTCGCCCTTTATTTTGCAATTTCTTAGTGTGGTTCTTTAAAATCATAATTTAGAGACTATAATACCCAAATTACAGAACAAGGTTCGGCGGCTAGTTGCAAAAACTCGCGGAAAAAAAATTTGCAAAAAGGAAAATTATTACAGCAGTATATTTGTTTGTAGAATGGAAATCGCTGATTAAGATTTTTAGTTAAATTTTTGTACCATAAAATCTTTATTCGCGTTCCGCGATTATTTTGCAATTTTTTAAGTGCGGTTTTTTTAAATTTATAATCTATGGACTATGATACCCAATTCAAAGAACAAAGTTCGGTGACTAAATAAAAAAAACTCTAAAAAATTCGCGGAAAAAAAATTTGCAAAAAGGAAAATTCTTACATCAGTATATTTGTTTGCAGATGATAATCGCTGATTATGTTTTTTAATTAATTTTTTGTGCCATAAAGCCTTTTTTCGAGACCCGCCATTAATTTGCAATTTTTTGAGTGCTGTATTTAAATTCATAATCTACAAAATAACACTCATTTTAACAATATTCAGATGTGCTAAACACTCTACGGGGAAATGCATAATTTTTAAAAATTCTACACAATTTGTGTAACTTTGTACCGCCAAATCTTTTAGACCGTTTATTGTATCTCAGTAATTTAAAGGTATACGATTGGTACTTTTGTCCTTACTTGGAAATGATGTTCTCGAAAAACATTTTGAATTCGGAACTGCACTTTAAATGCGACTTCAGTTTTGGAAACAAAATTGGATTATATAAATGTATAATAAAAATGTTGGAGTTTTCAATAAAAATGCTTTCGAAATTTGATTTAAGGTGATAATGGAACTGAAAATTTCATTCTAAAACTGCAGTTGCATTTAGAGTGCAATTGCCAATTAAAAATGTTTTTCTAAAAAATTGTTTTTAAATACCCTACGGGAAATTTTAGCAAACTGTCACCGAACTGGCCCCTTTATATGAAATAGACTGGTCACTTTTATATGGTGTTGTCATAGGAGGGGGAAATTGTGACATGTCACAAAACAAATCCTAGGACAGGTTACTGAACTCTCATAAAAAACAAAGTTCAGGGACCTGTCCTGGGATTTGTCTTGTGACATGTCACAAGGGGTCAATTTCCCCCTCCTATGACAACGCCATGTAAAAGTGACCAGTCTATTTCATATAAAGGGGCCAGTTCGGTGACAGTTTGTTAAAATTTCCCGTAGGGTAAGGATAAAAGCACCATTCATATACCATTCAAATTACTGAGATAAAATAAAAAGTCTAAAAGATATGGGGCTCCTAAGTTATGCAAATTAAGTAGCATTTTTAAAATTTAAGCATTTTAAAGGTATTCATTTAAAGTATTTACGCTTCGTATACTGTATATATGTTGTAAGTTTACTCGATTAATGTCAAAACTAGTTTACGAGCCCTCGTAAATATACGCTTACATTTTTATGTGTAAACTTTTTCGAATTTATACACACATTTCAATATTGTCAAAAATATAATTATTCTGTATTGTTTTGTTTGTTATTTTTTATTTTCCGTTTTATTTGTTTTTAAATGCTACAAATTTAAAAAAATTCTGTGTTTAATTTATGTAAAGATCAAAAAGTGGCTAAATGCAAAATTGAAATGTGAATAGTTTTAAAAGGTGCGTTCATTCAAATAAACGGGTAAAGTTACAAATATACGCGATTACAAAAATACACGGTTTACGAGGGCATAAATGCAGTTAGATGAATACCACTTTTATATTGAAAAATAAGGTGGCTGTTTTTAAAAAAATAATTAAAAATATTGCAAATGCGCGGTCCATTTAATTTAGTTTGTAGCAAAGTGTTAAGGTTTTCAACTAAATTGATTTTAAAAAAATAAAAGGTGAAAACAAATTGAAAAATGCACTCAATGGTACTTAGCAAGTACCACAGTACTTGTTAAGTACCCGTAGTACTTAACAAGTGCCAAAGGTACTTATCAAGTACCATAGTACTTAGCAAGTACCAAAAGTACTTAGCAAGTACCAAAAGTACTTAGCAAGTACCAAAAGTACTTAGCAAGTACCAAAAGTACTTAGCAAGTACCATAGTACTTAACCAAGTAATTGTACTTAAGTACAAGTACATTGAAAGTACATTTAAAGTACTTGTACTTATTTTTTTAAGTACAAGTACCAAGTACTTGTACTTTACTAGTACTTAAGTAATAGTACTTAAGAAGAGAGTTTAACAATAATCACATATTTTTTTAAGAATTTAAAAAAATCCGCATTTGGAGCAATGTGGATTTGAACTCAAGACGACAAGAAATTACCTTTGAGCCTTCCAAGAAAAAAAATCGATATGCATACCATTTTCAAGGGTACATTGTTACCATTTTAAAGGGTACATTCTTACCTAATAAATAAAACCAAAACGAATTTTATAACTTGAATCGTTTTTAAGTTATTGTCGATTTTCTAGCCATACTTTAGTCAAATTTTGCCGTTTTTCCAATTTTCGTGACGTCATATTTCGGAAACCAAAAGAGTCTTGGCTCTGAAATTTATGCTTTAATGAGCTGTTATCATGTATGATAGTTGTGGTAAATTTCATTGAAATCGGAGATGGTCAATCCGAAAATGCCAATTTTTTGTGTTGAATTGAGATGTTTTCACCCATATATCTCTTTGAAAATTTTCCTAAGCGTCTTGACAAATTTGTGGTTAATTTTATGTAGTTGTATATCTTCCACGAAACTTTTTAAACTTGTACTCTAGTTTTTGTAAATGTTACACTTTTTTTTCTGCGTGTAGGGACTATAGTACTGTTCGATATAGTGTAGCTGAGTTACCGTTTTTGTTTTTTATAATAACTAAATTATTTGAATGGAAATTTAGCGGCTCGATTTCAAAAAACTCAATTAAATTTCGTTAAAGAGCTGCTCGATTTAAAAAACTCTATACGGTTTTGTCTACGAACCTTTTCATTTTTATAAGCTCTATTTTTTTTAGTTGAGCAGCTCTTTTAATTTTGGCTTCCGAGCTTTTCAAAAAAATGTATATATTTTTGGCTCGCTCGAGCATTCTTTCCATCCCTGATTTTAATGTCTACCCTGCAAAATTGTCGGATGCAAAGAACTGGTTGTAGAACACTTGTACTTGCACGCAACCTGTTCCAATTTATGTTCTATCATCGGTGATTTTTGTTTGAGTTTCTCCCAAAAGCAACAGGTTATGTTCCTCCAAACTAGAACAGGTTCCTTTGGAACCGGTTCTAGAACCAGTTATAGAACTGGTTCTGTGACAGTAAAGCCTTCCGTTTTGACTTCCAGGAATCAGTTCTATAACCTGTTCCACGGAACCGGTGGTAAAAACACTTATTCTAAAACAGATTCAAATGCAGCCAGTTGAAAAAAAATTTGCTGGGTAATTTTGAATTTATGTGCTTTATTTGGAAAACAAATACTGTATAAAATTCGTTTACCAATACCAATTAATAGTTGTGTGTTATCAATGCAATCCACAATTCGGTTGGTTCTACAGAAACTCGACTTTAAGGTCATATTTGATTAGGATACCCGTATTTGTAGTTACCACTTACGAATATTGACATTTTTTAATAAATGTGATTGATAACATCAATTTTCTTGTATATTCATTAAATAGATGGCTGCTTCTACTGCATAGAATTACTAAACTGATACTAATTTTAAAATTGATTGAAGATACCAATAACACTATGCGCTGTGGTGCAATGGTTAGCGCGTTGGACTGTTACACGTGAGGTTGCGGGTTCGAGCCCCAACCAAGGCAACATCAATTTATGAAAAATAATATGTATGAGTTTTTTCTATCCCTCATACATATCGCACCGCCCTCCTTCGGTGTTCCCATAGCACTTAACCCCACCGAAGTAAAATAATATAACAGGGCTATGAACTAAAAAGCTTCAACAAAGTTCGCCAACTCACCATCAGATGGCGCGCAACAACTGTTCTAAAAATCAACATCGCGCAATTACAGTGTTGCCATATTTGAAGCCCTTCATCTTTCACCACCTTTCACTTCTTCTCTATTCCCTTTCCAAAAGAAGCAACACGTTAATTAACAGGAAGAATTTCCTGAGTGTTGCTTCTCTTTAAAAAAAAAAAAAAAAAAAATCGGGATGGGATGGGATGAAACCAACGGGAAATGTTATATCGGTCGAAAACAAGTTATACTTATCCCGGCGTTTCGCTGGGTCACCCCTAGGAATCGAGATATATCTTTTTTTGACATAACTCGAGAACCACTAGTCCGATTTTGCTCAACCAATTTTAAAAAAATTAAAAATTACAATTCCTTTAATCTGTTCATATAACGTTTTTCTATATACTCAACAGTTTTGCCGGTAAAAATAAATGTTTGTTACCGCTACCATAAAAATCAATAACCTTTTGTTTATTACGTTTTTTTAATATTTTAGGCAAAAAATATTTTTTTCTTCATACATTTATTTTTACCGGCAAAACTGTTGAGTATATAGAAAAACGTTATATGAGCAGATTAAAGGAATTGTTTAAAATTGTTTGAGCAAAATCGGACAAGTGGTTCTCGAGTTATGTCAAAAAAAAAGACCACCAAAGGTCAAATCGATATATCTCGATTCCTAGGGGTGACCCAGCGAAACGCCGGGACACGTATAACTTCTTTTTTACCGATATAACTTTCCCCGGTAGTTTGAACCCTTCCCGATCACTGACCCCTACCATTTGTCTCACAGTGTAATTTGTTAAAAGGGTTGTTTTTGTTCATTTTCCCTATTTTTAATACCTAGTAAAATAATTTTTGTGTAGTATTCAATTATAGGTAACTCCAAATAAAATAACGTCCTGGCAAATTAATTTTAATAATAAGTAATCGCAATTAAAACTATTGAATAACGAAATAATTTGGTTGGTTTCGATAGAATTCCAACCAATTTATTTTCTGTGTGCTTCTGTGTATAAAAGATACTGGCCATTTACGATTAATTATGATTAAGCTAAAATATACTGATGAAAATTGTTAAACCAACGCGGTACCTGCCATTAAGAAACAGCCTCTGTCCTTTAAAACGGGCTGTTTTGTTAAAATGTTGCAACCTTAAAAACAAATAATCAGAGTAAGTGAGAGAACTGTGAAATTTTCGTCATGAGCATGGAATAAATTTTATTGTAGTGAAATTTTGTCAGCTGCCCAACAAATCTTTGCGCTTCATGCAAAATGTATTGGACATTTTTAAGCTTTTAATTTTAACTTTGTGTTTTTACTCTTAGCTTGTAGACCACCACTTTGAAATGTATGTAAAAGGTGAATAGTGCGTAAAGAAGTTGTTTAATGAACAAATTAGTTCACGACACGGAGTTCAATTACAAAACAAAAAAGAACGATTTGAACGAACTATTTGACTTATTCGAATTGACGATAATGACCGAGTCAGCAAAGAACCTGTTCAGCTTCAACAAACACGTTTGTTGATTTTTAACGAACAAATTCGATTGAATAAAAGTCAGAAACTTCTCATATCAACAAAATATTTAATAAATATAATTAAAAATGAATTTTAACAGTTATTTTTATCACTTAAAATTTGGTGATATTTTTATCTGTGCAAATAAGCTACAGGGCAAAAGTGACTTAAGAAGCAATTAAAAAATAATGGAAATAAATTTAAACTATTAAATATTTTAGTGCAAAATTACTTCCTTTCCCTAGTAAAAATGATTTTTATATAATCATTTATGATTTTATACAATTATATCTCGTCGAGTATCGTCAAATGTATATTTTTATATAATTATATCAAAAGATATTTAATTATATAAAATCATATTAACCAGATCCACCATTTCCTGGATCAAATCATATATGGGTTAACAAAATTATGTCTAAAAATATATTATTGGATCCGAAAATTGGTGGATCTGGTTAATATGATTATATACACTTGTGCTCACGAAATTAAGTCAATTCATTTCTTTTTTTTTATTTTATTGTTGTTGCCTTTATTTTTAAAGATCAAAATAGTGGCTAAATTCGCCACGAAAGGCAAATAGATGGTTCAGAAAATTGTACAGAATTTTAACGTAATGTTTGTTTTTTCATTTTGTCACTGATTTTAAGTGGGCGTGGCTTTTAACGAAAAATTAGCGATATCAACCTTTTATCAAAATCCATAGTAAAATTTAGGCAGTAGGTACTGATCGGTTCTGTACAAACTGTATATTTTTGAAATTCCTATAAAATATCCTTAAGTCTTGCATTATTTTTATCTACAAATAGTCGCCAGACTTAAAACTGCAACACTTTAAACATGACCAAATTTTTTCCTTGTTTTTTTGTAGATAGAGATAATGCAAGACTTAAGGAAATTTTATAGGATTTCCAAAAATATACAACTTGTACAGAACCGATCAGTACTGCCTAAATTTTACTATGTAATTTGATAAAAGGTTGATATCGCTAATTTTTCGTTAAAAGCCACGTCCACTTAAAACAAGTGACAAAATGAAAAAACAAACATTACGTTAAAATTCTGTACAATTTTCTGAACGATCTCCTTGCCTTTCGTGGCGAATTTAGCCACTATTTTCATCTTTAAAAATAAAGGCAACAGCAATAAAATTAAAAAAAAAATTTAATTGACTTAATTTCGTGAGCACAAGTGTATATAACTAAATATATTTTGATATAATCATATACATTTATATTTGGTGTTACATAAATCTATAAAATCATAAATAGTTAATAAATAAAAAATATTTTTACTCGGGTTATAAGTTTTTGAGAAAAAATCACTTATAAGTATTTTTTTTCACAAATATATGTGAATTGTTTTTTCAATTGTGCGAATAAGTAGCATGATGAGAAAAAATTGGTAGTAAATTGGCAGATACTAAAAATTACAATAAAACTTTTTAAAAATATTAAAATTAACTATTTTTACTATAAGGAGTTGTTCAGAGCCCTTTGTGGGAAAACGACCCAGTCTAATGTGTATATTTTTGGCAATATAGCCTTTTAACTTCCGGTAACAATTTGCCTTCAATTAAACAAAAACATCACCATCCATAACAAAACGAGCATCCATTATATTCATACTACATATTTTTTGAGGCGCCACTAAAACATGCGATAACATGGAGTTTTTGTCGCTTAGTTACGAGTATTCTCAACTGATTGATTGATTATGGATGACCGACGTGGCTTACTTTTAAAATGATTTTTTGCTACTGAAAAAGACAACAAAAGACTTCCATGAATTTGAGGATACAAAAAACTTAAAATAAATTATTTAGATAACATTTTTCAATTACGTAACCCCATTGTTATATCCTTTACGAGTATTTAGGTTTTATTTTTTAACAAAGAACATATATTATTGTTGTCATAAAATTTTAGATATAACTTTTATTACATAAATAAAACCACCCCTTCTACTTATTGTTAGGAACATTTCATTAACTATATTGAAATTAAACTAATAACAAAATTCACACGCACTTTAAAATAATAAAATCATCATTAGAGATTAATCACAACTGTATCGATTGTCGACCGACGACAGCAAAAGTCGTCGCGAATAATTTAAATTCAGCGACAATCGATTGTCGACATTTTTTGACATTTAGAAAAAAATTAAAGTAAAACAAAAATATGGTTGTATTTTTTTCGCAACAATTCTTCAACAATTCAATTAGTTTTCCATTAATTCTTGTTGTTTTATATATTTTTGTATTTAATTTTGCTTTTTTGTGGTAAATTATGCGTTTTTATTTTCAATTATATTTCTTCTGTCAAAAAAAAATTATTTTTTTGTAAACAAAGTACGATTTTTTGTAATTCTAATACGAATTTCGGCAACTGTTCCCTTATTTAGTTAAAAATATGGCAACTATTTGACAAATAGAATAGATTCTACTACGACGACAAATCGCCGGACGACATTGCGACATTTTGCTTCCCATACAAAATATATGAAAAAGCACATGTCGTTGTCGACCCAGTTCTGATTAATCTCTTAACTGTAGAAAAATTGAAGTAATTCTTTTATAAGTGAAAAATGTGGATTTCTGTTTATACACTTATAAAAAAAAGTTAGTACAAAAGTCTGTTAAACGCATTATGGCGCAAATGAACTGATTATTTCTGTTATTTTGTCTTAAAATTTAGGATGGAACTAATATTTTTGTAAAACCCATTTAGCATAACAATTACTTTCATCCGTATTTGAACTAACTTTGCATACTAATTTTTTGTAATTTATGCTTCTTAATTTTACCAATTTTTCAGCTAATTTCAACCCCAATTATTTCCCAAAGTTTATATTTTTGTGTCTCTGCTATAAATATCACATAGAGATTGCGCTATATTTAAATATTTTTTTATTGCCCGAGTAAAAAAGTTTTGATATAATCATATATTATTTTATGTAATTACATATAGTAAATTATAGTTAGATATGGCCACATATGCTTTTAAATTGAAGCATATAGAATTTTATATAGTCATATATTAAATATTTTTTCCTCAAAGGTTTTAATATTGAGATATATGTGATTTTATATTATTACATACTGGCCTACATATAAGTATGTGCTATATATAAGTACACAAAGTAATATATAAAAGATATAATTACATATACGTTTATATATATTTTAGTATGACACTATACATAATAATATAAAACTATATATGGAGCCATTTAAGAAATATTATGTAATAGGTGTTATATATGATTATATATTGACGCATATGAACCCATATATAACTTAGTATGGTTTCATATCTACAATATTTCATGATTTCTTTTATATATAACGATATAACGTTCTTTATAAAATCATCTATAATTATATATCATCCCACATTAGCAATTTTTTCAAAGTGATTTTATATAAAAATATATGTATGTATAAGGTCCTTTTAAAACCGTATTGTATTAAATGTGGTTCCATATTGAAAATGATTTTGAACTAGTTTTATATTTTGTAATTACTAGGGATTGGCGCATGACACGATCGTGAGTGAAGTTATTCACAAGTGATCGTGAGTAATAATTACTATACCAAAGTAATTCGCCCGTGAGCGTGAGAATATATAATTCGTACGTGAGCGTGAGTAAGAATATATAACCCGTGCATGATTCGTGTGTGAGTTTATTTTTTGCATCATATGTTTTTAGTAATTTTTACTGTTTTGCGTGAGAATTTTCTGATTGTGAGTAAGTTTTTAATATACTCATGTCTGCGTGAATAAGACACGAAATGCTCGTGCGTGAGTAATTTGATTTTGTTTAGGAGCGTGAGTCAAAATGACTAACGCGCCCATAAAATTAACAATACTGAAGCTTTAATATGGAATTCTCTATACTATAACGCACACTTGACTGATCTCTTATATCTTGGTTGTATATCACAATCCTATTAAGTTAAAAATTTCTGTGTTGTTAACCTTATTTTAAAATTACTAAAAACAAAGAAAAATTTGTTCGTGTTTAATGCACTGTCATGGTAAATCTGGATAAAAGTAATGGAAGATTTATATATAATTATAGGATATCCAGTAGACCTGGGGGTTAATCATTACGTTTTGTAATTAATTACACATTCATTTACACAATTACATGTAATTGTAATTGAAAAAAACTCAATTACAATTACAAATTATTTGTAATTGTAATTCAAAAAAGAACAATTACAGGTAATTTATAATTTGAAAAATGTCAATTACATTTTTTGGGAAAATAAATAATGACAAAAAGCACAAGTTAGGGGTAATCCCAACATGACGTATTCTTTTTATACGCATCCATGCCTATGCAACCTATCCCAGTCAGATTTTTCTACAAAATTTTAACAAAAAACACTTTAATTCTAAATGTAATTGAAATTTGTAATTGAAATCACTTTCAATTACAATTACTAGTAATTTGTAATTGAACATTTTCAATTACAATTACTTGTAATTTCAATTACAAATTACAAGTAATTGTAATTGAAATCCCTCAGGTCTGATCTCCAGATATTGTATATCTTTTTTTATTTAAAAATATAATTTTGTATATTGTTAGATATGGTCATATATATTATGGTAAAAATATAGGGTTAATATTTAGGTATAATTGTATCAAACTATGTCCACTTTTATAACATTTTATATAATTTTATACAAAAAGATATAATTTTATGTAATTAAATGAGGACAAAATTCGGATACAATTGTATAATATTGTATCGAATTGTATCAAATTGTACCAAATTGTATACAATTGTGTACAATTCGATACAATATGATACAATAAGACGTTCTCATTTTTCGGATATAATTATATCTAATTACATAGAAGATTATATATAATTAAATATAACTTTATATGGCTCCATATCATTTTTTTTTTACTTGGGTGAATAATCACAAAATGGCTATTATCTCGGAAACTAAGCGAGACAGAGCAAAATGGACAAAAATTCGATACTATGAACTTATCAATCTTTATAAGCCACGTATACTCCCAAAAATAAATATAGGCCTGTCTCGGGACAGATCCGTAGAGCCCAAAAACATTTTAGCAGAAATTTTAAGTTAAATAAGGTAATGTTTCTGTTGAATTTAGATCAAATTTCTTAGCTAAGTTAACTAGAATTGTCTGCGTATTTAGCAGTGTGTAACATTTAGCTTGCCTGAATTTAGCAGACCATAATTCTCAACTTAATTGAAAATTCTGATGGCACAAATACAGGTACTATTTCCTGTTATTTTAGCAGAATTTTGAACTATGTAGTGTATTCATTACATTTTTTTCTACACATATTTCCTTATTCGCAGCGACGATATTCTTATACTAAATTCACAAGCATGTTTTGTGGCCTACTTAGCAATTAGATTGGGAAACTAATCAAAACTGTTTACATAAGGCTGAATAGGTTTTCATTATCTTGTTAACAGCTGTTTAGTTACTTTTGTACACAAAAAACATAAAATGTTATCATATATGGTGGCGTATAAGCATATAAATTTCAAGATATAATAATATATGCTCTCTTATAAAATGTTCTCTTTGTTTGATGTAAGATATTTTTATATATTATTATATAAATATAAAATGCTAGAAGATATAATTATATATAATTCC
This sequence comes from Leucophora obtusa, assembly GCA_949987735.1. NCBI lineage: Eukaryota > Metazoa > Arthropoda > Insecta > Diptera > Anthomyiidae > Leucophora > Leucophora obtusa. The sequence continues at coordinate 67,209,616 of OX465296.1, forward strand.
ATATATGGTGCAAGATTAACAATATAATTTAAGATATGATTAGAAAGGGTTTTCCAATAAGGTAAATGAAAACCTGTAAATATTTTTCTTAAAGATCCTAAAAAAAATTAATCCATTTTTATATAGTGGCGTAAAATTATAGCTGAACTGGTACAAACATATAGAAAATCATATATTCCCGAGTAAAAAAGTGTATATAAAATTATATGTGAATGGATATATTTGCAATATGTAACTGGATATAATTTCATCCAAAAAATGGTTATATTAAATTGTATCATATTGGATATAATTGTATTTACAAGGATACAAAGTTATATCAAATGATAAACTTATATCCGAATTTTGTCCCGATCAAATTGGATATAAGTTAATACTTTGAATTGGAGGGCAGCAGGATTTCGGGTCCTACACACTCAGGGGTGTGATGAAAATCGAAAACGAACAGTTTTTCAATCTAGAATAATTTGTTTCGCGAAAATCAAATTGGCTTCAAATTATTATTTATCGTTTTATTTGACGCCGGACATGTAAATTAGGAAATAAAATATAATTGGTATTGTACAGATCCTATAATATTTACCATTGAAAATCAGATAGTTTTCGATATTCATCACATGCCGGACTGTCAGCCGAGGGCTACTGTTAATAATGAGTAACTATAGTTAGTTAGAGTAACGATAGTTACTCATTATCACGTTAATGTATAAATCTGTTATTCTTTAAAGACTAGATAATTTTTTATCAAATATGGGAATTTTCTTTGGACTTAGAAATTTTTTTTAAATATGTTAAGCTTTTTTTATTTTAAATAAAATTTTAATGGTTAGTCCGGCAATGCACTTCTTTTTTGTTGGAGGCTCATAGTTCCCGATTTATGGAGCTGAAGATGATCTACAACAATATTCAATGGCTTATTTCTTATTTCTCCACTCAAACCTTATCCGACAAGAACAAAATATATATGTCGTTGGGAAGGTACTTGAAATACCTTTTCAATGATATGCAACATGGCTAGACTTATTAACCCATTACGAGCCGGGCCATGATTTTAAATGTTAATTTTTTAAATTGGATTTTTTAAATTAAAAAAAAACTTTTAGAAGTAAAAAAGCTCAGAAAATATTAATTTAATGAAAAAATTGAGTAAAGCATATGAAAATTGTTTTTGATCAAATATTACATTAATCTCGAATATATTAGTTAATCTCTAACTTGGGTCTGATATTAACTAATATATCGTCGGCTTGCCTGCAAGAAGTGCTATGTTTTTGGTTTTATCAGGTTTTCAGGAGAGCGAAAAAACTGATTTATATTATCCTTTTAAGACATTTTATTGACATCATATGCCCTAATGATTCACGACCTTATTTATTACAATCATTATTAAGACATATGATGTCAATGAAATATATTAAAAGGATAATATAAACCAGTTTTTTCGTCCTCCTGAAAACCTGTTAAAGAACACATAACACTACTTGCAGGCAAGCCGACGATATTGTTATATATAAAAAATAAAATTAAAAATATTTTTGTATCTATTTATATATACAATTTTGAACGGTTTTATCAATAATATATTCCTATATATACAATTTGCAATAAAGCAAATACTGATATATGATTTAATATGATTACATATGAGAAAATTTCTAAAAAAATTTCGAATATATCACCATATAAAAACATATAAGGTCGCACACAATATTTTATATTATCATATATTTTAATATTAAAAAATATATGTTATATATACTCTTTTTTACTCGGGTTGTTGTATGCGGTTTATGTACTACAAATTTCATTGAAATCTTAAATATTTGCAGATATAATAACGTGAAAGTGCGTATTTTTGTGAGACCTAAGTCACTTGCGAAAAGTTCATGATTTTTTAGCTTTAATATTTAACTTTATGAAAAATATGGAACTTTTTGAGATTTTGACAAAAGAATATGTTACAATTGTTTATATATGTTAAAACTGTTTATATAAATTTTCGAAGAAAGTTTAAAAGTTTGTGTTATAAAAAAATTATAAAGAATTTCTTTATTTGATATTTTGTAATTCATTTGCACTTTTGTTTTACAGTGAGGTTATATGATCAAGATTTTGCTTTCAAGTTAATAACACATACTGCTTGTCAAACTCAGTTGAACTTGAAGCTGTGACGTAGGCTGCATGCAGCTTGATAGTCAATTTTGCTTTCAAGATGCCGTCGTCAAGGAAAGAACTAAAGATGCTCGCCTCTGTGGGCCGTTTCCGCACTGTACGCTGTTCGAAAAGACTTTATTTTTTCTTCACATATTCCACAGACATTTTCATGTCAGCAGAAATTGATATTTTTATTTATTTTTATTTTTAAATCATTTCGTCGATATACCGAAATATTCATATTCCGTATTTTATCAATCATGTTTTATTGCGGCACAATATTTGTAAAAAGAAAAACAAATTTACAAGAAATTGATCAGCTGTTTAAAAACTTGACCGTCAAGTTTTCTCAAAACTTGAAAGCAAAAATTGATATCAAGTTGCTGTTCAATTTTTAAAATGTGAGTGTGTTAGTAAAAAAATGTAAGTGTATTGAAACTTGAAAGGCAAAAATTGATCGTGTAACCCCTATGTTAGAAAATGATGTTTTAGATTTTAAAGATAAAATAATTTGTTTCGTCAAAATGATTTAAGTATTCGCTTATCCTTACAACACTAATTGCACAAATACAGAAAAAAAAATGTTACAAAATAAATATAATAAATATGCCATCATATAAAAATATATATTATTTTAGGTGTTGTACAAAATAGGTATATATAAAGTCATATAAAATTGGATTAACAGTATCTAACTGTAAATGCAAAATAAAAATACATATTGGTCGATATTAGGGATGCCAAACGGAAAATCCCGAATCCCGGGATTATTTCTCAAAAATCCCGGGATTTTCTAATTTATTAATATTAATATGAATGCAAATAAACAAAGTGAGCAATTTTAGATTACCGACGTTTTTCTGGAATTTTCTCATATTTACAATTTTTTTTTCATTCCATTTTATTTACATCTGTCTTTATATGACAATAAGAAACTAGTTTTAAGGTTTGGGTGTTAATTAACTAAAATCAATACTTCCCGAGTAAAAAAAAATTATATATAGTCATATATGGCATATATTACAATATATAATTAGACATGTCATTATGTATATCCATATATAATTATATATGATGTCTTTTTCCAAAATTGTTCCTTATGTTATGCCATATATAATTTCATCTAATTAGATATCGGCCTTTATAATATTAGATATGGAATACATGATTATATATTACATAGCATAGCTGATCTTATTGCATATATAGTTGTATATAGAGCTATATCTTAATATATATGGTATCATTTAAACAATATATAACTATATATGGTGCCAGTTAAACTATATATTATCATATATGGTGGCATTTAAACAATATATGGTCATATATGGTGGCATTTAAACAATATATGGTCATATATGGTACTTCATGAACAAAATCTTTAATACAGTTGTAGATATGATAATATATGTATATATATTATATATACTACTAAATATAGTGCCATATATATTTATATATGGTGTTATTTAAGCAATATATTAGCATATATGGTGCCATTTAAACCATATATTATTGTATATGGTGCCATTTAAACAATATATGGCCATATATGGTACCTCATGATCAAACTTTTTAAACTGCTCCAGATATGATAATATATGATACCATATGTAGTGCCATATATATTTATATATGGTGTTATTTAAGTAATATATTACTATATATGGTGCCATTTAAACCATATATTATCATATATGGTGCCATTTCAACAATATATGCTCATATATGGGACCTCATGAACAACATTTTTAATACAGTCCCAGGTATAATAATATATGCTTCTATATATTGTGCAATATATATTGATATATGATATCATTTAAACAATATATTACCATATGTGGTGACATTTAAACCATACATTATGATATATGGTGCCATTTCAACAATATATGGTCATATATGGTACCTTATGAACAATATTTTTAATACAGTTCCAGATATGATAATATATGCTACCATATATAGTACCATATACTTTGATATATCGTATCATTTAAACAACCCGAGTAAAAATAGTTACATATAGTCATATATATGATTAAGTTATATCTGTATAAATATACATTTTCATCCGAAGAATGGCCCGATATATTTTTATCAATTGTTTATCAATTTTTGTCTAAATGTATTAGTTTAGATCTGACCTGATTAAATTATGTGTTAATCAGATGAAATTGTATCAGATGTTTGACCTCCCGAGTAAAAAAGTTTATATAAAATTATATGTGAATGGATATATTTGCAATATGTAACTGGATATAATTTTATTTATTTTTTTTATTTATATATTTTATTTGATTTTCTATACAACAAGATTTAAAATCATATAATTATAGTACAGAATTAGTATAACGTACATTAGCATTCTTGATGAATTTAAAATAAAAATTAAGTACAATTTAAATATATAAAAATTAAGTTTAATTAAATTTCACAAATATAATACGAGTAAAAAAACAAAACAACAGAAAACGAAGTTTTTGCGTTTACAAACAATTAAGCATATTAAAATGTTGATATTATTAATTATAAAATTGTAAAAGAGCTTTTTTGAATTGCAAAGCGTTGCCTATAACTTGAATATTTGTAGGTAGACTGTTCCAGAGACAAATAGCATTAATATAAAATTGCCAATCGGAGACCAGAGTTCTTCGACTGAACGGTACCAAATCTCGAATACGACTAGATTGAGTTGGTGTTAATCTATTAAATAAATATGCAGGTTCCTTTGTAAATATTATCTTATGTAACAGTAATAGTGATCTTATCCTTAGAAAGTCATTAAGAGTCACACCATAAAGACGTTTTTCATATACAGATATGCGATCATATTTTCTTAAATTAAAGACATATCTTAAAATGTTGTTAAACGTAACTGTAAGTTTTCGAGTACTTATCGTATCAGATTTGGCAAAAAGTTCACATCCATACAGCAAGGTTGGGATAAGATATGTTTTAGCAAGTAATACTCGAATTTTCAAAGGTGTAAAATATTGGGTATTCCACAGTGTACGTATCATTAAATATGTTCGTCCAGAAGCCGCATTTATGTGATCAGACCAAGTTAGTGTATCATTAAAAATGATTCCTAGATTCTTGGTAGAACATACTATATCGATTTTTTTATTATTGATAGTAACCAGCGGTTCGAAAGATAAATGCAATGTTCTCTTTTTCACTATTAGACATTTAGGGTTAGAAGGGTTAATACACAATCCATTTGCAGTTGCCCATGCATGAATGCGTTTAAGGTCATCATTCAATTTATCTACACAGGTACTAATATTAATCCTTTCACTACTTATGTAGATTTGCACGTCATCGGCATAAATATGAGACTTGGAGTATAATAACTGGTTTGTAATATCGTTAACATAAATAGTAAATAGCAGTGGTCCAAGGATTGAGCCCTGAGGTACGCCTTTTGATACTGGTAAAGCACAAGATGTTCTGTTATTTGCATACACTGATTGATAACGGTCCGAAAGGTAGCTTCTTATCAGAAGAGTGGACGATGAAGAAAAATTAAAAATATTACTCAATTTCATACAAAGAATATTATGGTCAAGCGTATCAAACGCTTTGGAATGGTCTAAGAGTACAAGAAACGATATCTCACCACTATCCATACTTTGACGTATATCCTCTGATACATCAATAAGTGCGGTAACACAACTGCGTTTAGGGGGAAAGCCTGACTGTTTCTCAGTCAACAGGCCATTTTCATTAATATACGTATACATTTGTTGATGCAGTAATTTCTCGAATACTTTCGATAAGTATGGGAGAATAGCAATTGGGCGGTATTAATTATTGGACTTAAGTATGGGTATAACTTTTGCGTACTTCCAGTTTTTCGGAAAAACACTTTTAGTTATTATCGTGTTAAATATGTGTGTTATATACGGTATCAGAAACGGGATGGTTGCCTTCAGAAATCTGGAATGTATATTGTCAAAACCAACAGCATTTGATTTTATAGTCAAGCAGCTAGACAGCACGTCTGTTTGGCTTACACATTCAAAAGAAAACGAGTTTTCCTGAATATTGGGGTTGTGCATTTGGTCATAAAAATTATTTCCCAAAGGTACATTTGGGAGGCTGGTGAAGGATTCATTTAGCATATCCACATCAATTTCAGAAGTATCAATTGACTTGGATTTACAATGACCAATATCATGTATAATTTTCCACGTTTTTGTTGATCCCACAGCAGACGAAAAACGATCAGAGTAATAATCTGATTTTGCGTTTTTAATTGATTTGTTGACTTGTCTTCTCATACCACAATATTCCTGATGAAGTTCAGTAGTTTTAAAACGTTTCCAACGTTTGTATGCGAAATCTCGGCGAGCAATTAAGATCTTAATCTGAGCATTAAACCATGGTTTTTTCTTATAGTTATGGCTAATAGTTTTGACAGGAACGGACTTGTTAAAAACGTTGGACAAATGATGCTCAAAAAAGTTTAATTGGTTTTCGACAGAGGGCATATAATATATTGAGTCCCAATCTACATTCTCAATCTCGACTGACAATATATTGTAGTCCATATGTTTGAAGTCGAAAAAAAGTTGAGATTTCATTAGCATCCTCAAGTTTGAAATCAAAAGTTAAGAATATCAAGTCATGTTTTGAATAGCATGGCACTGATAGTTGATCATATAGTAGAACTTTATTCTCATTACTAACGAAAAAGATATCAAGCAATGAGTTTGTAATTGCAGTATAGTGAGTAGGAATTGTTGTATTAGTTGGAATTAAGCCAATTGACTTCATATTATCAATAAGGTGTGTTTCATAAAAAAGGTTGGAATTGAAATCACCACATATAATCACGTCTTCGTAGGCTACTGTGAGTAATTCAATATTATCTCTAAAGACTCGCAGATCTATATTTCTATTAGGTCTGTACACACTTCCCACAAGTAATTTTTTACCACAAGCAAAACTTCAACTAGCAGGTACTCAACTTTTTCCCCCGGCAAAGATTCACTGCAAAGTTTACTTATAATCCCTTTCCTTATGTAAATTGCTACACCACCACCACGAGGTTCTTTCATATTCGCGTTTACTTCATTTTTCCTATCCAAGCGATATAATTTAAAGTTGCTTAGACTGACAATACTATCAGAAACAGTTTTACCGAGCCACGTCTCAGATACGCAGATTATATCTACTCCGGAATTCTCAAACATATACCGAAATTCATCAATCTTATTCCTCAAACTCTGGGCATTTTTACGACATACATTTACACCCGATCTCTGTTTGCACAGAACTTTGAGCATATCAGAAGATATATCTCTGGAACTGTAAGTAGTGGCATCATTATTTGATGACATTGTACAAAATTATAAAATGTTTTAGATAGGCAACGCTAGTATTATAGGAATGTGGCAAATTATTTAGAAAATGTTTATATTTCAAATACAAATTCGTAATCAAGAATAAATATATTTTATCGCAAAAGAATTTAAAATAATAAATATATAAAAATAATAAAAACAAAATTAAATATATCAAAATTAAATATATCAAAATAAATTCAAAACAAAAATATTTTCTTACAGTGCAAGACACGAAAAACATGTACATCAGATATATATTATTAGACGTTGTTAGTTTGATCATCATCACGAAAAAAATCATCCAGCTCCTCAATATTTTCGATACGAACGGCTTGTTCATTTCCATCAACACTTACATGCACAATACCACGCATAGTGAAAACAGATTTTATTCGACCTGCTTTTTTAAGTTTGTTAGCTGACTGTAATATCTTATAGTTCACTGCAGTTAAGTTTTCATTGATATAAAACGGGCGGTGAGAGTTGTATCCAATATGATACAAATACAATGATTTTATTTTATTAACTTTTCGAAAGTTGGCTACGGACTTTAAAACGAAATTTTTGTCATGAGGCGAAAATAGCTTAACCATTATAACTGCATCACGTGAGACATTTTGGTCCTTATTGTTGTGATTTTGAAGGCGGTATATGGATTTAACCGCTGGAGTTGAAATGTTAAGTGCATAGCATATGGAATCAAAAACATCATATAAAGTTTCATCTCTTCTATACGGAATGCCATTTATGCGCAGATCGGAAGCAACCAACGAATTTTCCTGTCGCTGCAATTGTGATTTTAGATTTTGTACTTCTCTTTTTAGACTTGTAATATCATCCGCTACTGTTTCAAGTTTATTAACACGATCAGTAATACCAAAGAGTATACATATAGAGAGAGACGATCCTTCCAATGACTCTCTTATATTTTTAGCGAACTCGGGCGATCAAATAAAAACCGGGTGAAAACAGTTTGCGCACACAAAAGATGCTGTGAGTACTGTGAGGGGAAAAATGTGATGACGTAAAATTTGCTTTTTCATTATTCTTCTTTGAAATGAGTGTTGGCAACTTCTAACACAACATCATTTACACAATGAAGTACCTACACAATTTATACAAAACTTGATATAATCCACGAATTTTAATGAACAAATTTTTAATAAGTACCTATGCATACCTATGTGAACACCTATGCTTTCATCATTTTCCCTACAGGAATTTTTTGTGTATGAATTATATACTCTCCATATAAAATAATTTTCTCTGCGATTGATTTTGAAGTTAATTGATAAAAAAAAATATTAAACCTAATGTGTGGTGGAGACACCAAATTATTTTAAAATTTTATTACGTATTTTATTTCATTTGTAGACACTACATTACGTTTTTTCCGAATCCTAGCGCTTTTCGTGTTAAATTTTGTGTTTTTCGGCCAAAAATGCTAACAGTGAACACAGTAAATTAAATTATGACGCATTAGGAAATTATCTCGTTCCCCTTAAAAGCATCTACTTTCCCCGCAATTCCCCTGTATTATAGTTGGAATTTCTCCTTATTTTACGCTCTTTGATTTTACAAAAAATAACACATTTTGCTTGTGCCCGAGTTCGCAAACAAATAAAAACAGAGCCGATTGAGCGAGACAAACGGCGATCGATACACTCTGGTGTTGCTTCTCTTTAAAAAAAAAAAAAAAAAAAAAGTGAATGACCTTATTCTACACTTACCGCGATATAACAAATCAGTCAATATTTTTTTTACGTTAGAGTATAAAGCATTCCGTATTTAAATTTTAGTGTTGCTAACTTTATTTTAAAATCGCTAAAAACAAATAAAAATTTAGTCACGTGTAAGGCACTGTCATTTGAAGTCTGGCGACCATTTTTATAAAAAAATAATGCAAGACTTAAGGAAATATTACAGGAATTCCGAAAATATATAGTTTTTACAGAACTGCACCCTTTTCTGAACAATCTTCTCGCATTTTGGGTTGAATTTATCCACTATTTTGATATTTAAAAATAAAGGCAACGAGAATAAAATTAGAAAAAATTTTAATGTGCCTATTATATTCCACATCACTGTATATGAGGTCCCATCCTTAAATAGCCTATTAACAAAATAATGTTGAGCTTTATATGGTTATATATAACTTCGTGTGATCCATATACCATTTCATTCGAAATGGACCAATATAATTGTATCAGTTTTTATTTAATTCTATCAGTTTTTATCTAATTGTGTCAGTTTAGATCTTAAGTGATTAAATTATATGTTAATTGTATGAAATTTTATCGGATTTTTGACCTGATATAATTTTATTAATTTGTATCTAATTGTATTTGTTTAGATCGAAATAGATACAAATGTATAAAAACTTATATAACTATACCGAATTTTGACCTGTTAAAATTATATAAGTTTAAAACTCGGATCCACCATTATATAATTTATATAAAATTGTACCAATTATGATCTAAACAGATAGCATTAGATATAAACCGACAAAATTATATCAGGTCAAAAATCTAATATAATTGAATCTAATTAATATCAATGGCCTTGCAACTCTCTCAATATTTTTTATGGGAAGAAATATTTTGCGGCTTCGAACAGGAACGAACGCCGACTGGTTAATCAGGGATGGAAAAGGCTCACTCAATCGGGCTCTTATACCAAAAAATGTTAGATCGCTCTTACATATGTAAAAATGTAAGTAACTAAAAAATAGTTTCATCTTTGGCTCGTTAAAAAAAATTGAAATTAAATATGTTGATATTAGACAATATTAGCAAAATTTGCGAAAAAAAAACATTTGCAAGAAGGGAAATTTTTACAACAATATATTCATTTGCAGAATGTCGATCGCTGGTTAAGTCTTTTAATTCATTTTCTATACCATAAAGCCTTTTTCGAATTCCGCCATTATTTTGCAACTTTTCAATTGCGGTTTTTTTAAATATATAAAATAGGGACTATAATACCCTTTAAACAATAAAATTTGCTGGTTGATTGCAAAAAAACCCGAAAAAAATTCCAAAAAGGAAATTTTTAGAATCAGTGTACTTATTTACCGAATGTAAATCGCTGATTAAGTTTTTAATTAAATTTTTGTACCATAAAGCCTCTTTTCCCATTCCGCTATTATTTTGCAATTCTTATGTGCGTTTTTTTTTTAATTTATAATCTAGGGACTACAACACACATTCGTACAACAAAGTTTGGTGGGTACTTGCAACAAAAAAAAATCGCGAAAAATAAAATTTGCAAAACCGAAAAATTTTTCATCAATATATTTGTTTGCAGAATGTAAATCGCTGATTAAGTTTTTTGATTAATTTTTTGTACCATAAGGCCTTTTTCGCTTTCCGCGATTATTTTGCAATTTTTTAAGTGTGGTTTTTTTAAATTTATTATCTAGGGTCTATAGTACCAATTTTATACACTAAAGTTTGGTGCTTAATTTGCAAAAAAAAAAATCACGAAAAAAATATTTGCAAAAAGGAAAATTTTTGCGTCATTATATTAATTTGCAGATTGTTAATCGGTGATTGTGTTTTTTAATTATTTTTTTCTACCACAAAGTCTTTTTCCGCGTTCCGATATTATTTTTGAATTTTTTAATTGCGGTTTTTTAAATTTATAATCTACGGAGTATAATGCCCATTTCGTAAAACAAAGTTTAGTGGTTAGTTGCAAAAAAAGAAAATTTTGGCATCGTTTGCAGAATTTAAATCGCTTATTAGGTCTATTAATTAATTTTTTGAACCCCAAAGCCTTTTTTCGCATTCCGACCTTATTTTGCAATTTTTACGTATGGTTTTTTAAAATTCATAATCTAGGTCTATAATACTGTTGTAATAGTATAATTAAGGTTCCATTATTGTTTTTTATAATAACTAAATTATTATTTTCCATCCCTGGTTACAATCGATGTTTTGAGTCATACAAAGAGCGCACATAATGACCCTGCAAACATTTGGAAGATATCTTCCAAGAAGATATTAAAGCGATATCTTCTATTTGTCATTTGAATGAAAATAATCAAGTAGTATTTACTTTGAAATTGTCTTTATTTTATCATTTGGAAGATAATTCGGCGGTACTTGAAAAAAAAATAATTGAAAAATTTTATCTTTTGTCATAACTCTTTATGACAATATTGCGGCAATATCACCTTTGTATCATTTGGAAGATAAAACAAGTTTGTTTGAAATCTTTTATCAATTTGGAAAAAATTAAATCTAAATTTGTAAATGAATGTTATTTTAGTTTGACTCAAGATCATAAATTAATATCACTTTCTGTTTAAATTATTTCCAAATCAAAGAAAGATGATACAATTTTTACAAGTAAATTACAAAGAATTAAAATTATTGAAAAAATTCGATAAGACCAGCAAGGCAGAATGCGCATTTTCGGCTTTCGCTACAAAGCCATCATCAGTGCCTTTCGCCTTTGAGTGGGTTAATATTTTGATAATCGTCTACTTATATGAATGTTGAAAGCAAATCGAGTTTGTTATCAACAACTCAACCATTCATCTTAAACACATTGACACGGTGTGTCTATCGAATTTTTTCAATAATTTTTATTCTTTGTAATTTACTTGTAAAAATTGTATCATCTTTCTTTGATTTGGAAATAATTTAAACAGAAAGTGATATTAATTTATGATCTTGAGTCAAACTAAAATAACATTCTAATTTAGTAGGTTTGAGGTTAAGAAGAAGAATAAACCTTCCTCAAAAGTTATAAACACATTAAATTTGCAAATCAGACTAGATCTAGTTTCTGCCTTTTTATGGACAGGCTTCATCAGTGATCTTCCATTAAATTGTATTATTGTTTATATTTTTATTGTCAGATTGTCTCTATATGAATAATTTCAGAAGTGATCAAACAGACATATACAAACATTCTACTTCAGATTTTCCCTGTTTATCTTCTTATTTCCTCCGTGTCACCTTTTCACAAATATTGCCACATTGACGTATGGTTTGTACGTAAATTAGAATTAATAAAAATACATATTAATGACAATATTAATTGTATTTGGTCTATAAGACGCGTTTGAAAAAACAACACTTTACTATAAAAAATAAACAATGCCCTGTTGGCTGTCCGTCTCCAATATACACAAATTGCCTGCACTTGTACGTACAAACCATACGTCAATGTGGCAATATTTGTGAAAAGGTGACACGGAGGAAATAAGAAGATAAACAGGGAAAATCTGAAGTAGAATATTTGTATATGTCTGTTTGATCACTTCTGAAATTATTCATATAGAGACAATCTGACAATAAAAATATAAACAATAATACAATTTAATGGAAGATCACTGATGAAGCCTGTCCATAAAAAGGCAGAAACTAGATCTAGTCTGATTTGCAAATTTAATGTGTTTATAACTTTTGAGGAAGGTTTATTCTTCTTAACCTCAAACCTACTAAATTAGAATTAATAAAAATACATATTAATGACAACATTAATTGTATTTGGTCTATAAGACGCGTTTGAAAAAACAACACTTTACTATAAAAAATAACATTCATTTACTTAAAATAACAGATCAACTAAAAACTTTTCCCCCATTCATCTAAATTTGTACAATACGATATGATCGGAGAATCTTCTTCGTATTGGCATGTTTGCTGGGTGATATTGGTTTGAGTATGTTCCTGTTCCAAGGCACATAATAGAACAAATACTTTCTCGGTGATAGAGAGTCCCCCAATCTCTTTATTATGTATACTCTTTGTTAATATATAATTTAATCAGTTACTCTTACAATTAGATAAAAATTGATATGTACATTCATCAAAAAAACCAGTACACCCTCAGAAATATTCGGTTGGGATTCGGTTGTTGCAACTTCAATTCGGTTGTAGCAACCTAAATTCGGTTGTTTCAACCTCAATTCTGTTGTTTCAACCTCATTTCGGTTGCCGCAACCGAATTCAGCTGTAGCAACTGAATTCGGTTGTTATAACCGAGTAAACGGGGTTGTGGCAACCGAATTTACCAAATATTCAGTTGTTGCAACTGAATTCAGTTGTTGTAACCGAATTTTATACCAATAGGGTTGCTGCAACCGAATTCGGTTGGGATCACCGAATTGAATTGAATTTGAATTTTGGAAACTTCAAAAAATTAAATATAAAAATATGTTTTACTTATTTTGTGTTAAACGGAAAAGAGGTCGAAGTGGAGCGAAAATGTCTTTAATGGTTAGTATAATGTTATTTAAAATTAGCTAAAATCATTGTTCCCAATATTTTTCAGCAACGCAGCAGAAATAATAAAACCGAAGTTTGTATGCAAACATTTTAATTCTAATGCCACAAAAGACTTTGGTCCTAAAGAAAAACGTTTAAACCAGGTAAGAACTAGCGAAAAATACACTATATTAAAGTTAAATGAAAACATTAATAATACTAACTCATTAAACGTTTTCATATATTGTATTTAGCTCCAATTTAAGTCAATTGTTGGAAAGAATCGGAGTCAACTAACTATCTGTGTGTGATGTGCATTTCAATATTTTAAATTTAGAAGTCGAGTATTAACGTAGGTACGCACTTTACTTTTTATTTAAAATTGTACTAAAAAGAACATTGTCTTGGCCAGTTTCGTAGTCAGGACTGACTTTTTCTACCATAGAGTCTTTTCGCGTTCCGCCATAACTTTGCAGATTGTTAACTGCGGTTTTTTTTTTAATTTGTAATCAAAAAATTTCCTAAAGGAAAATTTTTAAATGAAGAACAAAAACAAAAAACGTTTTTTACATCATTGTGTAAAAGCAATGGTAATGAAATTTAATTTCTCCACCTAGTGTACAAAAATGGAATAGATTTTTGTTTTTACTACTCTTGTTTAAATGTAATGAAAAATATAAAAACGTTTGAAAATAAAAGTAATGAAAACTTTTTTCATTGCAATTACATTTTGTAATGATAATTGATTTTCTTTTTAATTTCCATTTTACAGACTCAATAAAAATGCGCAGTGGTCTTTACAAAGTAATTAATTGATCTCATCTCTGTGTAGTACCATATTTATGTGAATTATTTATAAGACTTTCAATTATAATGTATTTCTCAACAATATTTAATTTTATAAGAATAAATGTATAAAAATTCGGAATATGCGTACTTTACTTGAAAAAATATAATAGGATTCTATATAAATTAATAGAAAATATCGGTTGTGACAACCCCGTTCTTTAATAAATTCGGTTGCCACAACTTCTGAATAGGGTTGCTACAACCGAATTCGGTTGGCACAACCCCACAATTCGGTCGCCACAACCGAATTCGGTTGCCACAACCTCTAAAATTCGGCTGCACCAACCGAATTCGGTTGCAGCAACCTCAAAATTCGGTTGTGATAACCCCATTAATGGGGTTGCGGCAACCTCGTAAATTCGGTTGGAACCTAATTCGGTTGGGACAACAAATTTTTTGGCTGGGTGTACAAATACTTAGTTCAAAATTCTGCTAAAATAACAGGAAATAGTACCTGTATTTGCGGCAGCAGAATTTTAAATAAAGTTGAGAATTATGGTCTGCTAAATTTAGGTAAACTAAATTTTACACACTGCTAAAAACACAGAAAATTCTAGTTAACTTAGCTATGAAATTTGATCTAAATGCAACAGAAACATTACTTGATTTAACTGAAAATTTCTGCTAAAATGTCGCTCACAGTCTTGGTTTTTGGGTATTACGGATATGCCCCGAAATATGCCCATATTTATTTTTGGGAGTATAGGCGGCTTATAGAGATTGATAAGTTCATATTATCGAATATATGTCCATTTTGCTCTATCTCGCTTAGTTCCCGAGATATAAGCCATTTTGTGATTATACAATAAAAAATTATGAAAATATAGCGCCATCTCAATGTGACATTAATAGCAGAGACACAAAAATATAAACTTTAGGGAATAATTGTGGTTTAAATTAGCTGAAAAATTTGTAAATTAAGAAACATAAATTACTAAAAATTAGGATGCAAAGTTAGTACAAATACGGATGAAAGTAACTGTTATGCTAAATGGGATTTACAAATATATTAGTTCAATCCTAAATTTTAAGACCAAATAACAGAAAAATCAGTTTATTTGCGCCAGAACGCGTTTAACAGTATTTTGCACTAACTTTTTTTTATAAGTGTAGGGCAAGGAATTCCATGCAAATGCATGTTTTTTCTCGATAGTCCAAAACCAATATGGACTAAATATTTATCCAAATTATCAAATTTAGGACAAAATGGCATCGATTTGTAGTTGCATATTTTGTCAAAAATACATGCTTTTGCATATATTGTCTTTAAATGCATATTTGGTGCCTTTTTAATGCATATTTTGTGCTTTTTAATGCATATTTATGCATATTTTTCATTTTTAGGAGCATTTTTTATTTTGTAAAAAAATATAAAAAATTAATACGTTTTCATATTTTGATTTAATCAAAATAAACATTCTTAAAAACCTTACTGACCTATGGAAAATCTTCGAGTTCTATGTCTGTTTGCAAAATAACTAACTTAAATATATTTTTAAGTTTTAAAGTGCATTATTTTTGCAAGAATAATAGTTTTTAGTGCATATTTCTTATATTTTTAATGCATATTTTTCTTTTTAAGCCGCGTAATTTCCATTTTTAAGTGCATGAAATTCCTACTGATAAGCAACTGTACAATTATATCGGGCCATTTTTCAGATGAAACTGTATATTTATACAGATATAACTTAAACACACTATATATGACTATAGTAACTATTTTTACTTGGGTATTTCTAAATTAAATTCAGATATGATAATATATGGTTTATTACAAAGCCACATTTAGTTATGTGTGGTGACATCATCAGTATTTTGTTAGTGATTTTAGATATAATTGTATGCTATACATGGTTAAAATTTCGGAATTAGTATTAAAAATTTGTATTTTTGTTTACAAGAATGACCCTAGGACGCGCAAGTACCCTAGGACGCGCAAGACCCAAAAGTATTATGTATGTATTTTGCTCCAATAAGTGGAACATTTATGTACAAAAGAAACTCTTCCTTGGAAAAGATATAAAAATTACTATCTATGGGTTCTCTCAGTTTTAAATGAAAATTGAAAAAATAAGTTATAATTTCAAAAACTATAGACAAAGTAGGTTTTAAATACGAGTTTTTTCGGACGCAGGTCCAACTCTCTTTGTTAAGAAAAAAAAAATTTTTTTTAATACAATATTTGTACACATATAAAAAAAAGTTAGTACAAAAGTTTGGACAAAAATTCGATAGTATGAACTTATTAATCTTTATAAGCCACCTATACTCCCAAAACTAAATATGGGCCTGTCTCGGGACAGAGCCACAACACAAAGACTGTAAACGACATTTTATCAGAAATTTTCAGTTAAATCAGGTAATGTTTCTGTTGAATTTAGCTCAAGTTTCTTAGCTAAGTTAGCTAGAATTGTCTGTGTGTTTAGCAGTGTGTAAAATTTAGCCTACCTAAATTTAGCACACCATAATTCTCAACTTCATTGAAAATTCTGCTGGCGCAAATACAGGTACTATTTTCTGTTATTTTAGCAGAATTTTGAACTATTTGTACTGGCTTTTTTTATGAGTGTATATGAAATTGTTGTTTTAATGAATTTAAATTTATATATAATAATGCATATTTAATTTTTCTATGTTTACAATCTTTTGATTTTAGGCGACTTTTTCCGAAGAGCTTTTGTACCCATAATATAAATATTTTAAATTTGTAACCCTGCGGTAAATACAGATTAATTTGCAGAAATTTTATACCAGTGTTCGCAAACCATACGACGTTTTTACTCTATGCAATTTTACATGAACACGCTCAGCAAGTATATTCTTAATTAAGACCAAATGGCACTAGCTTTTTTCTTCGCTTTTTCTTGACTTTTTTTTGGGATTTTTTATATCTTTTGGTTATTTGCGAAAAAGTTTAAAGGAAATGGAAAAAAATCAAATAAAAAAAGTCAAGAAAAAATTAAGAAAATGCAGGTGTCATACGGGCTTTATTACAATAATATTGATGACAGGTTAATCAGGTTTTTCTCTAAAAACCGAAAGTGGTGTTCTTAAATATTTTTTTCATTAACCCTATTTTTTCTTTTTATTTTCAGGTGATTGATTTTGGCTGCACAATAGCCTGGGTCGTTTTCCAACGAAGTGCTCTGCTCAATTTCTAATATTGAATAAGGTTAGTATCAGCAAATATAAGAATTATACAAACATTTTTTCTAAACTAACATATTCTCTTGTCAGTTTGCGCCCAAATATTGACATCCGTATTCACAATATAAAATTAGTGGTTCCTAATACAACGCAAACAACGAGCTGTTAACTAGAACGTATTTTAGGCCTAGCAACCCGGCGCGGATACAACGGGGGGAGGGGGGGTGGGATTAGGAAACATCCTAATCTCCAATCGCATGCCTTTGCTTCTTCTTATAAACTCATTACCGGGTAATAATAGAAGGTTTTATTGAGATTTGGAAATTTGGCAACTTTTGCCGCAGATTCTTTAATTTAAAGATTTTGTTTCCAAATTTTTAGCCTTTCAAATTCTAGGTAATCCTTCTTGTAAAATGATTTTTTTATTCAAAATTTGTAATAATTAGGGCCAGTTTCATAGTCAGAACAAAGGTTGATTTTTTCTTATATATTTTTAAGTAAGAAATTTTGTTTTTCTTAAATACTTCTTAAGGCAAACACACCCGTTCAATATTATTGATCAATGTTTTTGAAATCAATCAATCAAAACAAAGTATTTGAAAATAAAATGTTCCGATTGGTTGATTTTTGGAAACTTTATCAATAAAATTGAACTTGTATGCCCTACTTTAATAAAAAAATTTTAAAGATGCTATGTAGGCACTGACTCTACACCCAGATAACAGTCTCAGTTGTGGCCACCGAACTATCTTTATATTAAATTATATTTTTCGTCGTGAAAGCCAATATTCGGTTGTCCAATTCAATATTATTTTCCACATAAATATTATTATGTTCCACAAAATTTCATTGAAATTAAAAAACTTTTTTTGAATTTTCTGGTATTGAAACCGGCCATTCAGGTTAATAGTTCACACTCTTACCCACTGCACCACAACTACTTTTACTTTTCTTAGCCATATTTACTGTTTATACATATGAATATTTTATTTTAATAAAAAAAAAAACATAAATTTTCGTCTTTTCTGGGATTTGAACTAGGAAATCCGGCGTACTAGGCCAACTCGCTACTGACTACACCACAAACTAAATTTGAATTTATATGTTTTGCTTGGAAAACAAATAAAGTAAAAAATTCGTTTACCAATACTAATTCGGTTGGTTCTACAGAAACTCGACTTTAAGGTCATATTTGACTAGGATACTCGTATTTGTAGTTACCTCTTTCGAATATTAAAATTTTTTTAATAAAGGTTATAGGTAACACCAATTTTCTTGTATATACACTAAATAAATGGCTGCTTCTACTGCATAGAATTACTAAACTGATACTAATTTTAAAATTGATTGGAGATACCAATAATTTGTTAAAAGGATTGTTTTTTAGTTCATTTTCCCTATTTTTAATACATAGCAAAATATTTTTGGTGAAGTATTCAATTATAGGCAACTGCAAATAAAATAACGTCCTGGCAAATTCATTTTAATGGTTTTGATCGAAGTCCAACCAATCCTTTTCCTAGATGTATATTAAACCCATTAGATTTGAAAACATTTTTGTATTCGAAAAACTCTTTGACACTGGAACATTTTTTTATATTATAAAAGATTCACAGACACTGCAAAAAATTTTACAATTTACGGCGTCTTCCTATTATCATATTGTGAGAATTTTTTCCGTGTCAGAATCTCCATTGTGTTTGCTATGAAAATATTGTTTAATTTTTAAATGATTTTGAAACGTACTAAGTTTGCGATTTTAGAGATATTTTCTGTAAAAATAGTTCGGATTCTGTACTGCGATTTCTTAACTTATTTGTGATAAAATTTAATAGTTAACCAAAAAAATTGTTGAATATAGAAAATATATCGTTAACTTATTAATAGCAAATTTTTATAGGTTTATGTTAAAAATTTTTTGGTTAAATCTTACATTTTCATAACAACTAAAACTCAAATTAATTTAGTTGGTTCTTACAAAAAATTACCCAATAAGCTTTACTTTAACTCAACCGGCAGTTGTTTTAAGTTAGAAGCTATATTGATAAAATCGTTAATGAAGATAGAAGACCACACTAATGAAACAGATTTTCTCTGAAAAAAAACTAACTGAACGTTCAAAAAATGTCGAAATGGTGTTAAACAGATTTTTCCGAATCCTTGTTTGGTACTCTTTGGAACAACTTGGCAAACCTATGCTAAAACATGTATTAAAACCTCTACTTCTAGTTCATAAAATATCTATAAACATGACTACCATATAAGATATAAGAAATGAGCGAATCCTGGATCCGTGCCTGACCGTAAGTAATGCTCAGAAACACCTTAATATCTCGGGAAAATTCACTTAAGTATTTGGTTTTATTTGAGTGCTTACTATAATATAGGGCCTCAGATATTTTGATATGAAAATACTCAAATTCTAAAAATTTTCCGAAAAAACTCCTTATATATTTTTATTTTTTACCATAGGAAAATTTTACATTTAAAAAAAAATTGTTAATTATGAGATATTGAAACAATTTCAGATTTGGAGTCGTATTTTTATAAAAAATCACACACAAATAGGGTTGCCATCTCCATTTTGAGAACAAGAGGACGCCAACCTCAAAAAAAGAGGACATTTGTCTTCAAAAAGAGGACATTTTTTTTTTTAATAAATTAATTTTGCAAAAATCAACAACGCGATAAAAAATACAAATAAAAATTTACCCCTCAATTCATAAACGCTTTGTGAAGTTATAGGCAAGGTTCGTTACCGTTATCGTTATAATACCGTTATCGCTAAAATACCGTTTCAAATTGAATACCGTTACCAATACCTCTAAAAAAATTCCAAATACCGTTATCGTTACCGATACCGTTATTTTTATGGGTAGTTAATTAAAATTTTTGAACTTTTTTATTTTATAATCTTGATTTTTTTTACAAAAAAATTTGTAGTTAATAATTTTACTTATTAAAACTACCAGCATCCAATTTATAGCTAATAATCAATATTTTTAACACTTAAAATTAAAAAAATAGGCTAAATTTGTACTTGTTTTTATATGCTTTCAACGTAATTTATTATACCGGTACGTACCGGTATTACTGTTTCGATAACGGTATACCGATATCCTTACCGTTACTCGTTTCGGTAACCAACCTTGGTTATAGGAGGTTTACAAAACGAAATTTTCATACAAAATTTGTTCAATAAACCACCTATAATTTTATAAAGGATTTATGAATTTTGGGGTTATTTCATAAATAAAACAGTTTTTATTCCCACTAAAAAAAATTCACAAAAAACAAAAAAATCATTCTGAACTTTAAATTAGTCAATTGAAATAATAAATAAACAAAAAAAACATAACGATAGCCAATTCATTGCATACATTTTCAGGAATGTATATTTCTATAATTTCTTGATACGATTTGTAAGGAGTTTCATGAATGTTTTTCAATGCTTCCAATTTGAATCAATATATTACTGTCGCATTTCTTCAAATATTCATAAAACTCTTGACTATTCATAGCAAAATTTTATTTGACTTTAAATTACCAGAAAATAGAACTATAAATAGTTTCTGGATTCAGTTTTTTGTTTTCTGGCGTCCAGTGCTTTGATTAAAAAACCTTCACACAAAATATAAAAAATCATCTTGAATTTAAAAATAGTAGTACCTGAATAAACAAAAAAGAAACAACGATTAACAAATTTATTAAATACATTTTCGGGAATGTATATTTCTATAATTTCTTGATACGAATTATCAAGAGTTTCATGAATATTTTTCAACGCTTCCAATTTGAATCAATATATTACTATCGCATTTCTTCTAATATTCATAAAACTCTTGACAATTCATATCAAAATTATATTTGACTAAAGCTCAAATTAGTTTGGAAGTATCGTAAAAAAAGTAACGTATCATTCTCATAATGAATAAAAAGAGTATAAAAAATAAAAATATTGTATTTTTTATCTTTTTCTTGTGCATAGAATTAAATGTCAAGTAATAAAATAGAAAATTTCTATTTTTAACAGAACTTTTTTACGATTTTACTTGACAACAGTTTCAATGCATAGAAAAAAGATAAAAGTATATTTCTATATTATTTAACACATTGAATTGATTACAGATACGTTTTTTTACTTTACGATTAGACTAATGAAGCCTTAATAATATCAGAAATAGTTTCTGGATAAAAAATAGTGATACCAAGTCAATTGAAATAATATCTAACAATGGGTAGGTTTACCAGAGAAACCCTCTACCGCTTTATGATTATGTAACGCTTTATGATTATGTAACGCTTTATGATTACCTTAATCTGGTGAACGATGCTACTTTTGTTTTTTCAAATAAAAATATTTGTAGATGTTTCATTGATTTTTTCGAAATTTTTTATTCATTTATAATTATATTTGTATATGTTTATTATTCTTTAAAAAAAATACAAAAAAAAACAAACGACAACTGAATTTTTTCTGGATTAGTTTCTCTAGTAACCTAACAAAATAAGCCTCGGGGAGCAGGATTCGGAACAACTTTACAAATAAGGGCCAGTCTACTAAACATGAAAAAAGTTATCGTATATAAAATTTTGACATGAGATATATGCTCGAGTGCACTAGTTTGACTCGATGGAATAAATTATATAAATATTTTATATATCGTTGAGTAGATAAATAAAACTTATTTATTTATATATAAAAAAATATTAACTATTTAAAATACCCATGTGAAAATCGAAATATATATGAACACACATGATCATACATTGACTTGTATATGATCATGCATGGGCATACATTGTCATATACGTACATGCATAGTTTAATGTATGACCATACATGATCTCATATATTTCCATATATCTTTGGATCCGAAATTTGAGGGTATATGACCGTACATGTTCATATATGACCATATATGCTCACATATGATTCATGTATGCTCATATATGATCATATATGGCCATATACCTCCATATACCCTCAATTTTCGGATCCAAAGGTATATGGAAATATATGAGATCATGTATGGTCATGCATTGAACTATGCATGTACGTATATGACTATGTATGCCCATGCATGATCACATACGAGACAATGTATGATCATGTATGTTCATATATATTTCGATTTTCACATGGGTATTAAAAACCCCGGTTAGAAACCAAAAACCAAATTTACAATCCATTTTAATTCAAAATATTACATAGAAATTTGATTTTTATGTAAAAATAACAGTTTCATAAAGTTAGTGATAAGTGATAACGTTATTTCAACAGTATTTCGTTAGGTTATTTTAGGGTTAACGGTATTTTAAGTTATTTTAAGGTATTTTAAGGTTAACGGTATTTGAAATAATTTCGTTAGGGTATTTTAAGGTTAACGGTATTTTACCTTATTTCGTAGTATATTTCAAAGATATCAATACCCGAGTAAAAAAAATTGATCTCGCGCAATATCTAATCATATCCAATTTGATATTGTTTAAGATCTGCTGTAATATCTAGCAGATCCAATTAGATCTCAAAATTGGGTGTATCCAATCATATCGTATTAGATCCCATTGTATATATGGGGTTAAACTAAGATCAAGTTATATCTCAAAATTGGGAGGTCCAATGATATCTTTGGGGATAAACATAGATCTATCTTGATCCGAAAATTGGCGGATCCAGCTATATATTTGGGGATATTTTTAGATCTAATTTGATCCGAAAAATGGCGGATCCAATTAGATCCAGCTATATATTTGTGGATAAACTTATATCTAATTTGATCTCAATTTTGGCAGATCGAATTAGATCCAGCAATATATTTGTGGATAAACTTAGATCTAATTTGATCCGAAAAAGTGGCAGATCGAATTAGATCTAGCAATATATTTGTGGATAAACTTAGATATAAATTGATCTGAAAAATGGCAGATCAAATTAGATCCAGCAATATATTTGTGGATTAACTTAGATCTAAACTTATCCGAAAAATGGCAGATCCAATTAGATCCAGCAATATATTTGTGGATAAACTTGGATCTAAATTTATCAGAAAAATGGCAGATCGAATTAGATCCAGCAATATATATGGGGATAAACTTGGATCTAAATTTATCAGAAAAATGGCAGATCGAATTAGATCCAGCAATATATATGGGGATAAACTTGGATCTAAATTTATACGAAAAAGTAGATCTAGGTATATGTGACCTTTTCCGAGAAAAGGGACCTAGTGTGTCAAAAAACGGGTTTGGACTTAAGAGTGGATTCTGGTACCTAAAAGGGTGTAGAATAAGATGAAATGAGTTGAGGCACCTAACCATACCAAATCGCATCTCCCAACTGAAGGTGTGTTTAAAGTGATAATGCGTTATGAAACTTTAAATGCGTTCTTCTCAAAACTTAATTTTCACACACTAGGTCCCTTTTCTCGGAGAAGGTCACATATATATTTTAGGATTAAGTTGTATCTAACTTTATCTGGAAAACGGCAGATCGAATAAGATCGAGGATTATATTTGGGGATTACGTAAGATCTAAATTTATGAAAAAAATAACAGATGAAATTAGATCCAGTAATATATTTCGGGATTGCGTAAGATCTTAACTTTTTCAATAAGTTGCAGATCGAATTGAATCCAGTGATATATTTAGTGATTTGGTAAAATCTTAATTTTTCCCATAAATTGCAGATCGAATTAGATCCAGCAATTTATTTAGGTATTAAAATGGCAGATAGAATTAGAAACAGCAATATATTTGGGGATTGACATCTAAAACTATCCATAAAAATGACAGATAAAATTAGATGCCGCATTATATTTGGTACTACGTAAGATCTCCATTTATTTGGGATTAGATAAGATCCCAGACATATATTGCCAACTGTTCAAAAAATAATACACTGGCAGAGCACTGATTTTATAAAAATTACAATATTTTGTTAAAATAAGGTTTAAACTCAGAAGGTCTCGAGTTCGATATGCATTTTTTTTACAAAATGAATTTCTTTTTATAAAATTAAAATTTTTTTTTCTATAAATTTTTTTATAAAATTATATATTTATTTTTTTATTAAATTGAAATCTTTGAGTAAAATAATTTTATTTACATCTTTTTAACGCTCTACACCATTTCAATTGTATTAATTGTTTTTTAGATTTATTAATTGTATTTCAGAAATAATCAATTGAATTTCAGTTTTATCAATTGTATTTCAAAACTTATCAATTATTTTTCAGATTTATGAATTGTATTTCAGAACTAGTCAATTGAAGTTCAGTTTTATCAATTCTGTTTCAGAAATTATTAATTGTATTTCCGAAATTATCAAACTGTATTTCAGAAATTATCAATTGTATTTCAGAAATTATGAAACCCAGGTGAAAATGTTCATATATGGCAACATATATGGGTTCATATATGGGTTCGGATCCGAAATTTGAGGGTATATGGCCATATATGGAGATATATGAATGTTCATAAAAAAATTTTTTTATTTTTTAATAAAAATATTGCTTTTTTTATTCAAATTAAATGTAAATATTATAATTCTATTCATACGTTACTGATGAATTTGTACATTTGAATGAAATTGAGAAATTATGAAATTTTTAATGGACATTAACATTTTACTTCAAGTTTAGAAAATATTTTATGACTGATTTTTGATTATTTAATGATTGTTGAAAAAAGTGTGTAAAAATTTTAGTTAAAGCTTAGTTCAACATGAAAAACTGCTGAATTATCATAGTAGTTTTGCTAAATATAAATAAGATAGGAACAGCAAAAATAAAACTGTTTAATATATTTACAAAATTTGAGTTAGAATTGAGCTAAATTTCAGTGATTAGAAAATAAAATTAAATTGTACTTAGCAGTAGACAAAAAAACATCACATAAAATTTAAAATTTTCAAAGTTCCTTTTTCGTTTTTTGTTTTTAATGGAAATACAAATCTAGCCTTCTGAAACAAACAGTTTAATATTTTTAGCAAATATTTCTGTTGATTTTATAAAATGCTATTTGCATTGAACAAAATTTAACAAACATTTTTTTAGATACAACAGTTTGTTTTAGCCATTTTTAGTTTACTAATATTTTGCAAAATTTTCTGCAGATTTTCTAAATATAGAAGTTTTATTTTTACTGTTTTTATCTTACTGCAACATTTTCAATTGTATTTCAAAATTTATCATTTTATTTCAGAAGTTACCAATTGTTTTTCTGATTTATCAATTGTATTTCAGAAATAATCAATTGAATTTCAGTTTACTCAATTGTATTGTAGAAGTTATGAATTGTTTTTCAGATTTACCAATTGTATTTCAGAAATAATCAATTTGTTTTAAGTTTTTTTTTCACCTGGGTAATTAATTGTATTTCTAAAACTGGCAACTGTATTTTAGAAATTGCCAATTGTATTTAAGAAATTATCAAATGTATTGTATTTCAATATTTTTTGAATCCGCTCACGTAATTACCCCCATGATAAAAAAAAACTTAAAACATTACCCACCCGAGTAAAAAAAATTGATCTCGCGCAATATCTAATCATATCCAATTTGATATTGTTTAAGATCTGCTGTAATATCTAGCTGATCCAATTAGATCTCAAAATTGGGTGTATCCAATCATATCGTATTAGATCCCATTGTATATATGGGGATAAACTAAGATCAAGTTATATCTCAAAATTGGGATGTCCAATGATATCTTTGGGGATAAACCTAGATCTATTTTGATCCGAAAATTGGCGGATCCAGCTATATATTTGGGGATATTTTTAGATCTAATTTGATCCGAAAAATGGCGGATCCAATTAGATCCAGCTATATATTTGTGGATAAACTTATATCTAATTTGATCTCAATTTTGGCAGATCGAATTAGATCCAGCAATATATTTGTGGATAAACTTAGATCTAATTTGATCCGAAAAAGTGGCAGATCGAATTAGATCTAGCAATATATTTGGGGATAAACTTAGATGTAATTTGATCCGAAAAATGGCACATCGAATTAGATCCAGCAATATATTTGTGGATAAACTTAGATATAAATTGATCTGAAAAATGGCAGATCAAATTAGATCCAGCAATATATTTGTGGATTAACTTAGATCTAAATTTATCCGAAAAATGGCAGATCCAATTAGATCCAGCAATATATTTGTGGATAAACCTGGATATAAATTGAATAGAAAATTGGCAGATCAAATTAGATCCAGCAAAATATTTTGGGATTTAGTAAGACCTAATTTGATCCGAAAAATGGCAGATCGAATTAGATCCAGCTATATATATGGGCATAAACTTGGATCTAAATTTACCCGAAAAATGGCAGATCGAATTAGATCCAGCAATATATTTGGGGATAAACTTGGATCTAAATTTATCAGAAAAATGGCAGATCGAATTAGATCCAGCAATATATATGGGGATAAACTTGGATATAAATTTATGCGAAAAAGTAGATCTAGGTATATGTGACCTTCTCCGAGAAAAGGGACCTAGTATGTCAAAAAACGAGTTTGGACTTAAGAGTGGATTCTGGTACCTAAAAGGGTGTAGAATAAGATGAAATGAGTTGAGGCACCTAACCATACCAAATCGCATCTCCCAACTGAAGGTGTGTTTAAAGTGATAATGCGTTATGAAACTTTAAATGCGTTCTTCTCAAAACTTAATTTTCACACACTATGTCCCTTTTCTCGGAGAAGATCATATATATATTTCAGGATTAAGTTGTATCTAACTTTATCTGGAAAACGGCAGATCGAATAAGATCGAGGTTTATATTTGGGGATTACGTAAGATCTAAATTTATGAAAAAAATAACAGATGAAATTAGATCCAGTAATATATGTCGGGATTGCGTAAGATCTTAACTTTTTCAATAAGTTGCAGATCGAATTGAATCCAGTGATATATTTAGTGATTTGGTAAAATCTTAAATTTTCCCATAAATTGCAGATCGAATTGATCCAGCAATTTATTTAGGTATTAAAATGGCAGATAGAATTAGAAACAGCAATATATTTGGGGATTGACATCTAAAACTATCCATAAAAATGACAGATAAAATTAGATGCCGCATTATATTTGGTACTACGTAAGATCTCCATTTATTTGGGATTAAATAAGATCCCAGACATATATTGCCAACTGTTCAAAAAATAATACACTGGCAGAGCACTGATTTTATAAAAATTACAATATTTTGTTAAAATAAGGTTTAAACTCAGAAGGTCTCGAATTCGATATGCATTTTTTTTACAAAATGAATTTCTTTTTATAAAATTAAAATTTTTTTTGTATAAATTTTTTTATAAAATTATATATTTATTTTTTTATTAAATTCAAATCTTTGAATAAAATAATTTTATTTACATCTTTTTAACGCTCTACACCATTTCAATTGTATTAATTGTTTTTAAGATTTATTAATTGTATTTCAGAAATATTCAATTGAATTTCAGTTTTATCAATTGTATTTCAGAACTTATCAATTATTTTTCAGATTTATGAATTGTATTTCAGAACTAGTCAATTGAAGTTCAGTTTTATCAATTCTGTTTCAGAAATTATTAATTGTATTTCCGAAATTATCAAACTGTATATCAGAAATTATCAATTGTATTTCAGAAATTATGAAATGTAATTTAGAAATTTTTCTCTATTAACTATGATAAACAATCAACAAGTTTTGAAATAGATTTGATTATTTCTGAAATACAATTAATAATTTCTGAAATACATCCATAGTTTCTGAAATACATTTAAAATTTGTGAAATGCAATTAATAGCTTCTGAAATACAGTTAATATTGTAGTTGAGTTACCATTTATGACCATATATTGTTTAAATGGCACCATATATGACAATATACTGTTTAAATGGCACCATATATGACATGTAATATGGAGCTTTATATGGTAATATATAACTTAGAGTCATCCACGTACCATTTCATCCGAAAAATGGCCCGATAAAATTGTATCAGTTGTTTATCAGTTTTTAACTTATTGTATCAGTTTAGATCTGACCTGATTAAATTATGTGTTAATCAGATGAAATTGTATCTGATTTTTGACCTGATACTATTTTATTGGTTTATATCACATGGTATCAGTTTAGGTCCAAATAGATATATTTGTATACAAAATTATATAGTTATATCCCAATTTTCACCTGATATCAGTTTAAAACTTTAATACAATTGTATAAGGTGAATGTCGGATACAATTATATTTTATTTATATAAAATTTAACCAATTACGATCAAACCTGACACCATTACATATAAACCGATAAAATTGCATCAAGTCAAAAATCGGATACAATTTCATCTGGTTAACACATAATTTAATCAGGTCTGATCTAAACTGATACAATTAGATAAAAATTTATAAACAATCGATAAAAATATATCAGGCCATTCTTCGGATGAAACTGTATATTTATACAGATATAACTTAATCACATATATGACTATATGTAACTATTTTTATTCGGGTTGTTTAAATGATACGATATATCAAAGTATATGGTACTATATACGGTAGCATATATTATCATATCTGGAACTGTATTAAAAATGTTGTTGAAATGGCACCATATATCATAATGTATGGTTTAAATGTCACCACATATGGTAATATATTGTTTAAATGATACCATATATCAATATATATTGCACGATATATAGTAGCGTATATTATTATATCTGAAACTGTATTAAAAATGTTGTTCATGAGGTCCCATATATGAGCATATATTGTTGAAATGGCACCATATATGATAATATATGGTTTAAATGGCACCATATATAGTAATATATTACTTAAATAACACCATGTATAAATATATATTGCACTATATATAGTATCATATATTATCATATCTGGAACTGTATTAAAAATTTTGATCATGAGTTACCATATATGGCCATATATTGTTTAAATGGCACCATATATAATAATATATGGTTTAAATGGTACCATATATGATAATATATGGTTTGAATGGCACCATATATGATAATATATGGTGTTAATGTCACCGTATATGATAATATATTGCTTAAATAGCACCATATATAAATATATATCGCACTATATACAGTACCATATATTATCATATCTGGAATTGAATTAAAGATTTTGTTAATGAAGTACCATATATGACCATATATTGTTTAAATGGCACCATATATGATAATATCTAGTTTAACTGTCACCATATATAATTATATATTTTTTAAATGACACCATGTATAATTATATATTGCTAAAATGCCACCATATATATTAAGATATAGTTCTATATATAACTATATATGCAATAAGATCAACCATGTCATGTAATATATAATTATATATGCCTTATCTAATATTACGAGGGCCGATATCTAATTAGATGAAATTATATATGGCATAATATAAGGAAAAATTTTGTGAAAAAACGTCATATATAATTATATATGGATATACATAACGACATGTATAATTATATATTGTAATATATGCCATATATGATTATATATAATTTTTTTTACTCGGGCATATATGGAATAATATATGAATTCATATGTGAATATATATGGAATATATGAACCAATATATGGACCAATAAATGCAGTATATTATCATTTATGGATTCATACATTTGAATGTATTTACCCATATATGCTTCCATACATAACATATATGTACATATATGATCATACATTAAACCATATATGCTCATACATGAAACCATATATGACAATATATGAACATATATGAACATTTTCACCTGGGAATGTAATTTAGAAATTTTTCTCTATTAACTATGATAAACAATCAACAAGTTTTGAAATAGATTTGATTATTTCTGAAATACAATTAATAATTTCTGAAATACATCCATAGTTTCTGAAATACATTTAAAATTTGTGAAATGCAATTAATAGCTTCTGAAATACAGTTAATATTGTAGTTGAGTTACCATTTATGACCATATATTGTTTAAATGGCACCATATATGACAATATACTGTTTAAATGGCACCATATATGGTATGTTCCCTATTAAAAAAAAATAATATGGAGCTCTATATGGTAATATATAACTTAGAGTCATCCATGTACCATTTGATCCGAAAAATGGTCCGATAAAATTGTATCAGTTGTTTATCAGTTTTTAACTTATTGTATCAGTTTAGATCTGACCTGATTAAATTATGTGTTAATCAGATGAAATTGTATCTGATTTTTGACCTGATACAATTTTATTCGTTTATATCACATGGTATCAGTTTAGGTCCAAATAGATATATTTGTATACAAAATTATATAGTTATATCCCAATTTTGACCTGATATCAGTTTAAAACTTTAATACAATTGTATAAGGTAAATGTCGGATACAATTATATTTTATTTATATAAAATTAAACCAATTACGATCAAACCTGACACCATTACATATAAACCGATAAAATTGCATCAAGTCAAAAATCGGATACAATTTCATCTGATTAACACATAATTTAATCAGGTCTGATCTAAACTGATACAATTAGATAAAAATTTATAAACAATTGATAAAAATATATCGGGCCATTCTTCGGATGAAACTGTATATTTATACAGATTTAACTTAATCACATATATGACTATATGTAACTATTTTTATTCGGGTTGTTTAAATGATACGATATATCAAAGTATATGGTACTATATATGGTAGCATATATTATCATATCTGGAACTGTATTAAAAATGTTGTTGAAATAGCACCATATATCATAATGTATGGTTTAAATGTCACCACATATGGTAATATATTGTTTAAATGATACCATATATCAATATATATTGCACCATATATAGTAGCATATATTATTATATCTGAAACTGTATTAAAAATGTTGTTCATGAGGTCCCATATATGAGCATATATTGTTGAAATGGCACCATATATGATAATATATGGTTTAAATGGCACCATATATAGTAATATATTACTTAAATAACACCATGTATAAATATATATGGCACTATATATAGTATCATATATTATCATATCTGGAACTGTATTAAAAATTTTCATCATGCGGTACCATATATGGCCATATATTGTTTAAATGGCACCATATATAATAATATATGGTTTAAATGGTACCATACATGATAATATATGGTTTGAATGGCACCATATATGATAATATATGGTTTGAATGTCACCGTATATGATAATATATTGCTTAAATAGCACCATATATAAATATATATCGCACTATATATAGTACCATATATTATCATATCTGGAACTGAATTAAAGATTTTGTTGATGAGGTACCATATATGACCATATATTTTTTAAATGGCACCATATATGATAATATCTAGTTTAACTGTCACCACCCGGTGAAAAATGTTCATATACGCTCAAACATGTTCATATATGGTTTATGTATGGACACATATGAACAAATATGGATTTTTTATGAACATATATGGATTTTATGTGAACATATATGGAAGTATATGTGATTCCATATATGGAAAAAATTTCATATACAGACATATATGGAAGCATCTGTTATTTCATATATGGAAATGGCACTCATATATGGACAAATATGAAAGTATATGTTATTCAATTTATGCAAAAGGGACTTGTATATGAACATATTTCGAAGAATACATTTTTCCATATATGTAAAAGGAACCCTTATTTGGATAAATATGGAATTATATTTAATGCCGTGAATAAAAAAAGGAACATATGTAGCGCCTAATTTGAATGTCATACATAAATTTATATCTATCGTACAACCTTATAATAAAGGACAGCAACGTTCGCATGTATTCACATATATTTAATAAATGTATATGTTCATATATGTCCATATATGAACATATACTTAGGTGTTACCTCATTTTTCGGATCCAAACATATATGGTTGAACCATAAATGTTCATATATGGACATTTTTCACCGGGCATATATAATTATATATTTTTTAAATGATACCATGTATAATTATATATTGCTAAAATGCCACCATATATATTAAGATATAGTTCTATATATAACTATATATGCAATAAGATCAACCATGTCATGTAATATATAATTATATATGCCATATCTAATATTATGAAGGCCGATATCTAATTAGATGAAATAATATATGGCATAATACAAGGAAAAATTTTGTGAAAAAACGGCATATATAATTATATATGGATATACATAACGACATGTATAATTATATATTGTAATATATGCCATATATGATTATATATAATTTTTTTACTCGGGTAGTCAGATGTGCCTATATTAGTAAATAACTTTAAAAACAATAATACTGAATAATTAAAAATTTATGTTTTTATTCAATTCAATGTACATATCGTCAGGAAATCAAAAAAGCCGTAAGTTACATTCAAAAAATTTTACATTTATTTTGATACGGTGCATCATAATCGATCAAAAAGTCGATTTTGAATTTTTTGTAACTTACGGCTTTTCTGATTTTGTTTGACGATATGTATGTATGTTTATGCTTAGAATTCACATAAAAAATGCCGAATCTGAGTCCGAAAGAGCTATGAACATATCATCAGCTTATTTTGGTATGATCCGTATGTCAAAAAGTCATGATAGAGAAAAAGATAAAGAAAGTTCACACTTTTTCCTTGTTGTGTGCAAAATTTAATAGCTCGGATACGATACGGTATATCGGGAAACGGGTTTCGGAATCAGAAAAAATATTACGATTACATAAGATTCATGGCTAACTCAATTTTTTCATTAATTCTCAGTGAAACCAATAATAAACCGACGATATTACTTGTCTTATTCAAAATTTTATTTCCGCATGAGGAAGGTTAAAGTAGGTAGATTGGAAGTTGTGTTAAGTAATTTAAAACGAATCCCATATTCATTGGGATTCAGATAAAGCCACTAATAATAAGAATCAAAATTTCAAAAAAATTTATATGGCAGCTGATTACTAAATATATCGTAACGCCCTTAAGATATACATAAGTTTCTGTTAAATGAAGACCTCTATATGTAGCTTAAATTCTGAATAAATTAATGGTGTTAGAAATTTGACTATAAAATTCGTCCTATTATTTCCACAATAAACTGGCCTATTTTTAACCCAAAATTTGTTGTAATTAGATCTGTTCCAGGTGACGGAAATCGTAGAGCGAGTACAAAACTTATATTTACATATGTCCCGTTCCGGTTCCCGGTTTGAAATAAAAGTTAGAAAATTTTATTAAGTCTTTCAGCAAATCATGTTGTACTGAAATCTGTTTTACGTAATTGCTAATTTTTTGTGCATCCTCCTTTAATGTTCTCTTTTAAGTACCTATAAAGAATATGTGATTTATTTTTTTTATTCTTTGAATTTGAAACTTTTCTTCATTACTATAAATTGCGGGTTTTTACTTGCTGGTATTTTTTTATTTTTATAAATATGGCGAAATATGCCTAAATGAAGGAAAAAAATAGTGTTGGCAACAATAAAGATAATGCGGCAAATAAACTATGCAAGTCACTTGCACAATGACGAGTTTGTTCCAGTCACCTTACTTGCCAAACACCATTCAAGTAAACTGTGCAATATTCATCTTAATTTACGCATAGCAGCAGAAACATATAGCGGATTGTTATTGCTATG
Organism: Leucophora obtusa; assembly: GCA_949987735.1. Lineage (NCBI taxonomy): Eukaryota > Metazoa > Arthropoda > Insecta > Diptera > Anthomyiidae > Leucophora > Leucophora obtusa. The sequence continues at coordinate 67,244,031 of OX465296.1, forward strand.
AGGCAACATTAGTCTTTAAAAGTTTTATTTTATACTTTGCGCAGGCCAAAATACCTGAAATTCGTTGGTGATATTAATAAATTTATATTAACATTTTTTACTTTACGTTTATTCATATTTTTAATTTTTTTATCCGTATTTATGTTGTTCACTGTTCAAAAATTACTGCTGAACTGTGCTAATTTCAGCATACACTGCGCAAACAACTTGCACAAGTTCTAAAGTCTAACAATATACTTGTACAAGTACACAAACCAGGCCACACACTGTTCAACTTACCTGCACACTGGAGAACCCATATGTGCAAAAGAGTTATTTTTCCAGCTCCCCGCTCATTTTCGGATAGGTTGAGAGCAAAAAATAAGATATGTGCAAAAATTAGGTTTCTGCGATGTAAACCGGCCAGGCCGTTTACGTTCAATCGTCTCTCTTTTTATTTGTTCGCGAACTCGGGCACAATCAAAATAACACATTTTGCTTGCCCGAGTAAAAATAGTTATATAGGAAATTATATAATTTAATATGAATTAATATGTTTATATATAGTCAAGTGTAACACTATATCTTTGCGGATATAATTATGTATAGCTTTGAGTTTTTCAAAAATTTCTTATATGATGTCATATATAGATCAGTACAAATATACATGTCCCCATATATATTTATATGTGCCATATCTATTACATATGCTATGACAATTTTAATACACCGTCATATATAATTAAAAATGGCTTTATCGGAAAATATATAAAGTTTTATATAGCTCAATGTTAATTTTTTTTCTAAGTTGTTTTAGATATGTTTAAGTATAGCGCAATGTAAAAAAAAATCTGTTTTTTGAGATATATTTATGTATGATTTCAAAATATAAAATGCGTACTCATTATAACTCCTAAATTCCTTGTAAACCTTGTATAAATACAAGCCATATTTTTATGTATGGAATTTGACATTAAACTCATAAACATACCAGGTTTACACAGTTTACGGGTAGAATACAAGTTTATATGCGAAGGCTTGGTTACAATTATGTACAACTTCTTCTAAATTTTTATTTAAATTTTTAATTCTTAATTAAGGGTGATATTTTTCAGTACTTTTTAATAGTTTTTGTTTTGATCTTGAAGTATGAAGCGTTATATAATTATGTCTTTCTACATCAAATTAGATATAATTATATCGGGTCAAAATCCGGATAAGATTCTATATGATTCAATATATTTAGATCTTATCCGATATAATTTTATCCACCATTTTTCGGATCATAGCATATCTCCAATTATATTAAATAAGATATCATTACATATAACATTATATTATTTTTTTACCCGGGTGTGTAAAATCAAAGAGCGTAAAATAAGGAGAAATTCCAACTATAATCAGAGCTTCGAAGAATTAATTCCCTAATTCCCTTTTTTGAACTGAATTTATATTTTGGGAATGAATTCCCGTTTAATTCAAGGAATTAAATTTATTTCGTTTAATTCCCTAGGAATTAAACGAAAAAAATTTAATTCCTTAGGGAATTGAACGAAATAAATTTAATTCCTTGAATTAAACGGGAATTCATTCCCAAAATATAAATTCAGTTCAAAAAAAGGGAATTAGGAAATTAATTCTTCGAAGCTCTGACTATAATACAGGGGTATTGCGGGGAAATTAGATGCTTTTAAGGGAACGAGATAATTTCCTAATGCGTCATAATTTAATTTAATGTGTTCACTGTTAGCATTTTTTGCCGAAAAACGCAAAATTTAACATGAACAGTGCTAGGAATCGAAAAAAACGTAATGTAGTGTCTACAAATGAAATAAAATACGCAATAAAATTTTAAAATAATTTGGTGTCTCCACCACACATTAGGTTTAATATTTTTTGATTTGATTTATTTATTCAATTGATTTTCTATGCTACAAGATTACATCTTATGAATTACAGCATAGAACTTAATTTGACTACATATGTTTAAATGTGACAATTTATTTAAGTTAAATTTAAATAAAATAAAAATTGAATTTAAAATAAAAATAAAAAATATTAAAAATGATAATAATAAAAAGAACAAATTTTGTAAAGTATAATACCATAATTGAAAAAAAAAGTTAAAAAAAATTAAAATAAAATGGATAATTTGAAATCACAACTATTTTTTATCACAATAACTTTAAAAATCTAAGAAAATAATAAAATAATAAAATGAAAATAAAAAATTAAAATAAAAAGTGAAATAAAAAATTAAAATGAAAAATAAATAATTTTAAAAATTTGAATAAAAATAAATAAAAATAAAATTAAAAAATAAGAAAATAATAAATGAAAACAAAAAATAAATAATAAATAAATAAAAAACCTGTCAATTGTATCGCATATCATTTCATATATGCGTTTATGTAAACATATTAAATAGTTCAGTTTTGAATTTTAATGCGTTACTATTTTTTTGAATGTGGTGCGGAAGTGCATTCCAAAAACGTATAGCATTTACATAAAACTGACACTCTGATATTAGAGTTCGATAAAATATAGGAATTATCCTCTTTCAGAATTGTTAAAAAACAGATATTCATAAAGGTACCTCGGTGTTTTATGATAAATAATTTTATGTAGCATCATAAGACTTTTTTGTTTAAAAATATTAATAAGCGTTATTCCATAAAGCTGTAAGGAATATGAAGATAAACGATCGTATTTACTTAGACCAACAAATACAACATTTAATTTTCGCTTTCTATTCGCGTCACAATTTGAAAAAATTTCACAGCCGTATAGCAGAGATGGCATCAAATAGGCTTTAGCTAGAAGCATTCTTATATTAGGTGGTGTGTAGTACTGTGTTGCCCATAGAGTACGTAGCATCCCAGGAGGAAATTGGAGACGGTACAAAAAAAAAGCGCTGTGAAAGCGTTTGTTGTCAATGGTACAAAAAAAAGTATTTTCACAGCGTTGAAAAACATTATTTTGGATTGCTTTTAGAACGTTCACAAGCAGTATTTTAGGAGTGCTTTTCATACAAAATTTTCAACCGTTTGTGAAATAAAAACACTGTTAAAACATTGCTTAAAGCGTTTTTCTAATGTTTGCAAAAAGTACTTCTTTTAAAGAATATATAACCGATTATTTAAAAAACACTGTCAAAACATTGATTAAAAGCGCTTTCAAAATGTTCGAAAAAGTGCATTCCAAGCACTTTTTTAAACAAAATTGTTTACAGTTAAATAAAAAATGCGGGATAGTATATAATTTGCAATTTATTTAAAAGGCAGTTAAATCCACTTTAGATTGTTGTTGTTTTCTTCAAGAGAAGTTGCATGACCATCAATTTTTTTTTTTTTTTTTTTTTGTGAACCAAATTTAGATGTCGGATAACCAAATTTAGATACCACCGTTAACCATTAGTCTTTTCTTTTCACATTTATTAATGAAAACGTTACTTATAAAATTATTGACCCTTAATATAAAGGAGTATTTTAAATTTAAAGTCGACTTTATTTTTAATCAAACGGTTTTGTTCATTTTGTGTATGAAAACCTTACAAAAATATTTATATTTTCAAATATTTTGATTGGTTGCAAATAAATTAACCAATCAGAATGCTCCAAAAATAAACCAAGTCAAGGTATACTGCCACCCAATATTTTAACTAAAGTCGACTTCACCTAAATTATACATTTGAAAAATTTAGATAGTAGGGGCGACTATTTGTAAAAAAACAAAGCTTTTTTTTCATATTCCTTTTAAACATTTTACCAAGTTTTTAGGCTTTACTACTTAAATTTTGAATAAGTTATGCGAAAAATCTTTATTAGTTGAAATGCTCCTAATTACTTGGCAAAGATTTTATTTGTGTGTCAAATAAATGTATTCCCTTTTAAAAGATTTTAACAATGAAATTTTTGTTTTGGTATTTAAAATTTTTGTTATGACTAAAATTTAAAAATCCTATTCGAAACAAAAACAATTTAAAAAATTTAATATTTTTAAAATTTCCCGTTTTCCCGGGAAAAATATATTATTTTCCCGGGAATTCCCGGCAAACTTTTCCCGGGATTTGCCGCGAATTCCCGCACGGGAATTCCCGAACCCCAAACCCTAATCGGTATATTCTGAAAACGTTTGTACCACCTTTTAAAATGCTTTTAAAACGTTGTCACGATCGTATTTTCCACCTGGGATATTATATGTTTTACCGACAATATTATTAATGTGGTTAGACCAAGTAAGGTTGTTATTAAAGATTATACTCAAATTACGTACAGATGACACTATATCAATTTTTTGATTATTAAGTCGTATATCAAAATCACGATTAAGTTTAAATAATCGCTTATGAATCACGATACATTTAGATTTCTTTGGGTTGAGACAAAGTCCGTTCCCCAATGCCCATCGGTGAATTCTATCTAGGTCATTGTTAAGTTTACAGAGTGATGAATTAAGAGTTTTTTCTGAACTACTCAGGTATACCTGAACATCATCAGCATACATATGCACCTTGCGGTGTTGAAGTTGTGATGGCAGGTCGTTGGCATAGAGTGATAAGAGTAGAGGTCCTAGAATGGATCCTTGGGGAACACCTCTCGGAATAAATGAAATATTTGAAGTGTTATTGTTACAAAAAACTGATTGTGTACGACCAGATAGGTACGACAAAAGTAGTTTCGTTGAGCTGGTAGAAAAGTTAAATACATGTTTTAGCTTGTTAATTAAAATGTTATGATCCACAGTGTCAAAAGCCTTTGAATGATCGAGCAGTACTAAAAAAACCAAATTTCCTTCATCGACATATTGTCTTATATCTTCAGAAACATTCAAGAGAGCAGTGACACAACTATGTTCTGAGGGGAAACCAGATTGCCGATCAGAAAGTATGTTGTATCTCCAGTGTTGCCATTTAAGTGCTTTTCGGGTATTTTTTGGTGCTTTTTTCCTTCTCGTACCCGGTGATTTTTTACAAATACCCGTTTAAAAAAAGCGGGTATTTACAGTGCTTTTTCAAATTTCTGGCAGTGCTTTTTGTACAGTTTATATTTTTGGTATTTGTTCGCGTTTTTTTTTTAATTTTTCTTCAATTTTCTGTCAAAGTTGAAAAAATAATGCGAACTATACAAAAAATACATTTTTCCAGTGTTTGTAGTACAATTTTAAATAGCAACTTCGTTATATTTAAACTTCAAAATTGTTAAATATTAGTTTGGTGCTTTTTACCCCTTTTCTTAGTTATTTTTGAACCTTTTTTACACTATTTTACAAAACTAAAATGTGTTTTTAAATTCTGGACCTAAATTTTTCAAAAAATGAATATCGTGCTTTTTTACCCCATTTTTGGTAAATTTTTACCCTTTTTAACCGTTTTCACAATGCCCACGGTGCTTTCCTGCCTTCAAGAGTTGGCAACACTGTGTATCTCTTAATATATGAATTTATCTGAGAGTGTAGTAATTTTTCAAGCAACTTAGAAAGAAATGGAAGAATTGCAATAGGCCTAAACTCAGAGCCCGATTTGGGCACAGGAATAATTTTAGCGTATTTCCATTTATGAGGAAAAGAACTTGTTGTAATAATCGTGTTTAAAAGATGTGTGATATATGGAATTATTAACGGTATAAGTAGTTTTATAAACTTAGGATGAATATCATCAAAACCTACAGCATTAGACTTAATATTCAATAAGCATTGTAAAACATCATATTGGCTGACACACTCGAACTCAAACATGTTTGTCAACAAGTGTTCCATTGCAACCGTAGTTGAAATGCAGTTATAATTATTAAGAAACTCGCCGTTTACATTTGTCAAATTAAATGAACTAGAATTATAAGTGCTTTCAAAATTGTAGAAATTAGGATTTGCAGCTACCATCGGTATGTTTGTGAATGTATTGTTGATTTCATTAACATCAACTAACAACCTATCATTTATCCCAGCTTTTCCTATGCCTATATTCTTGATAGTCTGCCATGTTTGCTTATTATTAACAGCATTAGAAAAACGGTTAGAGTAATATTCCGACTTTTTCCTTACAATTAAATTATTGACATTTTTTCTAAATATACGGTATTCATTGTGCAGCTCTGTTGTTTTAAATCTCTTCCACCGCGAATGAGCTATATACCTCTTTACTATCAGTTCCTTGATATCCGGAGTAAACCAAGGTCTAGACTTGTTCGGAACACGCTTAGTCTTTAATGGCACATGTAGATCATATAATTGTAAGACATTAGATTCGATGAACGACAATTGTGAATCAACTGATGCCATAGAATACACATTATACCAATCAATGCTCATAAAGTTCTCGTATAAAATATCAATATTAATATTATTAAAATCACGATATGTATATGATATATTATCCTGTTCTAACTGAAAATTATATGAGACAAATATAAAGTCATGATTAGAAAAACATGGAGCCGCTATCTGGTCATAAAGTAATACAGATAGAGCATTTACAACAAATATAATATCAAGAAGTGTGTTGTTTGTAGCCGTATAGTGGGTCGGTAAATTATCATTAGATGGTGTTAGTCCAAGTGCCAACATACTATCAGTCAATAACGTTTCATTAAGTAAATAAGAGTTAAAATCCCCACATATAACTATATCGTAAAAAGGAACTGTCATCATTATTAGGTCTATATACGCAGCCAATTAGCATTCTGTTACCCAACGATTGAATTTCAACGAAAATGTATTCTACTACTTGCTTTTTCTTGTCATTTGCATTTATGGACTTATTCTTCTTAACCTTTATATTTCCTTTTTTTTTCTTCTCATCTTTTTCGCAAGAATTATCCTTCTGCTCAAACTTGCAATAAAGTTTACATTTGATACTATTTTTTACAAATATGGCAACGCCACCTGCATGGGTTTTTCGATCGGCTCTAAAAGATTTATATCCGCTAAGAGAAACTAGACTGTCAGGTGTTCTTTCGTCTAACCAGGTCTCGGATACACATATTACGTCTAGTCCACAGTTATCAAATATCAACCTAAATTCCTCTATTTTATTATTTAGACTTTTTGCATTAATATGACAAATATGGATACCATTTCTCTGCTTCGCCAATATTCTGACCATATTCATTGTTACGTCTTTGGAACAATGACTAATAGTAACGCATTTATTTCTAATAATATTAAAATTGGAAGGCATTTTAGGTGAAAAAAAGGTTAGGTCATAAGAGATGGAGTATAATATTTTTAATTGATTTGTATAATATATAAAAATGATATAAATGATTACATGTTGCTGTTATTGTTATTGTTATTTGAGTGCCCATTAGAGCGTACCACCTTACAGGCAAAAAAAAAAAAGTTCGCCGTACACCCTCCAATGTGAAGTATTTTTGCAAGGAGGTTTAAAAAAAAAATTTTATTTTTTTTTGCCGAATGTAGGGGTCGCCATTTTACATTTTTCGTTATATCTTTGGCATTTACAGTCGGATCTTAAAGTATGATACATCGATGTTTTTCTCTCGAGGAGACCAGTGTTTTTGCTTTAACGGTCATTGACCTCAAATATCCCGTTCTAGTAGTTACCTACCAGAACTCAGTTGCTACCACCCTAATGTCAGAAAATTAAAGCTTGCAAAAAATTATTAAACTTTTGCTAAGGAAGTTTTTCGATAAACTCAGTATAAATTTTTTTATATATTGGTTGCCGAACGTAGGGGTCGCCTTTTTAAATTTTTTTTAATTGGATTTTTTACTTTATAGCAAAACACCTCGAGGCAAAAAAATCGATATATCACACACATAAAATCCGATTTTAAGTGACGAAGCTATAACGAAAAATTGAAAAAGGCAACCCCTACGTTCGGCCAAAAAAAAAATTTTTTTTTTGAAATTGCTTTGCAAAAATACTTCATATTGGAGGGTGTACGGCGAACTTTTTTTTGGGGTACTGTCTAGTGCCCATGATTTTCATTAGAAGTGAGAAAAAAAATCACTAAGTTGTTCGATATAATTAATACGAATATGCTGATCATTACTAAAGCGTTTAATATAAACAAAACCACGCACACAATATGCAGAATGCAGGCACTTATCACGTTTTAGTTTTATCGCTTCAAGAAGTATTTTGTAATTATATAATGTTAGGCTTTCGTTAACATAACACGGTTCATCAGTACTGTAACCAATAGAACTAAGCTTTAATTGCGAAATATTATTTTCCTTTTTATAAGCTGAAATTGATTTTAAAACAAAATTTTTATCATAGGGTGACATCAAATTAACAATAATCGCAGCATCTGGTGAATTTTGTTTTTCTCTATTATTTTTATTTTTTAATCTATATACAGCTTTTACGGATGGGGTTTGGATATTTATGGTTCGACATATGTCATTAAAAACATCATAAACATTTTCACTACTGTTAAATGGCACATTATTAATACGAAGATCGCAAGCTACAAATAAATTTTCCTGTCTTAAGCTTTGTTCCTTCAATTCTTTTATTTGCAACTTCATTTCTATAATTTCGTCCACAGATGTTTCCATTTTATCAATACGCTCATGAGCACACGCAAGTTCTGTTTTCAGATGGTTTATTTTACTTAAGAGTTTATTTTCGCGCTCTTCCCACATCGATTTGATCTGGCGAATATGCTCTTCCAACAATAATATTTTTTTTATCAATTAACTTCAAAATCAATCAATATAATTTATACACAAAAAATTCCTGTAGGGAAAATGATGAAAGCATACTTATTAAAAATTTGTTCATTAAAATTCGTGGATTTTTATCAAGTTTTGTATAAATTGTGTTAATGATGTTGTGTTAGAAGTTGACAACACTCATTTCAAAGAAGAATAATGAAAAAGGAAATTTTACGCCATCACATTTTCCCCCTCACAGTACTCACGCATATTTTGTGTGCGCAAAATATTTTCACCCGGTTTTTATTTGCTCGCCCGAGTTCGCTAAAAATATAAGAAAGTCATAGGAAGGATCGTCTCTCTCTATATGTATACTCTTTGGTTACATAGCTGTTGCTTACACAATGAAAAGCCAAACATTTTCCTTATACAAACTTTTAACCCTCTCATGGCCGTTAGTGTTGTTTTAAGCGATAAACTTCAAAATTTGTATCAAAACTAAATTTTAAATGTCTCTCATTTAATTTTGGAGATCTGTAAATAGGTACACTCTTCATAATATAATAGGAAATTTAGCGTGTATTAAAAGCAAAGTAAGTTTTTTTAATATTTCGTCCATTCCACGACAGAAAGCCCAAAAACTGATTCTGAGTTATAGATTTTTTACATATGTGCACTATGAATCTTCCATTTTGGGTATAGGATGTGTTCAGCGAACTTATGTAAAACACTACGATGTACATTTCTGTGCAAATATTTAACCCTCTAACTATTCAATTAAAGTGACTTTTTTGGCACCGTTTTTAAAAGGGACAAAAATACCCGTCAACTGAAGAGTTAGGGTGTTAAAATGTTCCACAGGATGATCCTCATACTGTTTTACATGAAATGAAAGATTCACATGGTTTCCTCATAAAATCCAGGTTTGTGGCAATTTGAGCGCCAATTTTATATACGTACGAAATTAACCCTTAAACACATTTTAAGTTTTGACTTATTTCTGGCATTGAACTTAAATTTTCTACTTTGATATCTTCAGAGACTTCTAGTAGAATTTCATGCCAAATATTTTTGTGGAACATTTTAACCCTCTAACTCCTCAACTAAAGGGACTTTTTGTCCCTTTTCAAAACGGCCATAAACGACCCATAAGTTAAAGAGCTAGAGGGTTAAAATGTTCCGCAAAAATATTTGCCATAAAATTATACTATAAGTCTCTGACGACATCAAAGTTTAAAATTGAGGTTCAATGCCAGAAATAAGTCAGAACCTAAAATATGTTTAAGAGTTAAGTTCGTGCTTATTCAGATTGGCGCTCAATAGAGCAACCATATGTGCAAAAGTGATATTTTTCACCTCCCCACGCACTTTCTGGTAGATTGGGTGTAAAAAATAACATCCCCGCATAAATTGATCCTCTCGGATTAAAACAGGCCAGTCACCCGCGGCTTTTAGCCCTGAAAATGGACTAAAATTAGTTCAAAGATTATTTGCGCATAACTCTTAAAGTAAAGGTTTTACAGAAAAATACTAAATAAGCATATCTACAGACAATAATTTAGCTAGCAGTTTTCTCATACACATTTTTGATGTATAGATGACGTGTCATGGTGATTTATATGGTTAAAACAGTGTTGCCAGGAGATTTTTTTTAAATCCCTACATTAATGGAAAAAATTGCTTTTTTTCCCTACAAACAAAAAAATATTCCCTACATTTTTCCCTACACATTTTTATACCCTATACCACTACGTGGAGAGGGTATAATAAGTTTGTGCTGATGTTTGTGACACCAAAAAACATCAGACATGAAACATAGACCCACCTTTTAGTATACCGATCGTCTGTCTGTCCATGCATTTTTGTGCGCACTCTACAGGTCGCAAATATTAAGATATTTTGATGAAATTTGGTACACAGACCTATGTCGGCCCAAGGACGAAGTCTATTGATTTTGGTTAAAATCGGTCCATGTTTAGACCTACTTTTTTAATAAATGCAAAAATTAGCTTTTTAACACTAAAGTATATTTTATTTTATTATAAATTTGTACAGGGCAAAGGTAAATTTTTACCGAGTTTTCTCAGGGATCGCACTATAAGAGTTGTTATAGATGGGGTCTCATCTAATGAGTTTCAGTTGAATGCAGGGGTACCTCATTCAACTGAGGCTCTGTTCTTTCTCCTTCTCTATTTCGTATCTTTCTAAATGACTTCCTCTGTCAGACTTCCAATCCTATCTACTCTTTTGCAGATGACAGCAACATTTGCCACTTATATTCCTTCGATCATAGGCCAAGCCTTGCAGAGATTGGGGGCAGGAGGCAGATTATGAATGACATACTCAATCAAGACCTTATTACAGTCTCTGAGTGGGGTCGCGTGAATAGGGTCGATTTTAATTCACGTAAAACCCAATGTTGTTTGCTGACTCACAAGACCGCGGAGCCATCATTGTCATCTGTATACATGGGTGGTATCAATATTGAGGAATCAGAGGCTCTTGATGTTCTGGGCATGAGAATCCAGTGTGATGTCCGTTGGAAAGATCACGTCATTCAAGTGTCGAAAGAGGCATTCAAGTGTCTTGGCTTTCTTAACCGGTGTAAGAACTACTTCACTTCTTCTGATCTCCTTACTATTTATACCACCTATTGTAGAATAAAACTAGTTGTTTAGTTTTATGTTTGGATATACTCTGTTTTTATTTACAAAAATGCTCTGGTTCTTATACTATTTTCGTTGGGAAGTTCTAACTTCCCATTTGAGTTACTTTCTAAAGTACACTCGATAGCTTAGAATTTTACTTAGACTTACTTCTAGCTTAAGAGAAGTTCTAGACTCTCCTATGAGTGATTTTCTCAAATACACTCAATAACTTATTATATTAAACACTTGCTGTTGCATTTACTTAATACACGACCAGTGTTGCCACCAGTAAAGCAAAAAATTACACAGCTGTAGATCAAAAATTATCGAAAACAGTATGAAATTACACAAAAACGAGTAAAAAGGTTAAAGTCGGGCATGCCGACTATAGAATACCCTACACCAGTCTGGGTAAAAGCCAACTAATGTCACCAAAATCAATAGGCTGCGTTATTGGGCCAATATAGGTCTGTGTACCAAATTTCATCAAAATATCTTAATATTTGCGACCTGCAGCGTATAAACAGTATAATTTTGGTAGGACCCTTATATGGGCACTAGGTCTAAACATGGACCGATGTTCATCAAAATCAATAGGCTTCGTCCGTGGGCCAAATTGGTCTGTGTACCAAATTTCGTCAAAATATCTTAATATTTACGACGTGCATCGTATAAACAATATAATTTTGGGGGGACCCTTATATGGGCACTAGGTCTAAACATAGACCGATGTTCACCAAAATCAATAGCCTTCGTCCTTCGGCTGCCATAAGTCGGTGTACCAAATTTCATCAAAATATCTTAATATTTGCGACCTGCAGCGTATAAACAATATAATTTTGGTAGGACCCTTATATGGGCACTAGGTCTAAACATGGACCGATGTTCACCAAAATCAATAGGCTTTGTCCTTTGGCCAACGTAGGTCTGTGTACCAAATTTTATCAAAATATCTTAATATTTGCGACCTGCAGCGTATAAACCATATAATTTTAGTAGGACCCTTATATGGGCACTAGGTCTAAACATGGACCGATGTTCACCAAAATCAATAGGCTGCGTTACTGGGCCAATGTAGGTCTGTATACCAAATTTTATCAAAATATCTTAATATTTACGACCTGCAGCGTATAAACAGTATAATTTTGGTAGGACCCTTATATGGGCACTAGGTCTAAACATGGACCGATGTTCACCAAAATCAATAGGCTGCGTTATTGGGCCAATATAGGTCTGTGTACCAAATTTCATCAAAATATCTTAATATTTACGACCTGCAGCGTATAAACAGTATAATTTTGGTAGGACGCTTATATGGGCACTAGGTCTAAACATGGACCGATGTTCACCAAAATCAATAGGCTACGTTATTGGGCCAATATAGGTCTGTGTACCAAATTTCATCAAAATATCTTAATATTTACGACCTGCAGCGTATAAACAATATAATTTTGGTAGGACCCTTATATGGGCACTAGGTCTAAACATGGACCGATGTTCAAAAAAATCAAACTTGTTCGTCCTTGGGCCAACATAGGTCTATGTACCAAATTTCATCGAAATATCTTAATAGGTGCGACCTGTAGAGTGCGTACAAGATTGCATGGACAGACAGACAGACGGACGGACGGACAGACGGACATCGTTAAATCGAAATAAAAAAAAATTCTGAACCGATCGGTATACTATAAGGTGGGTCTACGACCAATATTTTTTGGTGTTACAAACATCAGCACAAACTTATAATACCCTGACCACATAGTGGTGTAGGGTATAAATACGTATATTTTTCATATTATTTCAAAATAAACTCTCCTGGGCACAGTAGAGAAGAAAACAAATATTTTCGCCATTTATTACCGACTGATATGAAATTTCACACTGTAAGTTTTGGATGGCTAAGCCATTCGACTCCAAAGTTTTGCCATTTTTCTATTTACAAACCGATTTTTAAGACGTAATATTTCTATCATCTACAAAGTGCAAAAGTTATTTGCATTTTAAAACTAAAATTTAGCATTTTTGCTATAACCTGTTCCGTGTTTTTGCACTCTGCAAAAGCATATCCAGGCCAATTTTCAGAAAATATTATAACAAATTATTCTATTAGTTAAAGGTAATTTCAATGCAATATCTTTTTCAGGATTAAAATAGCGTTCTTTTAAATTTGAATATTACAAAAATGGTATTTTATCCGTATTAAAAGTTTCTTTCAGAACAAAAAATTTATGTTTTTCAGAAAGGCTACTTCATTCGATGCACTGCATGCAAAAATATTACTTTCTTGCTAATTATTCTCTCCCATATTCCTCAAAATTTAACGGTTTATATTTAAATTAAACCAATTTTTTTCTGAGTTTAAAGCTGGAATTTAAAAAAAAAGCTGGAGTAGATCCTTAATGGCGTCCGAAATGTAATGGCATAAGTCCTGTTCAACCCTAGCTTTAAATGTCGGCAAAACAGGAACAATTTTAAAAATATTTATATTCGTATTTGTAAAATTTTGAAATTTCTTTGCAGTAATTTTCTTTTAAAAAATAAAAATATAACATTTTTTTCAAAAATTTCATACGATTCTGTTGAAATCTGAAACATGTTGGATTTGCAGAATTCTAAAATATTCTGATTCTGCTCCACCTCGCTGTGTTAGCAAAATTTTTGTATGGTCAAAGTCCAAAAAAAATTTCAGACATTAGAAAGTCACAATCATAACAAATTCAAACTTCCCCACTCTTTTGCTGAATTTTTAAATGTTCTTGCAAACCAAGAGCATTTTTAAAAGAAGCTTGACAATTATTTTCGCAAAAAATAAACAAAAGGCGGTGCTTTAAACAAAACAAAAAAATACATAACACCATTTCTTATTTCTTCTAAATTGGGTTTAGTGTGGAAAAAATCTACAAAAGTAATTCACCAGAAAATGAAGATTTGTGGTAAATGTTTCACTGACAAACTCGTTTCGTCTAAATATCGACTAATTTGTATTAATTTATTAAAAAGCTCCGGGACTTTTAAAAACTTACGGAAATTTCTATAAAAAGTGAAATTACACAAAAACTACACAAAAATGTCATTTTTCAAAAATTATCCAACGAATGTGTAAACAGTCCCGTTTTTGAATAATTATTCAAAAAGTGGCAACAATGTACACGACAAAAGAGCGTCGCATTATTTTGATAGTAACTTGCAATGAATACTTGCTGTTCATTGGTGACACATATTCTTCATTCCCAATTGTATTTCAAATGAAATACAATGTATAAAGCATACGATCAATTTTCATTGGTGGCACACTTACGTATTACTCATAATGAAACTGATAGTGTCAAAATATTGTTCTACAATGAAAACAAAAGTACTATGTTCTAAGATTATTGAACTCAAATGCAATAACATGTGTTTCGTGTAGGCATGCCTTATTCATGTGGCACGCTACGTTATGCATACACTACACTATATCCGGCCGAAGATGTAATACAACTCCCATATATGGGCAGGGGCTTCAAAGTCTATTTTGGAGCTACAAAGGAGGGCGTCGGCGCTCAATAATGACAGTAGGGTATCCAGCTCTATTGACTCGTTGGAGCATCGTCGGAATGTGGGTTGTGTAACACTGTTCTATCGTTACTACCATGGGAGGTGTTCTGCTGAGATAAGTGCACTTATCCCGAATCCCCGTGTTTTTGGCCGTAACACGCGCTTGTACAGTAGATCTCATCCATTTGTGGTCGATTGTCCAGTTAGTCGCACAACGCATTATAGAGAGAATTCGTTCATTAGTCGAACCGCCCATATGTGGAATAAACTCCCCGCAGATGTCTTTCCTGATACTTTCAATTTAGAGAAATTCAAGTCAAACATTCACAAACACTACTCCCTCTTTCCTCCTTCCCATAACCTATTTTCCTGATATCAACACAATGCATTGCATTAGTAGGGGCATCCCCTGAGTGTTGGTCTATATTTAAAAAAAAAAAAAAAAAAAAAAAAAAAATTTATCCAGCAAAAAATATTGCAAGTAATGCTTTACAAACTACTTCTTTCAATGCTTCACAAGTATTCGTTAGGGTATTTTTACTGGTTTTTTAGAAGTTATTCTGAACAACTGAAAAATCACTTCTTTCATTGCTCCCAAAGTATCCGTTATTACATTTTTACAGCTTTTTTAAAATTACTTCTGAACCACATCCAAAAAATCACTTAAGTATTGCTTCTAAAGAGTAATTGCTCTAAAAGTGATCGTAAAAAGTGATGTTGGTATCATTTGGCATTTCCATACAGAGGGTCCCGGGTTCGATTCCCGGCTGGACCAATATTTTTTTTTATTCTATTAATTTTTTTTTTAATATTTATAATTAATTTGTTTAAATTCAATATTTTTTTAATTTTTTAAAATATGTATATATAAAAAAATGGCGAGAAATTGCTTTTTATGCACCTGTAAAACTAGTACTGAAAATAAGTCCTTTTATTGAAGAGAAAAAGGAACAAAATCTCGCATTAACAAAGTGGTGTTTTATACCAGGCAAGTTTTATATCAAAGAATAGCTCAGCGGTAGAGCGCTAGGTGTCGGAAATAAAAAAACTTTTGTAAAATAAAAATAATATAATTTTTTTTGAGAAGAATTTTTTCTTAACTTTTAATTGGTGAAAAAGAGTTTCCTTTGTACTCGTTCAAAAAGTACTGAAAAAATGTTGAAGTTGGAGTACTCCTCTCCTATGACAACTCAATGTTAAAATCATTAGTGTTTATGTTAAAAAAGAAGTACATCTAGATCAGTGGTGCGCTTTTCATAGCACAATTGTGAATTTACTTATTCACACATATTCTTATGCTCTTTAATTTAGTCGTCAATGAGACAGCGGGTGTTTTGATATTTTTTTTCAATTGCACTGAAAACAAATATTTTTGATATTCAGAAAATATATGATGAAAAATGTTTTTGATATCATTATAAACAACGTTATAAAACATTTAAGGAATCTAGGAAATATTTTATTAAAAGATATTATGGTTGTTTTCATAGTAATATCTTTCATAGTAGATCTTTAATAGAAATAAAAAAAAAAACAATATATAAAAAAATTGCCATAAAAGTATTAATATAGAACAATTTGTTTAATATCTATAAAAATATGTTGCAGAAAATTTCATTAAGATTGTATAAACAATATGGAGATTGATAAATATGTAAAAAGACATATTTTTTATGCGCTCAATTTTTTCTCGGTGCAGTTCTCTCTCTTGCTCACTAACACAATTGCAAATCAATTTTGCGCATTACTGATCTAGATCATCAATTGTAGTGCTTTTTATACTGCTTCGGCATTTCTTTTTTTTGCTGGGCGAATTTATAATTTGTTTTACAACAAATAGACAAAAAAAATTATAAAAAGTACTAGTACCAAGTACTATCATCTGATTGTCTTTATGGGGTTCTCTCTAGGTTATAATGTAGATTT
Organism: Leucophora obtusa; assembly: GCA_949987735.1. Lineage (NCBI taxonomy): Eukaryota > Metazoa > Arthropoda > Insecta > Diptera > Anthomyiidae > Leucophora > Leucophora obtusa. The sequence goes on from OX465296.1 coordinate 67,260,746, forward strand.
AAGTTTTTGTATTTATTTGTTGCTTCAACAAAAGTTCCTGTAGCAGCAAAGCAAATACACTTGTTAGAAAAAGTAACCGTACACTATGAAATAAAAAGTTTATATCCTAAAAAAATTTAAAATAATACACCTTTGTTCAACAATTTTTTTTTAATAAAGTATTAAGTCATTTACTTGGCGGATTGAATTAGATCCAGCTATATATTTGTGGATAAACTTAAATCTAATTTGATCCCAATTTTGGCAGATCGAATTAGATCCAGCAATATATTTGTGGATAAACTTAGATCTAATTTGATCCGAAAAAGCGGCAGATCGAGTTAGATACAGCAATATGTTTGTGGATAAACTTAGATCTAAATATATCCGAAAAATGGCAGATCGTATTAGATCCAGCAATATATTTGGGGATTAAGTAAGATCTAAATTTATCCAAAAAACGACAGATAAAATTAGATCCAATAATATATTTCGGGATTGCGTAAGATCTTCACTTTTCCGATAAATTGCAGATCGAATTAAATCCAGTGATATATTTGGGGATTTGGTAAGATCTTAATTTATCCCATAAATTGCAGATCGAATTAGATCCAGCAATTTATTTCGGTATTAAAATGGCAGATCGAATTAGAAACAGCAATATATTTGGGGATTGACATCTAAAACTATCCAGAAAAATGACAGATAAAATTAGATCCCGCGTTATATTTGATAAAATCAAGTTTTTTGTTTGTGGACAAGCTCCTTTAAGACCAACTTTTTTTTGCTATACCAACGCTGGCATATCAGTTCCAAAAAACTGTTTGCCAGTGCTAGTATTTTAGAACAGCCAGTAGTTGTCCAGCTATTATCACACATTTATGTATTTACCGATCAGATATTATATGTGTCGTTAAATTTTATTTTGGAAAACATATGTCCAGACCACCTATTTATTGGTTTTGCCAGCGTTTTGCCAACGTTAAAAAATTTTGTTTCTCCAGTGTTTTCCGGCGCTTTTTGAACAGCCGATCCTTTTGTCTAATGATGTTATCATTTTGGGAATGGGAAAGCAGTTTTTGCTAGTACTGGTACCACCTGTTAAAGTGCTTGGCCATCGCTTTCTCGTTTGAATTTTTCTGACTGGGAAGTTATGTATTACACTAAAAATTCGGAACAAGTTCTGAATTTTAAAAATTTTTTTTATATTTTCATTATAGATTTTTAGTTTATCTGAAGATTGTTACAATGAATGTTATTTTGTTTGGTTTTAAGATCAAATACGATATCACAAATAAGTCAGCGGTCCCGGAGGGTATACCAGCACTGGTACTGAAACAGTGCTCTTCGACGCTATCGCGTCCTTGGGCACCCTCTTTAGCACGTCGTATCGCATGGGTATCTTTCCATCGTGCTGGAAGGTTGCCAATGTTCAGCCAATTCCCAAAAAGGGTGCGGCTACCAACCCTGAAAATTACCGCCCAATCGCAATCTGCTCTGCGCTCTCGAAGGTCATGGAGAGCATGGTAAACTACCATCTTGTTAATTATCTGGAATCCAATTTGCTTCTTAATGATCGACAGTATGGCTTTCGGAACGTTTGAATCGGTCAGTTCACAGATTTGGTGAAAGCAAGGTGGTTGTGCTGGATATTTCCAAGGCATTTGATCGTATGTGGCATAAAACACTCGTGTCAAAGCTCATTGCTTTTGGTGTCGGTGATGATTTTTCTCGATTTATATCGAGTTTTCTCAGGGATCGCACTATAAGAGTTGTTATAGATGGGGTCTCATCTAATGAGTTTCAGTTGAATGCAGGGGTACCGCATTATTACCATATAAAGTTATATATTACCATATAAAGCTTCATATTAATTTTTTTAATAGGGTACATAATCCAAAATAAAATATGTTTTTATATGAAATCATTTTTCAAAAAAACACGATTTCGTTTTGGATAGAATTAAATATACCCCATTTAGAGTCACACTAGAACTCTTGTCAGTCGCCTTTTGGATATAATTTTATATTATATTGCCATGGAAAGAAATTGTTAGAAAATTTATACAAACAGTTTAAAGCAATGCTAAAGGCGTTTGTGCATTTCTGTAAAATGTCCTTTTGTCAAAATCCAAATAAGTTTAATAGCTTTCATGAAGTTTTAGGTCTGACAAACTCTCAGGTAATTATTTCTGTTAACATTTAGGATTTCAGTGAAATTTATAGTGAATAAACTGGATATAACAATATCTGATTTTCTATATGTTTGTACCATTTCAGCTATAATTTTATACCACTATATGGAGCTTTATACTAATATATAACTTAGAGTCATCCATGTACCATTTGATCCGAAAAATGGCCCGATAAAATTCTATCAGTTATTTATCAGTTATTATCTAATTGCATCAGCTTAGATCTGACCTGATTAAATTATGTGTTAATCACATGAAATTGTATCTGATTTTTGACCTGATACAATTTTATTGGTTTATATCACATGGTATAAGTTTAGGCCCAAATAGATATATTTGTATACAAAATTATATAGTTATATCCCAATTTTGACCTGATATCAGTTTAAAACTTTGATACAATTGTATAAGGATACAATTATATTTTATTTCTATAAATATGAACCAATTACGATCAAACCGATAAAATTGTATCAGGTCAAAAACACATAATTTAATCAGGTCAGATCTAAACTGATACATTTAGATAAAAATTGATAAACAATTGATAAAAATATATCGGTATATAGTATATAGTTTAACTGGCACCATATATAGTTACATATGGTTTAAATGATACCATATATAATTATATATTCCTAAAATGCCGTCATATATATTAAGATATAGCTCTATATACAACTATATATGCAATAAGATCAGCCATGCTATGTAATATATAATCATATATACCATATCTAATATTATAAAGGCCGATATGTAATTAGATGAAATTATATATGGCATAATATAAATAAAAATTTTGGAGAAAGACGTCATATATAATTATATATGGATATACATAACGACATGTCTAATTATATATTGTAATATATGCCACATATGATTATATATAATTTTTACTCGGGTTATTACATACTGGCCTACATATAATTTCATGTGCTATATATAAGTACATAAAGAACATATTACAGATATAATTACATATACGTTTATATATAATTTAGTATGACACTATACATAATAATATAAAACTAAAAAACCATATAAGAAATATTTCATAATTTGTGTTATATATGATTATATATTGACGAATAAGAACCCATATATAACTTAATATGGTTCCATATCTACAAAATTTCATGATTTTAATATCCCGAGTAAAAAGGTTTTGATATAATCATATATTGTTTTATGTAATTGCATATAGTAACTTATAGTTACATATGGCCACATATGCTTTTAAATTCAAGCAGATATACTTTTATATAGTCATATGTTAGTTATTTTTTCCTCAAAGGTTTTAATATGGAGACATATGTGATTTTATATTATTACATACTGGCCTACATATAATTGCATGTGCTATATATAAGTACATAAAGTAACATATTACAGATATAACTACATATACGTTTATATATAATTTAGTATGACACTATACATAATAATATAAAACTATATGTGGAGCCATATAAGAAATATTTCATAATTTGTGTTATATATGATTATATATTGACGAATAAGAACCCATATATAACTTAATATGGTTCCATATCATCCCACATAAGCAATTATTTCAAAGTGATTTTATATAAAAATATATAAGGTCCATATAAAACCGTATTATATTATATGTGGTTCTATGTTAACAATGATTTTGAACTAGTTTTAGATTTAGTAATTACTAGAGATTGGCGCGTGACTTGAAATGTTCGTGAGTCACGTTATTCACACGTGATCGTGAGTAATAATTACTATACTCAAGTGATTCGTGCGTGAGTCTGAGAATATATAATTCGTACTTGATTTGTGAGTGAGCGTGAATAAGAATATATAACCCGTGCTTGATTTGTGTGTGAGTTTATTTTTTGCATCATATATTTTTAGTACTTTTTACTATTTTGTAATATTTTACTATTTTGCTTATATCTTGGTTGTATAACATAATCCTATTAACTTTAAAATTTCAGTCTTGATAACTTTATTTTAAAATTACTAAAAATAAAGAAAATTTTGTTCATGTTTAATGCACTGTCATGGTAAATCTGGATAAAAGTAATGGAAGATTTATCGAAATTATAGGATCTCCAGCAGACCTTTGGGTTAATCATTATATTTGGAAATTAATTACACATGCAATTACACAATTACATATTATTTGTAATTGTAATTAAAAAAAAACAATTACCAGTAATTTGTAATTGAAAATTTTCAATTATACATTACATATAATTGTAATTCAAAAAATGTCAATTACAAACACATTTTTTCAAAAAAGAAATAATGACAAAAAGCACAAGTGAGGGGTCAGCCCAACATGACGTATTCTTTTTATACTTATCCACGCCTATCCAACCTATCCCAGTCAGTTTTTTCTACAAAATTTTAACAAAAAACACTTTAATTCTAAATGTAATTGAAATTTGTAATTGAAATCACTTTAAATTACAATTACATGTAATTGAAAGTGATTGAGTTTTTTTTTTTTAATTTCAATTACATTTATTTGCAATTGTAATTTAAATCCCCCAGGTCTGATCTCCAGATATTGCATATCTTTTTTATTTAAAAAAATAATTCTTGTATATTCCCAGCAAAACCTTTCATTACCATGTAATGAGTTTTAGGTATTTAAATCTTAAGTGTTCACTAGTTACCTTTTAATTACTAAACTACTTATTTTAACATGGTGATGTCATTGGAGGAAAGTAATTACACTGATGTTACCTGCAAGTAGTTTATCAAATGTTCTATAAATAGATGTTGAATATAAATTTAAAAAAGTATAAAAATTTAAATACCAATAGGAGCTGACACGAATTGATCAGCGTACCCCACGGTTGTCAGGCAAACACTCTAACCATTTGACCACGACATCACTATGATTTTTAATGCTTTAACGTGTGTACACATTTATTGTGGCAGCTGTTATACATGTCTATTTTTCACAAAACTTATTGTTATGAAATACTGCTTAAGCCCCGTTCACATTATCACACAAGTGCTTATACTTTTCTTCACACAAGTATTACAAAAAGTATGCTGAAATTGTCTGGTTGTCAAAAAAGTATAAAAGAAAATCTTTTCAGTGTTCAGACTGTTATCGACACACACAACAAATAAATTAAAACAGTTAATTTTTCTTCTATTATTACTTTTTTCACCACTAGTTGTTTTTAATCTTTGTTTAACATTTATTTGTGAATAACACAACACTTGTGTTGAGACAAGTGGTAACTTTATGAAATATTTCAAAAAATAAATCTTGTCAAAAAAGTGTGACCGTATTTTAAAATGTGTGCACCCATTTTGACATGTGTGTAACGAACAGTGTTCACACTATTATACATTTTCGTTATACAACACATTTCTGACATGTATAACACACTTGTGTCATAATCTAAACGGGGCTTTAATGAACATTATCATTTCTATAAGTAGAAAATGTTAATATAATTTACAAAAAAAAAAAAAAAACAATGGAAGCTAACACGAGTTGATCAGCGATCATCATGTCTGTCAGGCAAAAACGCTAAACACTAGGCTACGCCATATTTATGGTTTTCAATGATTTATAACATATATTATTTTTTTCAGCTATTGCGAAATACTAATGTGTGAGGTATAATTATCGGTAACTCATTACATTCAGTTTAAAAGTAATTCAAAGGGTAATGAGATATGAGATCTAAGAAACGCATGTAGTAATGACCAGTCATTACCAAGTTTTTGCTGGGTTGTTAGATGTGGTCATATATAATATGATCTAAAGTATAAGGTCAATATTTAGATATAATTGTATCAAACTATGTCCACTTTTATAACATTTTATATAATTTTATACAAAAAGATATAATTTGATGTAATTGGATGAGGATAAAATTCGGATACAATTGAATCGAATTGCATAAAATTGTATCAAATTGAACCAAATTCTATACAATTGTATACAATTCGATACAATAAGATGTTCTCATTTTTCGGATATAATTATATCTAATTACATAAAAGATTATATATAATTAAATATAGAGCAATTCCATATGAAAGCGATCACCTTTTGGACGACCCCTCTCCGATTCTAAAATAAATAGTCTCAATCGATTGCCCAGCAAAAAATAATGTACCTACATATTTTTTTTTTTTATAGTGACTGGTTTAGTGGTGGTGTACACCACTGTCATGTGACAAAATTGAAGAATTCTTCATAAGGGACCTCATTGAAAGTTGTTTAAAAACTACTAAAGCGATCGCAACGAGTGATAGCTCGTTGGAAAGGTATTGAATCAGGCTTTAATTGAAAAATAAAATTTTCCTAATTTAAATTTACCTTTTTTCCCATGAAAATTAAATTTTCCGATTTTCCACAGAAGCTCCTAAATTTTCCGGCTAATTTTTTTTTTTTTGGATTCCTCATAATTTTTGCTTTAAGAATCAGCAATAAAAAAATGGGCCCCGACTCCTTGTTTGGACAGGAGAGGAGCATTTAAGAGACCACCTTGTTCTCATTGTTTTTATATTTTTTATAATTGAATTATTTGTAATTATTTAACATTGTTTTATTTTATTATTAAAAAAATTAAAAATTATTTTACAGTTAAAAATACATTTATGAAGAAAAAATCTTTCTTATTTTGCTGCTTATACTTAATTACAATATTTATTAAAAATTTCAATTGTCTTGGCATCATTATAAAATTAAAGTAACTTTAAATTTAGCACGTCGGCAGACGAAGAGTACCGCTTTACATTAATTGACATATCAGAAATATTTGGTATGAAGCAATGAAACTTTTGCGTTCCAGTTATAGTTTTGACATTATTATATCTGTTTTGAATTCGTCGCTCCATGGCATCGTGTTCTTTTTGAGTGCATAAAACTGTGTTAATGGCAATTTCCTTGCTTTGAATCCACGAAAACAAATGTTGTACATTTAAGATCTGGTCAGTATATGGCCTTTGCAAACTTGCCTTAGTCGCCATGCGTTTTAGGGTTCCCCCTAACGCATCGCATGGGCCCTTACCGTGGGACGTCGCAAAAAAGTGCCACTCGACCTTGCAGTTTTGTTCTTCTTCAATTATGCAAAGATTGTAAAAAATTTTTTTATTCTTGTACTGAGAAGCCGCGCCGTCTGAGAAAAGCGTTACTTTGTCGATTGCATCGAATTTTGATCTTAAGAATTCAAACAGTTTCATTTGAAATAAATAAACCGACACATAATTATGAGCTAAACTCTCCGCGACAACAACAAGGCTTAAGGTCTGTAGTTCGTTATCTTCGTTTTTGAAATAAATGCAAAAAGGATGCACCGTGCACTGGTCGTTTGCCCAGTGATAAGCCTGAATTTCATCCTGAACGAGAAAAGTGTAATTCTCGGCAAAGTCGCTTATCACAATGAATTCATTTTGGGCTAATTTCTCCTTACTTTCCTTTAGAAATTTCGATTGCACCTCGGATATGAAATGGTGCGCCTTCAGTTCATTCAACTTGAATCCGAATTCCTCGATGAATTCCGGAATCTGCTTTACCACGGTCTCAAGGGAACATCTGCCGCTGCTAATTATCCACTGTTTGAAATGCACCTCCTGAATTAACAGCTGTTCAAACTTTTCCGCCAAATATTGCTCTAGCTCGTCAATCTTCGGACAATTGTCGCATTTGGACAGATGACAATTTTCCGTGGGGTATGCGCACAACGACTTCGACAGGAGGTCCCTATATGTTTCAATTTCCCCGTGAAATACTTTCAATTTCTTGCATGGAAAGAACATTAATTTGATGTTTTGATGAAACATGCAAACGCAGACTGAATGCGTTCCGTGCCTGTCTAATTAATGCCAGCACGCATTCTTTTGGTCGTAGGATGGCAAACTTAGAAAATCCCACTTTTTCTGCTGGGTATTTTTCTTTGAACTGATGGTATGCTTCGGATAGATTACATAATAATAATCTGCGCTGCTTGTGTACTTTTTCTCCATCTTCACGTGTGATAACATAGTCACGTGTACCTGGGCAGGCGCGGCTGTTGTCATCATTGCAGTAAAAATCTTGAATCAATTTCACCGTTGCTTCGCTGAGGGTCCTTGAGCCAAATTTCTTGGTGGGAGTCGCCAATATGCCCTTCTGTCGAACTAATTCTTTGCTTCTTCTCGCGATGTAAAAAGATGTTTGAAACTGTTCAGAAATCTTGCGTATAGACCATGATTGAGGCAGCACAGATAAAATGAGATATTTCTCCGGAAAAGTGGTCGCTAAATTAAATTTTCTTTTCAACTGCTCAATCATTTGTTTGCCGTCATCAACTTCATCTGCTTGACTGCATTCGTTATCAGAGCCTTCATCAAATATTGTCGCGATTGCACTCATAACCTTGCCTTTTTTCTCTTTCCTGTATTTTTCACTTCGCAACTTTCTTTTTGTAATAGGCGATTCACCTAAAGTGGTAATAGCCTCATTCAAAGGACTCAAAGACATATTGACCATCGGAATGTCTGCCTCACTATCAGATGAAACATTTTGTTCAATTGTCATTTCACTCTCGGATTGTGGTTGCATTTGTTTCAATGCATTTGCTTGTTGAGACAAATCGATTTTACACTTGGGGCAAATGAATTCTGCTTCTTCACCGTATTGTATATTTAATTCATTCATGTATCGCTTCGAAACACCAGTTAATTTTAATACTTTTATCTTTTTCGAACGATGTCCACTCTTGTTAAACGGATTGCAGCAAAATTTATTCATTTTACTTTAAATTGTCTTTACAGCTTCACTCTTTACTTTATAAAAAAAACACTTTAACACTTTCACGTTTAGTATTCAACTAAAATTTGACTCAGAGTGTGTGAAGTATTTATATTTATTTTTTGGTAAAAAATAGGTAAAAAAAAATAAGCGATATTTGCTTTTCTTTAATAGGAAAATTTGCGTGAACTACTGGTCATAAAATGTTTTTTAAAGAGGGACTTAATTGGTTACTGCCAATAAGCCGACCACAGGTCATAAAATGTTTTGTAAATTTTTTAAATTACCAGGTAATAAATATTTCGCCATATTTATGGAAAATCCGTGTTTTATGACTTGTTTCTGCACGTGTCATTTTAGGCGAAATATTTATTACCTGGTAATTTAAAAAATTTACAAAACATTTTATGACCTGTAGCCTCAGTCGGGTTTGGTGTGCCATTACATGCCACTGCTGCTATTATCCATGGATTTATGGCCGATCTTGTGAAGGCAGGCAGACCATATTCACTACACACTCAACTTGGGGCTCTTAAAAAAAATTGATTTTTTCTTCATAAATGTATTTTTAACTGTAAAATAATTTTTAAAATGTATTTTTAATAATAAAATAAAATAATGTTAAATAATTACAAATAATTCAATTATAAAAAATATAAAAACAATGAGAACAAGGTGGTCTCTTAAATGCTCCTCTCCTGTCCAAACAAGGAGTCGGGGCCCATTTTTTTATTGCTGATTCTTAAAGCAAAAATTATGAGGAATCCAAAAAAAAAAAATTAGCCGGAAAATTTAGGAGCTTCTGTGGAAAATCGGAAAATTTAATTTTCATGGGAAAATTTAATTTTTATGGGAAAAAAGGTAAATTTCTGAGAAAAATTTGGAAAATTTTATTTTTTAATTAAAGCCTGATTCAATACCTTTCCAACGAGCTATCACTCGTTGCGATCGCTTTAGTAGTTTTTTTTTAAGACAACTTTCAATGAGGTCCCTTATGAAGAATTCTTCAATTTTGTCACATGACAGTGGTGTACACCACCACTAAACCAGTCACTATAAAAAAAAAAAAAAAATATGTAGGTACTTTATTTTTTGCTGGGCAATCGATTGAAACTATTTATTTTAAAATCGGAGAGGGGTCGTCCAAAAATTTGCCAATTTTGATCGTTTTCATATGGAATTGCTCTATAACTTCATATGGCTCTATATCATTTTTTTTTACTTGGGCTGTTAATTTTTACCTTTTAAACATAATATTAAAAAAACTACCTGTTAACTTCTACCTCTCCACCCACTTTTTAAAGTCAAGTGTCATAAAATAATAAATAAACTGGTATTTCGGAGAATGGCCATAAAATATTTCCACCAGATTCAAAAACTTGTCTCTGGGGCACCTGTTGTTTTGATAATAAAAATCACATTTAGTATTACGTGCGCTCAAAACTACTTATAGGATTGACAAAAAAGCCGCAATGAAAGGCAGATAAAAGACTTAAGAAACATTTTGGCGTTGGAAAATTAATAGCGGTCGGGCTCAAATTGCACCCCTCCAGAAAACAGCAGCGAAATCAACAGCTGAACCTAGTAACGCCAAAAAAGGAGCGGTAAAAAATAAAGGCGATAAATAGGGAGGATGAAAGGTTTTTGAAAATTTGCACAACTTAAACACTTCATCAGCTAAAAAAATTCAAAATAGTGCTTATGCTAGACATTGAAAAACCCTCGTCTTGAGTTAGAAATAATTTTTTTTTATACATATCCCACTCGCATCCCACTAAGCGTCCAAAACTACCTTAAATGAAAAGACCTAAGCTTTCTTTTGAGCCAAAAAAAGTACCCATTTAAAACAAAAATAAAAAAAAAAGTTTTAATTAAAAAAAAAATATTAAAAAAATTGTTCTAATTTTTAAAGAATTTTTTTTAGAAAGATTGTAGAAATGGCTATATAATTTGTTTGGGACAAATTTCGCTTACATCAATAGGTAATAAGTTACATGGATGAGAAAGAACACCTGTTTGGCCAAAATGTCAAATTTTGAACCCCTCTAACTCAGAAACTTTTTTACCGATCTTGTTGAAAATGTTGTGTCTAAACTACTATCCAATAGGAACAACCTTGGTGAAAATTTCATCCAAATCGGAAGACATCGATTTCAAAAGTTGGGTCACTTGACATGAAATCCCCCATATTTATCTTGAAATGTACTCATACTTTTTCTAGCAAGTGTACAAAGTATCCCAGTGTATAAACGTTAATGACATATCATTATTTTTTGGACTTCCAGTAATGACACCGACTTACTTTCTGCATTATTTTAAAATATTTAATAATGGGTTACTAATAAATACTTACTTTTTTCACTATTTCAAAATAAAAAATAATAAATTACAAATAATGACTTATTTTGATCATTATTTCAAAAATTAAATAATGTTCTAGATTTTTTTGTAAATTTTTTTTAAATCTATTTTTAGACTCAATATTTTTTCAACACTGGTAATGATATATGTAACCACATATTTTTTGATTTTTTGTATGTTGGCGAGTAAGCTGACTTGTGCGCAACAAGTCAATTATGTTTTTATCTATCAAATATTACATGTCGAGATAGCTTAGATGGTAAAGCTATAGACTGCCAGTCTGGAGTCCCAGGTTCGATTCCCGCACGAGAAAATTTTATTAAAAAAATTTTTTACATTAAAAAAATATTTCTTTTTCTAAAACTCATTTTTTTAAATCTATTTTTAGAATTATTATTTTAGTCAATACTGGTAAGCACAAAGGTAACGACATATTTTTTATTTTTCGTATGCTGGTGTGTAACTCATTATTTTTCGCGACATCTCCATTTAACGGTAATATAAAATGTAATAATAAAATTAATTAGTTACCATTACCAGGTTTGTAGTTACATAACCACATATCTGGTAATGATTTTCTACACTGGGATGTTGTACTTAACGGTCAAGCTTTATATTTTTGAAATATTTTATTAAAACTTAGCGCCAATATGGTCAATTTTTAATTACATCTACTTCGTTCATTTTGAGAAAAAATGGAAAAATATTTTTGATTTTTTATTCGCATCATACATACTTGGGAATTTTTCATTGGCATTGAAATTAAATTGGCATTGCTTGATCTCAATGCCAGTGCCAAATTCATCACCATTAAATACCAATGATATTTTCTTCAATTGGCATTGATTAAACCAATGGTAATGAAATATACAGCACTGTATGCAAAAAATTTGTTTTATAAAAAAGGAAATTAAGACAAAAATGCAGAATTTCAGAGCTATAAGCATTATGTATAAAGAGTCGCTATTTTGTCAAGTTGTATCAAGTATACACTGTTGACTCTTCTTTGACACTTGTTAGTCTAGATCAGGCGTGGCAACAATTTTTTCGATGCGTGCCAAAAAGAGACAAATTTTTTTGTAAAAATTTGTCGCGTGTCAGTTTAAGTATTTATTCTTTTGAAAAACTTTTAAAATTGGAAACATTTTCGTTAACAACTTTTATCTTTTTCCCCGCAATTGTTATCACAACAAATTTTTCGCACTCGTAAATCTTGCAGGTATTGTAATAAACAAATCGTCACGCAAATTCTACTTGTTCTATTTTTCTTTTATTTATAATTACACTGATACAAATAAATAATTATAAATAGCAGAAAAATTTGTTGAAAAGAACCTACAGCAATATTTATTAAAATCGTTGTCAGAATATATGTTCTGAATATTAGTAAAAGACACAGCGGTAAAAATTTTTTAAACCTTGATATTAGAAGGTTAGATCGAAATATAAAACTTTTTATGGTGGTTTAAATCTACAAATACTCAACAACGTTTAACAAAACTTCTGATAGTTGAGCTCGAGGTCATTGATTTTATTATAAATATTCTCCTTATAAATCAATATTTCGAAATTATTTGAATATCATCCTCAGGATTCTTCCAGTGAATGTTTACAGGTTCAGTCGATTCGAGCATTTTTTCTTCAGAGCCCTTTTGAACCCATTTTTGGTAACTTTAGCAAAAAAAAAAAACTTTTCTGTCACTTTTTAATTTCTCCAATTCTAGAGCCTTTTCCCATCGAAATATTTAAAACACTATCAATCTATTCGTAGAAGGCTAAGAAATTTTAATAACTTTTTTGATTTGTTAATAAATGTATCGCAGAGAAATTTCGATACTTTTGATCCGAAATACTTTCGAAAGAATGCATTTTTGAGTTATTAACCATAACTGTGTAAACAAAAAATAGTTTTAAGACGCTTTCTTAATCATTTTAAAAGAAAATTTTTAGCATTTGCGGTTTAAAGAATTATTGCAGCGAAAATATTTACATAAATTTTTAACATATTATTTCGCTGGTCTTCCAACAAAAATTATTTTTTTTTACAACATTCAACAAACTTCGCGTGCCACTAAAAATTAGCTGGCGTGCCACTACTGGCACGCGTGTCATAGTTTTCCCAGCCCTGTTCTAGATGGATCGGCATCTAGTAATGTAAAATTGACGAAATAGCGAATAAAATATAAGTACGCGAATTTTTAATTTTTTTTATTAATTTTTTATTTTATCAAAACATGAAAATGGTAACATTCCATATAAAATGGATACAAAAATGGAAGATTTTGGACATGACCCCTTTCGATTTTGACAAAACTTGGTACATACATTCTGCTAAGTGTCACGATATTAAACGTACAATTTTTTTTCCAAATTCATTTTGGTACGAGTTCTATCGCTGTTTTAAGTTGATTTTTTTCAGTAAATATGTGAAAAATACATGATATTCAAATGATTACAACTTTTGAACGCGTTATCCGATAACATAACATATTTTGAAGTACGTGAAAATGAAATAGATCAAAAACTAAGGCAAGTTGACAAAAGCCATAATTTGATAAATTTACATGTATTTTTTTACTAACTTACAAAATATACTTTTGAAGTTGTATTTTAAATAAGTACTTCGATAATAATACACTTTTTATTTTTTCCGTGTACATTTCACCACAAAAAAATTATATTGATTGCATTTGAAAATTTTTGTATATAAAAAACTAAATGGAAAACCGCTAAACCTTTAAAGCATTTCGCGGAAAATATGTACCTTAGATCGAAAAATAAAGTACGCCATTGTAATCAGAATGTCTAAAGTATATAGAGTTGATGGTCAGAGCTCTATTAATTTTTAAAAGTCAAGATTTTGTCATGTAGTGAGTGTTATGTTTATTTGTGAAAATTCAAAAAACTTTGTTAAAAATAGCGTTTTTCTTTTGAACCCATCGGCGGTCCAATTTGAAATTTGCACAGTCTGTAGCTGAAATATTGAGTTATCTGCTTCAATAATTTAAAGAAAATTAAAGATGGATTTTTTGAGATATTTGCAAATTAAGGATATTTTTCAAATTGCATTATCCTTTTTGCATTCAACAATTAATTTTTGCAATTTATTTTGAAAGTAGATTATATAGGCATTACTAGATAAAAATTTTGTAACAATCGGATAACGCGTTCAAAAGTTGTAATTATTTGAACATCATGTATTTTTCCAAAATTTACTGAACAAAATCAACTAAAAACAGCGAAAAAAAGCGAAATAAGACGAATTTTACAAAAATTTTAAAACAGTAAATTTCGTGATATTCAGGAGGATCTACAAACAGAATTTTGTCCAAATCCAGAGACCTTCTTCCGATAAGTGTCCCTGTTCCCCTTGGAATGATTCAATAATGTTTTTTTCATCAGTTATAATTGTGTATTTAGACATTGAACAATACCAATTGAAAAAAATTTCATTGGCATTGATCAATTGTAATGCCAATGAAATCATCAATTAACTATTCCCAAGTATGGTATCATATAGGACAATAAGTACTGCAAGCTTGGCATTCATATTAGTTAAAGTAAAATTGAATCGTATATATTTTTTCTGTTTCATTTTAAAGTTACGGTTAAATTAACATTTTGCTAAACAAAAGACTAGAGGTGGGGCTAACTAATACTTTGACACACTACAACAACATCATGCATACTCCACCATCATAATATTGTTTCGTTCTGTATGTTGTGAAGCAGGAGTACAGATTGAAAAACAAAATGTTTTATAAAATGCAATAAAGAACATTTATAAAATTCAACCCCAAGGATAAATCAAATGTTTTCAAGATTAACCTTTTAAGTTTCAAAATGAAAAAATTTAACAAGATAAAATTGAAAACAGAGTTGAGAAACAGGAAAACATTTAAAAGGATGCGTTGAAAACTATTAAATGATGCAGATTGATAAAATATTGTACTTTTTCAGAAAGTGGTCAATAACAACATCGATGTGTGTTTAATTTTTGTAACAATTCTTATATGCATTAAAGGAGTTAAATGTGCTAACAGCCCAAACTAGTTTTAAAAACTGCGAAGAATTGGTAGGTGACAAAGCAATTTGTGGTAATTTTTTAAAGTTGTTTTTTTCTTTCTTTTATATTTGAAATGCTGAACAACGCTCCTAAACGATTACAAGAAATGCTTACTGAGTAATTTTACCTAACAACTATTTCTAGAAATTCTAAAGACGACGTCCCCTGACTGTCTGGGCTACTAAAGACCACTGTTGGTAAAAGTGGCACAAAAGTGCCATTTGTGGCACTATTGAATGTTCAATGGCACCTTGGCACTCTCCATAGAATTTTGGCACTTTACGAAAATTTCTATATGATTTGATAAAAGGTCGATATCGCTCGTTTTTCATTAAAAGCCACGCCTATTAAGAAGGGGTAGCAAAATTAAAAAACAAATGCTACACTAAAAATATCTACAATTTTTTGGACCACCTTCCAGTTCTTCGGGGACAATTTAATCATTATTTTGATATTTAAAAATAAAAGCAACGGGGATAAAATTAGAAAAACTTTAATTGATTCTATTGTATTGTCAAATTTAATTGTAAAATTTTTTGAAAGTCTTGGACCTGCTAACTTATCTTAAAATAACGTAAGTTTAGTGCTTTACTATAGTTAAGAATGGCATTTTTATATGAAAATATTTGTGGTAAGTAATGTTAAACTCGGGTTGCTTTTTAGATAAGTTGTCCGCCTTTTTTTTTTTTGTCTTTTTACTTAACCCTTAAATGCATGATCTCTACAATTTTAACCATTTTTTTATATATGATTTCTAAAGGCGTGTACATTTCAAGATAAATACCAAAAAAATTGCCAAATAGCTAAATTGTGATTATTTTAACGTGTATGAAAAAAAAGAAACAAAAAAAAATGTATGAAATATTAATTATACATTTATTGTTGCCAAAATTAAGTTTATTGCGAGAATACCACTTTAAATATTTAAACAAATATTTTTGAATATTGCACTTTTTGTAAAAAAAATGCGTGTTTTAGATTTTTCACAAACATACGAAACAAAACCAAGATTTTTCCTATAACTGTTTAAAAAAATCTGAGTTATAGTTTGTAAGAGCACTTTGTGCAGAAAGGGCCCCAAAGCCCAAAAATTGAGTTTTATGCATCAAGTGGCGTTTTTTATTAAGAAACTGGTATGTTGCCAAATGGCTACACCATGCATTTAAGGGTTAAAGTAACTAAATGTATAAATATTAGTGTTTCCAATTCCGTTAATCGATTAACCGATTCCTCGATTAATCGCCTCTATTTCGGTTAATGTCGAAACAAATAATTTAAAACTCAAATAATTATTCGACCCGAATAATCGGTTAAAATTGGTCGATTAACCGGTTACATTTTTAATATGGAATTTTTCCTTAATTTTTTCCCAAAACTTCACAATTTTCTTAATCTGGGCTACAAAATTACCAGAAAAGCTTAGAAAAAACAAATACTAACTAAAATAGCATCAAATTCTTTAAAAATCGTGTGAAATAGGTCCTTAAATACCTTTTTCGAGCAACCGCAAGCAAGTGGACATTGTACCATCAGACTCCCAATTTTTAATAAAATTTTGCGCAAATGTTTAAAAAAATATATATATCAAAGTTTCTATTTGTAAAAAAGCCTTAAGAACATAGCAAAATGAAGGTGTTTTTAAAACTTCACAAAACACACGAAATACACGACTGGCTGGAGGATGCTTTATGAAATAAAATAGACAATTTTGCATTACTGTTTCAATTCTTTTAAAAATTTAAACTAATATAATTGTTTTAAAACTGTTACACAATTAACATGTTAATTCTGTAAGAACTTTAACTTTTCTTATTTTTCCTAAAAAAGTGTACATACACATCGGTTCAAAACCACATCAATTCTAAAACACTAGAGCAACATTGAATCCGAACCCGTTTCAAGGAATATAAATTCGGATTAAAACAAATAACCTAAAGTTAAAAAATTTTAATTTATATAGAATTTGACTTCTGTAACTGCACACTCAGTGAATTGTCGATATGCTATTGATGAATTTATACACTAATTCAATTAAGTTTCGCTTGAATTCGTCTATTGAAACTTTTAATTGAATTGATGCAATTTTTCATAAAATTTTATGAAGAATTTCATATTATTTATTAAAAATGTCATACACCCAAAAAAGTTTTTATAGAAAGAGATTCACAAAAATTGTGAAGCTTTTTCATAAAATTTAATAAATTTGGCTTTTACTTTTTGAAGAAAACTTCATTAGCTTATTGAAAATTTTGTTTAAAGATCGTCCGATAAAATTCTCTCAGAGTAAGTACGCTCAAACTTTAGGTTACTTTTTTACTGTTAATGGGCTTTGGTAACGAAAAAGATACTGAGAAACAAAGTAAATTGGTATTCTCAATTAACTGAAATTAATCTCAAAGAGAACTCAAATTTTTTTATCGATGACTTTAATGAAAATTTCGTAGCTGTAGGAAGAATCTTATTAAAATTTAAAAAAACTTTAGGTATAGCATTTCTTTAACCCTTTCAGACCCAGCATACACGATTGTGAGATGTGATGTTTTCTCTTAAAATTACAAATATTTTCAATACTAATAGGTTTATTTAGATAAAAAATTTCAGTTATACTTTTAGCTAAATTATATTTTATAAAATATAAATTGACACCAGGAAATTTTAATAGTTTTAGTACCATTTTACCTTAAAGTTATAAAATGAATACATTTTTGCAAGCTAGTTGGGTCTGAAAAAGTTAAATGTAATATTAAATTTTATAGTGTCAGTATTGATTAAAAATCACATTCAAAGAAATTTTGTATCTAAGCTTTTCAGATTTTTAAATTTTTTTCTAAATAAAAAATCTACGTTAAGTAATCGATATGTAACAGTTTTAGGTTTGCTGTTCTTAACTTACTAATATTTTGTTAGTTTCAGCAGTTCTTTCTGCCATCTTCAACGAAATTTTAGTAGATTTAGCAACATTTTTACAGACCTTTTTTTAAAAAAATCTCAGATCCCGAAACTTTTCAACCTTCGAATATGAAAACTTTTTTATTAAATACATCGTATTCATATATGACGTTAATATTTAATGAAAAGAGTCAGCTTTTTGTGTTTTAATTAATAAAAAGTTAATGAAATACCTTAATTTAGCATTAAACGATTAATCGATTAACCGCCAATTTTCTCGAATAACCGACCCGAATAACCGGTTAATCCATTTTAGTGATTTTTCGAATAATGCATTAACCGGTTACCGCCTATGTCGAATAATTGGAAACACTAATAAATATTAACCCCTAAATTCATAAACGCTTTGTAAAATTATAGGAGGTTTATTGAACAAATTTGGTATGAAAATGACGTTTTGCAAACCTGCTATAACTTTACAAAGCATTTATGAATTGAGGGGTTAAATTAAAAGCTGAACATATTTTTTTTTGAAACATTAAATGTTATTTAATTTTTTTTTTTTTTTGCACTTTTAAAGCTTTTTTGGCACTTTCTTGGCATCATTGAGGCACCAAACGAAAATTCTCAAATACCATCACTGCTAAAGACTACTTTTTGCAATTTGTTAAACGAGTTTTGGGATCTTAGCACATTTAATTCTTTCAATGAAAATAATGTTTAACCCGATAAGAAAAAATTGAAATTCTTATATGCTCCATTTTATGATTGAAATGCGTATGTCTGTACAAACTTGTTGGTACGTAAGTATGTAAGTTTACAAGACAGAAGTTTTTATGTTTCTTAAAAAATCAATTAAGTTTAGTTGATAAGATATAGAAGAATTTTTAAAGAAGGTTAGTATAAATATTCATCAAAACATATTTGAAATATGTTCTTATAAATTGATATTGGATTTACACTCATAAAAAATGTTAGTAAAAAAGCCTTGTAATTGCGTTCTTAATAAATTGAACTACATAATTTTATATCTTTAATAAAAATTTGATAAAAATGCATACACCAGAATTTTGGAGTTATTTATTAATTATATTGGGAAAAGTATAATGTTATTTATACTCAAATGATCGTTGGGCTATAGATAATCATCCACTATAACAGACTTGAAGTTTTTCTGCAGTATGTTACATTCTCGAGATGAAAAAGGATGTCTTTAATAAGATTTGAAAAAATGTTGTAAACTCCGTTCCTAATTTTTACAGCAAACCATTTAACGAATAAGAAAAACAATAGCATATTTGGATTCACCTTGTAGGCATCATATGATTTTGTTTCGGAAAGAAAATTCTGACAAAGCGTTTCTGAAAGAAAACGAAAAAAGTAACCAAATTTAAACTCCGTTACTGTAAACTCCGTAACCAAAATTTTTTGCATCAGATTGCATTCAAAAAAATGTAGGTGAATGTTTAAAATATTTTAAAATAACCATAAACAGAGGTGGTTCAACTAATATTTATCCTTCAAAAGATGATTCAACCGATAATTTTGCATCAAATCAAAAAAATTATCAGTTTTTTACCCTAAACTGTTGGAGCGAAAAACGATTGATTTTGCATTTCATTGGTTTGTAATCGATATCTCGAGCCATTACTGACATTAGTTTGACAAATTAAGTTTGTTTCAACCAATTTTAGAATTTTTTGATCGCGAAATGTTATATTTTTAATATACATATTATTTTGTATTTTAAAAAATTTTATATTTTTGAAAAGCATTTAAAAGGACCAAAAATACAAAATTAAAAAAAATAAAAAATATTTTCGCGGAATAAATTTTATTTTTATTCACGAAACCGCCAATTTGATGAACACAAATTGTATATTATTGGAAAGCAATTCTTACCAGAATTTTTAACTATTTCATTGATATTTTTTAAGAGTGTGCTTTGTGTATTATGTGTGTTTGAATTGTGGACAGGCGAAATACAGTGTACGGCGAAATGTGTATGTAATTAAATTCTATAAAAAATTGACGACTAAGATTTAAAAGATGTTTATAACATTTTAAAGATGTTAGTTACAAAAATGTTGAAATATAAATATGATGCAAAACTGTTTTTATTTACCATATTTTTAGATATTAAACTTTGACAAGTGGACGATAAGCGTCAATTTCTATTGTCTTACAGAATCTGGGAGCAGCGCAGTGTACTTTAGCGTTATTTATCGACACAAATCGCGTACAGTACAAAAACACATTCTTTACAAGAAAAAATAAATAGGCAACCTCATCAGATCTAGTCATAGAGTAGAAATGATAAATGGAATTTTCAAAAAAGTTCCAACCAGCTTTAGAAATAGTACTTTTTGGACTCCATAGTTTCAAACCCAATGTTGCTAATTAAATAAACAAAGAAAAACGTACTCAAAAACTATTTTGAGCCAGTTTTAGAATGTACATTAGCTTTATTTACTACACCTTTTGCAATTGTAATTCAGAAAATATCAATTGAAATTCAGAAAATATCAATTGAAATTCAGAATTTCCATTTGAAATTCAGGAAGCATCAATTGAAATTCAGAATTTCCATTTGAAATTCAGAAAATATCAATTAAAATTCAGAAAATATCAATTAAAATTCAGAAAATATCAATTGAAATTCAGAAATCGTCATTTGAAATTCAGAAAATATCAATTGAAATTCAGATTTTCCATTTGAAATTCAGAAAATATCATTTGAAATTTAGAAAATATCAATTGAAATTCAGAAAATATCATTTGAAATTCAGAAAATATCAATTGAAATTCAGAAACCGTCATTTGAAATTCAGAAAATATCAATTGAAATTCAGAAAATAGCATTTGAAATTCAGAAAATGTCAATTGAAATTCAGAAAATATCATTTGAAATTCAGAAAATATCATTTGAAATTCAGAAAATATCAATTGATATTCAGAAAACATCAATTGAAATTCAGAAAATATCAATTGGAATTCAGAAAATATCAATTGAAATTCAGAAATCGTCATTTGAAATTCAGAAAATATCAATTGAAATTCAGAAAATATCATTTGAAATACAGAAAATATCAATTGAAATTCAGAAAATATCATCTGAAATTCAGAAAACATCAATTGAAATTCAAAAAAATGTAAACACATTTTTTAAAAGAATCTATCCAGGTAGATAATGTTATCCCCTATAAAAAATTTATATATGAGTGAAAAATATTTAATGATTTTATGTAGAATAATTTTTTCTTGTAACGAATTATGGCTCCATTAGGCATTAAAACGTAACGCTGATATTAAAGACTATTATTTGGCTTTAAATTACAGCCTTACATTTTGGAGCCATAATTCGTAACAAGAAATTAGTGTACATAAAATCATTCAGGCACACAAAATTTAAATAATCCTCACCAGCGTAAATAAAATGAATTTTACTTCCACTTATTCTTCAAACGTATTTTGATAAAATCCATATATAAATTTTTTATAGGGTATAACATTATCTACCTAGCCGTATTCTTTAAAAAATTCTGTTTACATTTTTCTGAATTTAAATTGATGTTTTCTGAATTTCAATTGATATTTTCTGAATTTCAAATGATATTTTCTGAATTTCAAATGATATTTTCTGAATTTCAAATGATATTTTCTGAATTTCAAATGATATTTTCCAAATTTCAATTGATATTTTCGGAATTTCAAATGATATTTTCTGAATTTCAATTGATATTTTCAGAATTTCAAATAACGATTTCTGAATTTCAATTGATATTTTCTGAATTTCAATTGATAATTTCTGAATTTCAATTGATGTTTTCTGAATATCAATTGATATTTTCTGAATTTCAAATGATATTTTCTGAATTTCAAATGATATTTTCTGAATTTCAATTGACATTTTCTGAATTTCAAATGATATTTTCTAAATTTGAATTGATATTTTCTGAATTTCAAATGATATTTTCTGAATTTCGAATGATATTTTCTGAATTTCATTTGACATTTTCTGAATTTTAAATGACGGTTTCTGAATTTCAATTGATATTTTCTGAATTTCAAATGATATTTTCTGAATTTCAATTGATATTTTCTGAATTTTAAATGGAAAATCTGAATTTCAATTGATGTTTTCTGAATTTCAAATGGAAATTCTGAATTTCAAATGGAAATTCTGAATTTCAAATGGAAATTCTGAATTTCAATTGATGTTTTCTGAATTTCAAATGGAAATTCTGAATTTCAATTGATATTTTCTGAATTTCAATTGATATTTTCTGAATTACAATTGCAAAAGGTGTAGAAATTCAGAAACCATCATTTTAAATTCAGAAAATATCAATTGAAATTCAGAAAATATCATTTGAAATTCAGAAATTATCAATTGAAATTCGGAAAATATCATTTGAAATTCAGAAAATATCATTTGAAAATCAGAATATATCATTTGAAATTCAGAAAATATCAATTGAAATTCAGAAAACATCAATGGAAATTCAGAAAAATGTAAACAGAATTTTTCAAAGAATCCGGCCAGGTAGATAATGTTATACCCTATAAAAAATTTATATATGGATTTTATCAAAATACGTTTGATTAAAAAGTGGGAGTAAAATTCATTTTATTTACGCGGGTGAGGATTATTTAAAATTTGTGTGCCTGAATGATTTTATGTAGACTAATTTCTTTTTTGTTACGAATTATGGCTCCAAAATATAAGGCTGAAATTTAAAGCCAAATAATAGTCTTTAATATCATTCGTTACAAGAAAGAAATTAGTCTACATAAAATCATTGAGGCACACAAATTTTGAACATTTTTCACTATACAGTACAATGAATTTTACTTATTTTGATAAAGCTCATATATAAATTTTTTATAGGGGATAACATTATCTATCTGGACCGATTCTTTTAAAATATGTGTTTACATTTTTCTGAATTTCAATTGATGTTTTCTGAAGTTCAATTGATATTTTCTGAATTTCAAATGATATTTTCTGAATTTCAATTGATATTTTCTGAATTTCAAATAACATTTTCTGAATTTCAATTCATATTTTCTAAATTTCAAATGACGGTTTCTGAATTTCAATTTGATATTTTCTGAATTTCAATTGATGTTTTTTGAATATCAATTGATATTTTCTGAATTTAAAATGATATTTTCTGAATTTCAAATGATATTTTCTGAATTTCAATTGATATTTTCTGAATTTCAAATGACGGTTTCTGAATTTCAATTGATATTTTCTGAATTTCAAATGATATAATCTGAATTTCAATTGATATATTCTAATTTTCAAATCATATTTTCTGAATTTCAATTGATATTTTCTGAATTTCAAATGACGATTTCTGAATTTCAATTGATGTTTTCTAAATTTCATATGACGATTTCTGAATTTCAATTGATATTTTCTGAATTTCAATTGATATTTTCTGAATTTCAATTGATATTTTCTGAATTTCAAATGATATTTTTTGAATTTCAATTGATATTTTCTGAATTTCAAATGATATTTTCTGTATTTCAATTGATATTTTCTGAATTTCAAATGATATTTTCTGAATTTCAAATGGAAATTCTGAATTTCAATTGATCTTTTCTGAATTTCAGATGGAAATTCTGAATTTCAATTGATATTTTCTGAATTTCAAATGGAAATTCTGAATTTCATTTGATATTTTCTGAATTACAGTTGAAAAAGGTGTAGTAACCAATCCTTGTTGGCCAGTTAAACTTAAGTACGACAACACGAAACAGCTGGCAACAGTATGGCAACATTTTAAAATTTGACATTTGATTAATTCCTTTGCAATGAGGATGAAGGAGAGGTGTTAAAAGTTTGAATTAATGCTTCAAATAAAATTTTTCTTAAATTCATTTAATTTTTAATATTTTTTTAATACTTCAACGATTTTATCACAATTTTAAATTTTTTTTCCAACTGCATAATTCGATTGTAGAGGAGTATGGGAGTGTGTAAGGCAAACTGGTTAAAGCGTTCCTTAGTAAGACTTGTCATCCTTAAAATTGACAAGTATAAGTAAAATGTTCCCACTGTCCTTAGTAAGTCACTCCAAGTCGACTCGTAGGTAAGCGTGCTGATCCGATTGCTACGGCAGTGTCCTCCTCGTGGTACTCCCTGGCGACCAACTCTGTTGAGATGGAAGCGAATTCGAGCGACGGTCTTTAGCATGTCCTAATAGTCACTTAAAGAAAATAAAGTGAGGTCTCGGGAAGTAGGCATTTTTGTTAAGTTTGCTACTGACTTTCCCTTCCAACCTGGCTAAAAGTCTCAACGTGCTCAACATAAAGATCATTTATTATACAACTGTTTTAATTGAATTCTTTAATGATACACGATTCCTTCATGTCATTGACCATGAGCACAACACAAGACGTCGAGCAGCAGGAAAATTTAAGACTGAACACTTCAAAAACAATTATGGAAAGAACACCTTAACTATTTCTGTACCTACAATTTTAAATAAGGTGCCAATTCATATAATGAACACTAAAAATAAACAAAAAAGAAAAGAATTGATTAAAAAACACTTTTTAGATTCGCAATGAATAAATAAAAATTATATAATGAAATGAACTATAAGAAAAACTATATTTTCTGCAGATAAGCCAAATGGCTCAATAAAATTGAATTATAAAAAAAAACACAGGCTGGTGCCTTAGCTGGCAGCACCAGCACCAGCCTAGGAGAGCTATAGGCCAATCACTTATTCTCCCCGAAGTTAAAATGATTACTGAAACCTATGCTATGCGGGCCTATGTTCCACTGGGGATTAAAGTATTTAATATATATATAATTCGATTACAGTCGCTGAAACCTCTTTTCTTTAAAATATATCAGCAGAACCCGAAGGTTGCATATTTTATTCTTGAGCTCCCGCGATTCCCGAGATTTCAGGAAATTCCAAAATTAATACCGGTTTTCCAGGAAATCAGATAGTCCGTAAAAAATACGCTATACATAAAACCTTATTGACCTAAACTATGTAATTTAAGTTACGTTTAACCTTCATCTCACCCTTTTGTAGAAAACCACACAAAATTAAACTTTTTTTATAAATTTAAAAAAAATCTTTGAAGCAAAATTTTTTTACATTTTCTGACTCATCAACTTGGAACAGAAAACGCTTTAATTGATTCATTGATTGGAAACCCTTGTGAGAGGGTTTCCACAGATATGTGATTTCTATGTATTTTGCACTAAGGGCAGCATTTTTTGTCGTCAAATGTCTTTGATGTTCTGATAAAATATGTAGGGGAAGTGCGACACACTTGATCCTTTAAAAAGCTTGTTCCCCCTTCTATCTCGGAAAGTACATGACATAGAAACAATTTTCTTCCATCGATTATTCCAAATATTGCGCACATCACTTTAGTCTAATTTTTATTTTATTTTTTTTAGGTTTCTTTAACTTCTGGGCACCATCATTTTATTATTTTTATTTTTTCATTTCTGTTATTTTGTGCTCTTATGTACTTAAAAAATGTTTCTGAAGTTCCTATTTGAAATCCAAAGTTGTTGGTTATGTAATTTTAAACATTATGATGTAAGGTGTTATTCCACGTTTTAAAAAAACTCGTATTTCATCTAGTAAATTTTACTATGACAATAATAGAAAAAAAATACACTTGATCCCAGGGACCAATGCGTATTTATTGGGAAAAATGCTTTTAATTAAACAAACAAATATTATCGGACAAATAAACTGTATATTGTCAGTAATTTTTAATAAGTATTAGTTATTTTTAAGCTAATTTTGCTTAACAAAATCGCTTAAAAGCAAAAAATCGCGTGTGACTTACCCAGATTTGGATGAAATTTGGATATGTGGTGGAAAAGACGGAAAAATAAGCAAGTGAAGATTTTTAGCGGTCCAATATGATCTTTGAGAGTAAAAAATTACCCGGTTTTTCGTTTTTAGGGTTTTTTCATGTTTACAAGGACATATATACAAATTGGATACCAGATGAAAGGTATTTTCAAGATCTATGAGACAGTGCACAACTAAAACTACTAAAAAGTTTTCAAACAAAACAGATTCGAACAACTGTGAAACTCACTTTTACCCCATAAATATCAATTTGAGACAATATCTTTAAAACTGTAAGTTATTCAATTTTGTCCCCTGCACTTACAAAAAAATGTTGTTGTCCCAATCTAATTTGGTTCCAATCGAATCGTTCGGTTGCTGCAACCGATAATTCGATTGCCACAATAAAATTTCTGTTGTTCCAACTGAAACAGCTCTGCGGCAATCGAAATGGGTGTGTAGCAACCAAAATATGGTTGAAATAACCGAATTTCCGGTTGCAGCAACCGAAAGATTCGGTTGGAACAAAATTCAGTTTGGACAACAAATTTTTTCGTAGGTTGTATAACATATCCAAATTTCATCATCAGTGCAAGGACTTTCATGCACTAAAAAATCGAAAATATGCGCTTAAAATATGCACTATAAAATGGAAAATATGCACTTAAATATGCATTTATAACGAAATATGCACTAAAAACCAAAAAGTATGCAATTAAAAATAAATGTTTTTTTAATTATATTTATCAAAAATTTACATAAATGTAAAAATTGAGGTATCGGTTACAATAAGCTTGTTCGTTTACTTACTACAAGTTACTATATTTACTACAGCTGGAAAAATTCAATACAAAAAGTAAACAAAACTTTGCAATTGTAGTAAAAGTAGTAAGAAATTCGAGTAAACGAACACACTGAATATGTCTTCAAATACACATAGTTTAATATATTTTTCTGTGTGGCATTTTACCTTTCTAGTGTAATGTTATATTACCAACAGAGCTTCCAAATAATTAATTCTTTAGAATTTTTTTGTAATTTTAAAGTATGAATTCTTAAATCGAATTTCATATTTAAAAATATTAAAAAATATGCAATAATGTGCAAAATATGCAATAAAAATCATAAAATATGCAATAAAATATGCTCTTAAAAGCAAAATATGCAAAAATATGCAACAACAAATCGATGCCATTTTTTTGCAAATTCTTTGATTCGGAAAAGTATTTGGTCAAAATAATTTTTGGGCCACTGACTACAAACATGCATTTGCATGAAAGTCCTTGCCCTATTCATCATAATCTAAAGGACCCCAAAAACATAAAAATTACAAGGATAAGGTTTTTTCATACGTAATCTTTTCAATCTTAGACCAATTTTATTTTCGAAAACATATAACCAAACAGTTCATGAATCGCAACAATATCATACGACGTTTTTAAGCAATTAGATTTCAAAAATACCATATCCAATATAGGCTAAAGGCTGTAAATAAAACAGTACAACATTTTTCAGCTCATTGATGTGGGACTCAATTCTGAGAATTGCACGTGAAAGTAGCCACAAAAATAATGACTTCTGCTTCATTCGTTTGGTCAAGTTTGACAAATTCAATCATGGAGAGGTACACAATTGAGTAGCGCGTTAAGATTGTTGAAGCCTTTTACGAAAATGGGCGTTCAAATCAAAATGCATTTCGTGCACTTCATCTTCAGTGACGAGGCACACTCTTACCTCAGTGGATTCGTTAACAAGCAGAATGGAAATAGAAATAGCTTAACTATAAAAAAATTTTGTTAAAAATTTAACCAATATGCAAGTGCTTCTGCAAATATAAATATTACTGACACTTTAGAAAAACTTTTATTTTCTATTGTTGATTATACTTGAATGGATGTCACTAAAAATTAAAAAATTAAGACCTGGTATCGATACATTCATAACATTGGGTGCGTTCGGCAGATACAACATAATAGACAACAGTTCTACAACAGTTGTACAACTATCTGCTGAACGGCCTGATCACTATTCGCTCAGTCTGAGCGCTCAGGTAGCGCTGTCACATTTTGGTAGCGTAAAATTTGTTTGCTACTTTTGATTAAATAGTGATACATTTGTTGTTGTTCATTAACAATAAAAAATGTTTTGTAAGAATGACAAATAAAAACATACAAATATAATTTAAAAACAAAAATTTTAAAAAATAAAAGGAAACTATAGAAAAAGTGTTTTTAAAAACAAAACAAAGAAAACATCGTACGGCAGAGTAAGTAATCACAAAGCGTTACAAGTCACCGGTATCAGTTTAAGGTTTCTCTGCCGAATGCTACCATTGACAAATAAAATTTGAATTTTTTTAATTTTATTGTTGTTTTCTATGAAAAGTTATGACTCTCAGTCTTAAAAATAGTCTTAGGACGGTCACAATAAGTCATAGGTAGGAATAGGCACCTTAATTCCTGTAATTTAATTTTATATTTAAAATTTTTAAAAATTTAAAAAAATTCACTGTAATTCTTTAAATGTTATTCCAAATTTTTGTGGAGGAACAAAAGTTTTCAATGTTTTGTACAAGAAGTCGATTTCTTCTTTACATAAGAATTCTGGCAGAAGTAGAAAACACCTGTTCGCTAGTACCTGAACCAAAGGTTTAAAATTCTTAATTCTTTCATTCACTTTTTAAAAATTAATGAAATTTGGGTTAAATTTCATTCCCTAATAGCATTCTTATGGAATTAATTCGATAGCTTAATTCCCTATAGCTTAAAATTATATGAATTCATTCTATTTTCATTGAATTCTAACTGAATGAAACCCAATTTACCTGAATTCATTTAATACAAAAGTGAATGAAAAATTATTTGTTTTCATTCACTTAATCAAATGAAAAATTTTAATTTGTATGTAATTGCTGAAATATTAGCATAATACAATGAAAAACGTTTAAAATTCATCTAACAGAAATAAATAGTATCGTATGCTTTGTTACAGCTTGTATGCTTTGGTTTTGATTATATATTAGTTTCAAACTACACTGCACTAAGTGAATGGTAATAAAATTTCTTCATTCAATTAGTAAAATAGTGAATGAACATGCGATTTGAATGATTCAAGCTAGGAATTCATTCAATTCATATTAAAGCTTTGGGAATGAAGCTTATGAATGAATTCTTTACGAATGGTTTAAGGGAATGGTACATGAATCTTTTTAAAATCTGAATTTAATTTTTAGTGAATTAAGCTTAAATTGAATTAAGTTTTTCGAAGCTCTGACCTGAACTAACTGGAATACACATTATTTGAAGGAGGGGAAGATCTCTGGAATTTTTTCAAAATTGTACATTATCGCAATCTGGTTTAATATAATCACGCAAACTCACGCACAAAAATTTACTCACGCACGAACATTTTTTTTAACTCACGCTCACGCACGACTCACGTGAGTGCTATCATTTTAACTAACGAAAATTTCGTGTCACGCGCCCATCTCTAATTCAAACCACCCTGTTTAGACTAGACAACAAATCAAAACGTAAGCGAGCTTAAGCATTCGACATGACAACGAAAAAAAACAATAAGTGATTGTTGTGACATACGATCGTTCGCTACCATAACATAGCAATTAGTGCTTTGAACTAGTGTTTAAGTATCGCAATGAATGCTATGGTGCTATGGTGTGTTGTGTTATAATATGTAGAAGTAATTTCGTAGTGAAGGGTTTTATAAAACGCAGAAGTATAAATGTACACTCAGACAAAAAGTTAGTAAAAAAATTAAATAGTAATGTTATTAATAAATTAAAAAAACAAACAAAAATAATTTATATTAATTCTTATTAAATACAAGAAAGTTAAAAATCTCTGCGTTGTAATTGTTTTTAATATAAACAATTATAATGCAGAGATTTTTAAGTTTTATAAATTTATATACATATATATATTTTAATTTCATTGGTTGTTGCAAAATATTATCTGTGTACTTATTTTGTCAAACAAAGCGACATAAACCTACTCTGTTGACAGCAGACGTGCTAAAATCCCAAAAATTATTTAAAAAATTGTGAAAATTAAAATGTTGAAGGCATGTCCCTATCCGGATTTCATTTTTGCCTAGGGAAATCGTCATTGTCATATTTGTACTACTACAATTCAGGCTGGAAAAATAAATGGTTTATTTTAACAAATAAAATTTTTAATTTAAAATAAATTTTAAAAAACACTGGACCACGATCAACTACCGGAAAGTTGAGCTCAAAAATTGCTGATTGTGAAAATCTTCCGGTATGTAATTTTTACTTTCTAGTTTTGTGTAGCCTATCAATTGAGATTTTGGTTCCCTCAAAACAACTAGATGAGGTTCTTTAACCATCCTTGGATGCAATTTCTCATCAATTTTTTCTACAGTTAGAGCATCATTTTTCCTGCCGTCGAATGAAAATGATATCAAATTCGAGCCATCATACCGCTTACGAAGTGCGTCTTGTCTCCATTTTTCTCTTTCTCTACGAAGTTTACTTTTATCCATGATGACAAGATTGTCATGACCATCTTTTACGCCCAGGTCTTCCATCAGAGCTGTTGCCAATGCTGATCCCATCCATCATGCACACCAAATCTGTCACACATCATTGCATAGTTTTTAGTATTGTATCTGGGAGTGTATGTTTGTGGTGGTAGAACTAATTCTGAACCTCCTCTCACATCAACTTCCATTTCGTCATAATGTGGTTCGTATGTAGGATCGTTGCTCACTGAGATTGTTGGTATAGCCGTTGGTATCGTCTCTTCACTTCCATTATCGTGTTCCGGTATCGTTTGTATTTTGTCATTATATTGATCGCGCATGAAATCTTTTAAGTTTTCTGGGATAGATCCACATGAGCAGTCGTTTTCTTTCAAGTTGCATTTACATTTTCCAATGTTGAATAATTGGTTTGTTGATTCTACGAATTTTTTGAATTCTGTTGCGCGTTTTACTCGTTGTTTATCTGCATTACTATATGCGTCAAGCATATTATTCAATTTTCTAATGATGCTACCTTTGAGTATAAGTTCAATATTAAGTTGATTCCAAATTTCTAACAATCTGTCTGCTACTTGGGGAGTAAATCTTTTATACGAAAACATTTTGCTTTGGGCTTTTGAACGTTCGGCCAAGAAAAAATAGAACTTCAATATATCTCGTTTAGTTGACAGATTAATATCAGGTAATTCACAGGCCACGCCAAAAGAAAAAACATCATGAGAGACCAAATGTTGCAAACTACTGCGTTGGGTATCTGTTGGATTTTGCGATGAACCAGGCTCTGAATCCATTTTTTAAACCGTCACTAAAAGAATTAAATATTGTTACGATTATCCTTTTATAATCGCTGTTAAAATATTGTTAAAATAATAAGTCCTTGATTTAATAAGTCCTTGAAATTGATTTACTTTAACTTTATTTAAACACAAAATTTATTAAAGTAAACACAATTAAGTAGTGTTGCCAGAAGTGTCTAGATGGTGCTGGTTACATCATTATAGAAACAGTGTTATAGGAAAAAGTTATTTCTTATGTCCCTTATGGAAAAATGCTCCAAAATTTGGACAAAAATGCCCGTAACTTTTGAACCGTTGGACCAATGTTGGAGATTTTTTTTTGTAAATTGATCAAAATGAGCTCACCTTTCCAACGCGCCTACTGGCGATTAAACCCGATCGATAGTTTTTGAGTTATGGATGTGAACGTGTAGGTAATATTTCATACGAACGTCAATTTGGGAAAAAATCTACCAACAAAAAGTAGGGGACTCGATTCTAACGATAGAGGTATGGTTCCTTTGGCAAATTTTCATGGAATAACCCATAGAATACGGAAATCGTAGGGAAATTGATGAAAAATAAATCGACCCGCCCTAGTGTATAGTCTTTAAGCGTAATGTAAGTTTATTATAAGAGTTTGTGTGTATGTATAGGGTCCGCCATCTAACGTTTTTTTTCAACTAGTGCTTATTTCGTGAATGGTAACACTTAGATCATGTCTGGTTTGACAGATAATTAGTTTTATCCTTCCGCTGAACGAATATGGTTGTGTATACGCTTGAACAACGCTGGGAAATATTCCGACATTACTTTGAAAATCATGGTAATGTTGCAGAATGTGTGCGAAGTCAATGGCGATCGTTATCGGGCCATGTTGAACGAATTTTTGTTCACAAAAATTGAAGAGGAGGATATTGCCAACATTTGGTTTCAACAGGACGGCGCTACGTGCCACACAGCCGAAGCTACACTCGATGTTTTGCGCCCTGTTTTTGAAGATCGCATTATCAGCCGCAGATCTGATGTCGTTTGGCCACCTCGGAGCTGCGATTTGACACCGTTGGACTATTATTTGTGGGGTGCCGTCAAAGATAAGTGTTACGCCGACAAGCCAGAGACAATTGACGCTTTAAAGGACAATATTCGTGAAGCCATTGGTGAAATACAGCTGCACACAATCGATAATGTGTAAATTGGCCCGATCGTGTAGTCTACTGCATGGCCAGCCGAGGCAGCCATATGAATAAAATTATTTTCCATTATTAACCGGAAGGATTGTACTTTCAAATAAAAAAAGAAATTTGAGAAAATATTCAGTAGTTTTTTTTTATAGCATTTTCAAATAAAAAAAGTTATTTGGCGGACCCTGTATAATGGCAAGCCTAATGTAGAGTAATATTGTATAGTTGGTTAATAATAAGTGTTCCCAGCAAAATCTTTCATTACCAAATAAGTGGTTATATAATAGAAATTCATAGCTCCGCACAACTTATTTTTTGGCGTCTAAACTCATTATTTTTGTTTGGCGTGGTCGTTTTTATAAGTAGTCACGCTTACCCGCTCGCTTACGAAAAAATGAGAAATAAGTAGTTATGAGGTTTTGAATAATAAGTGGTTACACACATGCTTACAAAAAGTTGAATTATAAGTGGTTATCAGATTGCTTACTTGATTCTTAAAAATAAGGAGTTAGGCAAATACTATTAGCTTAAGGAAATAAATTCAGAAAAATTTAAGTTTTAGTTTTAGGACACGTCATACAAATTTAAACATAAAACATATTTACATATAATAAATAAAATTTTTATAAAATTTAACTGTGTAAAAAGTACTTATTTAAACTATTACGAGTAAGTCATTATTTTATATTTAGAAACAATGAATACAATAGGCCCTTATTAGGAAGTCATTATTTTAAATTATAAAATAATGCAAAAGGTAATGATTCATCATTTTGGGTAATGCAGATAGTAATGAGGTGTCATTACCAATATTTTGCTGGGTTTGTGTGTATGTATAATGTCAAGCCTAATGTAGAGTAATATTGTATAGTTGGTTAATAATAAATGTTTGTGTGTATGTATAATGAAGAGTAATATTGTATAGTTGGTTAATAATAAGTGTTTGTGTGTATGTATAGTCTGTAAGAGTATGTAGAGTTAAGTATAGCATGCTAGAATTATCCAGTGTGTTGTAGAAGTATGGCTGTTACTATATAAGGCGCGCGTTAACATTAGTAAAGAAGTTGATAATTAGCAGTTGTGCTGTTAAGACCGCGAGTTAATATCGTGTTAAAGTAGCTCTCTAGTAATGGTCATAATAGAGAGAGCTTGTAAATAAGTAATAGTGTATAAATAAATTCGAGTGTCTAAGCTGTTTCAAACTTAAGTGTATTCGTGTTTTGGTTATTATAATTGGCTATTATTCACGCTGTGGCTGGTTTATCTAAGGGAGATAAACGAACGTTTTCTAAGGTAAAACGTAACAATTGGTGTCAGCGTTGGAACTGGTTATTTTGATTGCAATAGAAAAGAATCCGGTTTATTTAAGGGAAATAAACCAACGTTTTTAAAAGGTAAAAACGTAACAATATATATATCAGTAGTCGGCACCCATAGCCACTAGTGGCCGATCATAGTCGGTTTTTCATACGTACACAACAAGAATGACAACAAAACTCTCAACTAAGAGCATAACAAACAGTGTTGCCATTTCAGTGCTTTTCGGGTATTTTTTGGTGCTTTTTTTCTTCCCGTACCCGGTGATTTTTTGCAAATGCCCGTTTAAAAAATCGGGTATTTACAGCACGCAAAAAATAAAAAGTGGATTATTGCCGAAGTACTTCGGTAAAATACAACTTCAAAAGTTTTCTGCTAATTTACACAATTGTTTAATTAAAATATAATATTTTTTAAGACAATTTATAAAAGAAAAAACTTAGGTAACTTAACATATTTTGGAGTACGTGAATATGGAATGGGTCAAAAACTAAGGCAAGTTGACAAAAATAAAAAATTGATAAATCTACATGTATTTTTTTACTAACTCACAAAATATACTTCTGAAGTTGTATTTGACCTAAGTACTTCGATAATTATACACTTTTTATTTTTTCCGTGCTTTTTCTGATTTCTGTCAGGGCTTTTAGTGCTTTTTGTACAGTTTATATTTTTGGTATTTGTTATCGTTTTTTAATTTTTTATTGAATTTTCTGTTAAAGTTGAAAAAAATACGAACTATACAAGAAATACATTTTTTCACAATGTTTGTAGTACAATTTTAAATATCAACTTCATTGTATTTTAACTTAAAAATTTTTAAATATTAGTTTGGTGCTTTTTTACACCTTTTTTTGTTATTTTTATCGTTTTTTACACGATTTTACAAAGCTAAAATGTGTTTTAAATTCTTTATTAAAATTTAAAAAGTAATATCGTGCTTTTTTACCCCATTTTTGGTAAATTTTAACCCTTTTTACCCGTTTTCATAATGCTCACGGTGCTTTCCTGCCTTCAAGAGTTGGCAACACTGATAAGAAATAAAAATATTCAATTCATTAGCATGATAGCTTTCAACAAAGTAGGTACATATTTCGGTTACATACATCAGTGTTGCCAGTTTTTTCATACCTTATCCCCAATTTTCGTTTTGCCATCCCAAAAAATCCCCAACTTTTATTTTCTGAAAAAATTCGTTTTCGTTAATTTTTTCGAAAAATTAGTGTAAAAATACCAGAGTAGGAAAATAAACTGTACAAAACATGTAGGGTAGGGTTCGGCTAAGGAACACAAACCGGATCTATCGTTTTAGCGGTTGTGAGTTTGTACACAAACCGAATGCGGTACACTACGATTGTCTGATGCACGCAAACGCTATGATTATGTACTGAACTTTCAACATATATTTACACCCGTAGCGTACCGAATTCAGGTTGTGTGTATAAACACAAACACTAATTAGAGAGAATAGCGTATGTGTTTTCTACGCAACCAATATGCTTGTGTACTGTGTTCGCGATGTGCGGTACGCAACCCTAAAAGTACGGTTCGTTAGAGTTTATTTTCCTACTCTGAAAAATACCATATTCGTTTATTTTTTGCGGTAAGTTGTACACTCAGACTCCATAAATTTGTGCTTGCAACAAATTATAAAAAAGAACAAATAAATTTAAATAACAGCAAAGAAAATTTGAACCAAAATTTTTCATTTTAAATATATAAGAACAAAAATTGTCTGATTCATCAGCTTCAGACATTTTGTTGTGTATGGTACTGCACTAAAAAGTTTTAGCATTTGAGCAGATGGATTAAACTTTTGACAATTGAGTAACTTATAAAGTATACATTTAATTTAAGAAGAGCTTCTTATAACTCTTATTAAATTTAAATAACTTTAGAAATTTTAGAACCAAAAACAATTCGAATTTTCACCAAAAGGAATCAAAGTTTCTACGAACATTACCTTGCCAGACTCAAATTTTTGTAGCTAAAAATCATTCACTATTATCATCGTTCTTAAAAAAAAAAAAATATTTAGAATTATCAGGATTAAATTCATAAAAATATGAAAAAGCAATAATATATTTTATCCCCAAATGATCCCCTAAAATTTCGTATCATCCCCAATAAATCCCCAGTTCTACAAACGGAAATTTTTATCCCCATTGATGACAAAATTCCCAATTTGGGGATAAATCCCCCAAACTGGCAACACTGTTATACATACGTTTTCAATAACACTAAAACCATGGTGTTGATATGGTGTTGATTGCTTAAGTTCACAATGATATGATGTGTGTACAGTTGTCATCCTCGGTAAACGATTCATTATTTGATTCATCTCACTATTCATATGCTTTTTTGCTATGGTGTTTTTTTTTTGTTGTTTGTACTGATTCAATCGTTATGAAAGTAAAACCACACAACTCGTTATGGCTTGTAAGCTATCATGTGACTTGAAATCTCATTTAAGATGAATCGTTCAGCCCTTTAGTACACATCCAAAGGAAACAGAAAAATTGTAGATGTCTTACACCAAAAAGAATACGTCAGTAAAAAGATTTATGAAACAGGTTTCAAATAGATTTGATTAATTTTTAAAACATTTTTAGTCGAAACACTGCTTTAAACAAAGATTTTGGTTGTCTTTATTTAAAACAATACTAAAAATCATCAGTACTTTAACTAATTTTGTGTGATAATTTTTAAAATTTTTATAACTGATTTTTAAGAACTAATTTGTTAAATTTTAAACAATTTGTAGATAAGATATAATATTTTTATATTTCCACTATTACCAGGTCTATACTGCCACCAATGGGTCTGAAGTTTTATAGATGGCACTATTTCTTACCCTCCCAATTTTTTAAAATCGCCCATATCTCGAAAAAAGATAGAGCAAAATGTACAAAAATTTCGACTACCCTTAACCATAAAAATTATCCACTTCAAAAATGGTCCATATTTCGAAAACTAAGCGAGATTGAGCAAAACAGATAAAATACATGTTCCTTAGGAGTGTCCTTACATGCCTTTAGATGATACGGACTAGGCCCGGGAGGCTTCCGAGACCCTAAATTTTAACAAATATTACGACTCAGTATATTACATATAAAAATCTAGTTTTACTAATTTTTTACTTAAATTTAAATTTGCAAAATTTAACAAAAAAATTTTTAAAATCCACAAATTTTTTAAAATCCAAAAACAGGAATCAATTTTGTTAAAGAACAAAATTTTTCTGTTCAGCCAAAAAACTTATTATTTTGAGTGTATGTAGGAATAACAACTATTAATAGTCACTTTATAATTTAAGAAAAATCTAATTTTACAAAAATAGATAATTTTAATATATATTTTTGTTTACAAATAAAAAACGAATGCCTTTGAAAATATGACTTTTTCCACAAAATTTACTCCCATATCGATGTTCTTGAGCAGGCGGCTGGAGGTTTAGAGGCAAATCCTTTTAAGCATATTGGTTTTTGGTATAAAATTAAAAAATTGATCTAAGTGGCATTAATTTTTTTTTCACATTCAAAAACATTAAATTTTGTTCAAGTAGGATGCATCCTCAAAAATGTTCTAGATTACACTATTAAGTATTTCTGAGGCTTATTCTTTTAAAATGTATTCAAAAATATTAAAAAACTTTTTAAAAACTGGGTGATAAAAGTAAATGAAGTAAACCCCTTTTTTGCAAAAAATGCCATTTTCAGGACACACTTAAATGTTTTGGTTTTAAAAATTTATCACTGCTAAACTGCTCGAGAAAATTTAAGATAATTTTCATTGTGAAATTGTTAAAAACTTATTTGCAAAAAACCAAAAACAGTCAAGGTAAAAATTAAGATTTTGAAATTCAAAGTTCAATATTTTTGAAATTATAAGAGCTACTATTGTACTTGGAGCATGTTTTTTCTTTACCTTGTAATCAAGATTACAAAAAGTCTAAAGTCAGCAAAATCGGTTCACATTTGTAAAAGTTGTACGACCATTAAACTTTTGTATACCCGAAATGATCAACTTTGACACCCAGTAGCACACTCTGTACTAAAACAGGGTGGCTACAATACTAATTTTCTGAAAGCCTACCCCTACAAAAAAATGTTGTTGTCCCAAACGAATTTGATTCCAACCGAATCGTTCGGTTGTTGCATCCGATAACTCGGTTGTCACAACCCTATTTCTGTTGCACCAGCTGCGATAGGGTTGTGGAAACCGAAATAGGGTTGAAACAATCGAATTTTCTGTACCAGCAACCGAACGATTCGGTTGGGACAACAACTTTTTTTTGTAGGAGTATATCTTTCTTTTCAGTTCTTGTAAACATTTTTTTCCGATTGGATCAGCAGTTTAGAAGATCCATAATTATTACCACTGTTTTTTCTAGGTTTGGAACCACTGTGCGTCCGTACGTCCATGTAGTTTTGTTTACACGCTACAGGTCGCAAATATTAACATATTGCAATGAAATTGGGCGCAGTGATTTAAGTGAGCCTACGGACAAAGATTGTTGATGTTGTTTAGAATCGGTGCATGTTTAGACGTAGTGCCCGAATAAAGGTCCCTCAAAAATTAGGATATTGTTATCGGATTTTGTATATCGACTTACATAGGCCCATCGGACAATTAATTATGGCTAAAGTCTGTCCAGCTTCAGAGCTAGTGCCCATATGAACACTACAGATCGCAAATATTAAGATATGTTGATGAAAGTTGGCACACCGACTTATTGGCCTATTGGTTACGGTTAAAATTGGTACATTCCCAGTGTAGAAACAGTAATGATATATCATTATTTTTTGGACCATCAGTAATGACACCCACTTCCCTTCTGCATTATTTTAAAACATATAATAATGAGTTACTGATAATGACTTATTTTTATCATTATTTCAAATAAAAAATAATTTTCTAGATTTTTTTTTAAATTTTTTGAAATCTATTTTTAGACTCAATATTTTTTAAACACAGGTAAGGATATATGTAACCACATATTTTTTGATTTTTTGTATGTTGGCTTGTGTGCAGCAGGTCAATTATGTTTTTATCTGTTAAATATTACATGTCGATATAGCTCAGATGGTAGAGCTATTGACTGGCAATCTGTAGACCCAGGTTCAATTCCCGCACCAGCAAATTTTATTTAAAAAGAAAATACAATAGAAAATATTTTTTTTATATAATTTATTGTTTTGAAAATCTTTTTTTAGACTCTTTATTTTTATCATTACTGGTAAGCACATAGGTAACGATAAATTTTTTGATTTTTCGTATGCTGGTGTGTAACCATAACTCATTATTTTTCGCGACATCGCCATATAAAGGTAATAATAAATGTAATAACACAAGTAACTAGTTACCATTACCAAGTATGTAGTTACATAACCACATATCTGATAATGATTTTCTACACTGGGTGGTTACCCCTAGTTCACTTACAATATATTTTCCATAACCGATTGAGGTTTATTTGAAAAGTAATAGGAAAAGTTTGTTTTCAATTGAAGAATCAATTAGAATAAACTGAAACATATTGTTTAACTTTTTTTATAAGTCAATAAAAAACAAACTACAAAAAAATACGTATCGTCTGTTTTAAGTTTTCTATTTTTAGAAAAAATAATTTAAAGAATTTCATTGTTTTCTGTTTCAAAACAAAAAATTTAAGTATTTTCGGTTTTCTTTTTTGTTAAAATAGTTTGTTTATATACAAAATTATTTCAATTCAAATTACAAGAAATTCTTTATTGTTGATAATTCGAACAAAAAAAAAAACTTTCAAATATGAAAAAACAAACCACAAAATCGTTTTTTTTTCTAACGTTTTTTCAGTTTAAATTTGAAGATTGTTTTAACAGACAATTATTTTTATTTCTTTTATGGATTGTTTAAACAATGTTTGAAAATAGATTGCAAAATGGTTTGAATATAATGAAAAATCAGTAGACCTTTTTTAATTGTGTTTTCAATTAATTTAATATGTATTTTAGGTTGTTTTTAACTCAAAAAAATCAAAAATATATTACATTTTTGAATAAAGATTTGTCCATAAGAATACAAAAAATTAAAATTCTTACAATATCTTTACCCCTTTACACTCACAAAAAAATCCCGTACAAATAGTTAAAAATTCTGCACTTGCAGAATTTTCAATGAAGTTGAGAATCATGGTCTGCTAAATTAAAGTAAACTATATTTTACACACTGCTTAATATACAGAAAGTTTTAGCTAACTTAATTGAGAAATTTGAGCTAAATTCAACCTGACTAAATTGAAAGTTTCTCCTAAAATGTCGTCTACAATCTGAGTTTCTGGACGCTCCAGATTTGTCCCGAGGCAGGCCCATATTTATTATTGCTAGTGTAGGCAGTTTATAAGGATTAATAAGTACCGAGTAACGAATTTTTATCTATTTTGCTCCATCTCGCTTAGTTTCCGAGATTTAAGCCATTTTATGATTATACAATAAAAATATGAAAATATAGCACCACCTTTAGTGATATTGATAGCAGAGACACAAAAATAAAATCATTTAGAAATAAATGTGGTTTAAATTGGCTGAAAACTTGTAAAATTAGGAAACACAATTTTTTATGCTAAATTAGATTTACAAAAAATATTAGTCCAATCCTTAATTTTAAGACAATATAACAGAAAAATTAGTTCTATTGAATCAGAGCTCGTTTAACAGACTTTTGTACTAAATTTCTTTTACGAATGTAAGATTCATTTCCTAATCAAAATTTCAATTTAGCTGATAAAATTTTCACAAGATTCAGTTTTCAAAGTGTGGATTATGTCACATGGTTTAATAAATTCTCATATGTAATGTAAATTCAGCATTTGCAATCTTATGAGTAAGTCGTTGTTAGTGAAACCATTTAAAAACCCTTAAGTGGAATATTATGAGGCTGAGACCAGAAGTAGGTCAGTAAAGTTATAATTGAAATGAATTTGACACAGACTTTCATAAAAAAACGACAAAAACATTTATACCACAATTAAATGTTCATCTCTTATATTTTTCATATTCATTTGTTCAGTTTATTTTTTAATAATTTGCATTAAGAACACTTGTTTATAGAAGCATTATAAAAAAATAAATAAAAGTTTTTCAATACGAAAAGAAAAAGCAAAAAATAATAGACAAAATGTCATTTTAAACAAACCAGAAAAAAAGAATGAATGAATTGTTTCTGAAAGAAAATAAGTTCTATATTCCCTTTGGCTAAATGTTTTTTTTTATATGAGAATAGGAAATAATACTCATATACAAAGTTATATTTTAAATTTTGTATGACTTTACTTGGATTAGGGTTACCATCCGTCCACTTTTCCCCAGACACCGTCCTCTTTTTTAGGGCGGCCGTGCAGTCCTCCTTCTTTTTCAGTAAGTGTCTGGGGTTGTCCTACTTTTTGAACTTTTCTCCATAACTTTTTTTTATTGCTTCTAAACTTTTCAATTGTTGGCATTGCTACTTTCTCGCTGTTATTTCAATTGACTTGGCATCACTTACTTTGATTTCCAAAATGTGAGCCAACTGTTGAATTTAAAAAAAAAAATTAACATTGCTTTTAATGATGAAAATATATTTAATGAATTCCTTGTCATGAAAAATTATGTTAAAAACTTAAATTCAATTAACACGATTTTTTTTTTTTTTTACGGTCAAAAATTAAAAAAAAATTACGTTCACTTAATTGAAAAACAGAAATTACGTTCACGGAATTCAAAGCCTGTTTTCTGCCATTAAGTAGAAGAAAACATTTATTTATAAATAAAATTTGTAATACGAGTAGTAAGCAATTTTACAGCGTTTGCTAGTAAAAATAAACAAATTATATATTAAGTGTTAGAGAAACCCGATGTTTTTTGGAACTTGATTTTTTAATCATGTAGGTTGATAAACTTTCCCTAACACTTAATATATAATTTGTTTATTTTTACTAGCAAATGCTGTAAAACTGCTAGGTATTCGTATTACAAATTTTATTTATAAATAAAATTGAACGCGATCACCAGTGAATTCACTCATTTGATTCAATAAAAAGAACCATATCAATTGAATTCATTCGTAACAAAACAAATCGAACGAAAACAAATATGAATTAATTCCATTCCTTTTTTCCTTCTATTCTGTTCCATTGGCCAGTTCGTCGAACTAATACGCCACCACCATTAATTCCGTTCAATATATGGTGCTTTGTGAATTAATTCACCGAATTTTTAATTCAGAATTGAAAAACTTAATTAAGGAAATAATAATTCTACCTAGAACTTACATTTTCTTTAAGGGGGGTAAATACTGTAACAACAGAATTTTTAGGGGCATATTTAAACGGTTGTCAAAAATTCAAATAACAATAGTTTTACTATACTATATTTTTATTTAAAATATATGTTATTGTAGTATTTTCAAAAAATATTAGTTCTAAATTTCTCCAACCAAAATCGCCAGGGTTGCCACTTCATTATTAGACTTTTTCAAAAAAGGCAAAATCGGCTGCGACTGTACAGCCTTCATTAATTATTAGAAAATAAAAATGTAAAGTTATTCTTAATATCAGATAAATTCTCTAGTCCTTATCGTGGCCCCATTTTTATTTTTAAAATTTGTTTTAACAAAGTTGCCACACAAACTTGAAAATTCCAAAAAAGGCAAGAAAAAACAATTTTACTTGGGAATATAAAATTTATTTGACTGAAATTCAAAAAAAGGGTCACAATAAGGACTACAGTTTTTTGTTGACTACGAAAGAAAAAAACCGGATCGAAATCGTTTAACCCACCTTGGCTGTACTGTGGCAGCCGATTTTGAAATGATGGTTATGAGAAAAACGCTTTTAAACTCTAACGTGAATTTTAAGCTAAGAAAACAGCAAAATTTCAAAAAATTTTGAATGAGGAAAAGTTATATCTCCTAGCTTACTACATGTCCACCAAATTTGGGATGAATCGGTTAATGAGTATATTAAACCTTATAGTCTTAAAAACGATGGTAGATATATTATTATACATAATGCTACTCATATTATTTTGTAAAAATGCTATAATTTTGTACATTTTTTAATTTATTTCGTATTTTTTCCCCCATTTTTATATATATTGATTACTTTTATAACTTATATTAAGCCATCAGCACCTGCCCCATATGACGTGCCTTCAACATCCATCACGGAATCGTCATTTGCTTTTCTTTGAAAACTGCGTGCAATTCTTACATCTTTTGATGTAGCTTTTATCTTTTTATTCTGCCCTGTTATAATATATACGATTTCTAATAAAAACAAGTTAATAAATATGCAAATCAGAATGATTTGTTATCTTTTTTGTGAATTTTTTTTTTAATTAAGGCCCAGTGGACGCCACAAAAAAAATTTAATCCAGAAACTATTTCTAGTTATATTTCTGATATTATTACCCATCAAAATTTTTTGAACTGGTTGCCTTTGTATTTATTTAAATTGTACACCAGTGCAGTAAGATATAGTTATCTTTTAAATTTAGCACTGTAAACATATAGTGGCACACTAAAATTGTTATACATATTAATATATTATAGTAAAATTAAGAAAAACATTATTATATAACAACATTAAATGACTTTTAAA
Organism: Leucophora obtusa; assembly: GCA_949987735.1. NCBI lineage: Eukaryota > Metazoa > Arthropoda > Insecta > Diptera > Anthomyiidae > Leucophora > Leucophora obtusa. Next base: position 67,304,253 of record OX465296.1, read on the forward strand.
ATTTAATAATCAAAGTATAAAAAGTAAAAAAAAAAAAAATTATTAATAATAAAATAAATTAAAAATAAAGTAAAAAATACATGTAAAGTTATTTATTTTCAAAATAGCTAAAAATTGCTTTCATAAACCGTATTGCGTTGCTTAAATTTTGAATATTATGGGGAAGTTTGTTCCAGAGAGTTATAGCAGAGATAAAAAATTGGCAATCAGATGATTGATATCGGCGCATAATTGGAGTTATTATTTTGCCTCTATTTGATCTGGCAAAATGTAACTTTTCAAACAAATAAGGGGGTTGTTCCGTATACACTATTTTCTACAAGAAAATAAGACTTCTGCATTTTAAAAGATTGTCAAACGACACACCAAATATCCTCTTCGATAAATTAGAAACTCTATCACTGCTCTTTAACCCAAAGATATATCTAGCGATATTATTATACGTTGTCAATCATCCTAATTTTTGCATTAAAAATACAAAAAATGTTTTTATGTAATTGTTGCTTTCAAAAAGGAGTTGATTTATAACTGGTTTTACCAAATCAGACAGTGCATATACGAAAGTATAAAATTCTTCTCACGTTGATTTTTTGTACATTATGTAATGTCTTGGTTTGAGTAAGAAAGTTATCATTTTCTTATTGCGGACAACTGAAGAGTAGGGTGATGCCTATGAAACAATTGTATTGTCTATCATGAAAATGATCAACCCCCTTTTTGTAACAACAAATAAAATCTAATATGACAATATCATATTAGAATTTGGACTTAAGGTAGAAGAATATTCTAACTAAATATATGAAAATTATACGTTGTCCTTAGTTTCCGTTTAGCAGTTGAGTTACAACCGGCAAATAGCTCACAACCATATAGAAGTGTAGGAACCAAATACGTTTTTGCCAATAACATTCTTATCTTAATGGGAGTAAAATATTGATGTGCCCACAAAGTTCTTAGCATCCCATATGTTTTACCAGTTGCTATTTGAATTTGGTTAGACCATGAGAGAGTTGTATTGAAAATGACGCCTAGATTCTTGGCTGTTGGCACCTTATCTATTTTAGACGATCCAAGAAGCACATTAATATTGTTTAGAGGTTCCATGGCAGTTCTCGAAATCTGGATGCACTTAGACTTAGTGGAGTTTAAACGTAATCCGTTTGCAATCGCCCACTCATATATCTTTAAAGGTCTGAATTAACCTTAATTATGCAATCATTGACTGTAGAGAGCTTTCATCCTATAAACAGCTGTACATCATCGGCATACATTTGTACATTTATAAATTTTAATTGTTTTGGTAAATCATTTGAGTACATCGAATATAGAAGTGGCCCAAGAATTGATCCTTGTGGAACCCCCCTTGTCACACCCAACCAAGATGAGTGTCTGGTACCATCAAATACAGCTTGATATCTGTCACTTAAGTATGTTGAAATAACCTTGGTGGAAGTTGATGAGAAATTGAAAAAAAGTTTAAGTTTCTTACACAATGTGGCATGATGAACTGTATCAAAGGCTTTTTAATGATCTAACAGTACTATAAACGTGATTTGATCACCATCAATTTTGCTTCTAATATCCTCAACTACATCTGCAAGAGCAGTTAAGCAACTATGCTTTGGTCTAAAGCCAGTAAAGCCAGACTGACGACTTGTTAATAACCCTTTATCAAGAACATATTGCTGGATTTGTTTATGAATAAGTTTCTCAAATACTTTTGAGAGATATGGCAAAATAGCAATCACGATAATCATTACCAGCTTTTGGAACCGGTATAATTTTTGCATATCTCCAAAGAGAAGGAAAATTACTTGTTGTTAAAATGGAATTAAATAAATGTGTAATATAACTAGGGTTTGGGATTTCCCGGACTTTTTTATTTCCCGGGAAACGGGAATGAAAAAATTTGATTCCCGGGAATCCCGGTAAATATTTTTGAACAAAATTGTTAATGAAAACCACCTATATAAGTAATTTTTGTTAAAAAAAAACACTATTTCAGTACAAATGCAGTCTGTGTAGTGAGAATTCAAAGTAAAAAATATCAGAATGTTGAACATTTGATTTCACATAAATTACTCGCAGCACTGCCAAATGAATTGCATGATTCCAGCAGGCACCTACTACTGGACTGTCACACTTGGCCCATTAGATATGGTGGCCACAATGTTATTTTCCAAAGACAAATAAAACTCTTCTAGTCTTATTTCTACAATTCTTCTTATTTCATCAGCATTACATCTTCCTGATATATAAACCAACCCCAGGTTATAAAATGAATTATTTCCGTTTATACATATGTTCAAATATCTCTTTTTCTTGTCCATTCATCTAAGATTATAGTAAATCTCCTATTGTTAGAAATATTGCTCGATATTTCTTTTATCATGATATCTTTTACATGATTGTAGTAATTTAATATAATGTTCTTTACATCGGTTTAATTTTTTTGCATGCCCAGGTTTTTATTATAAAAACTTTCTCGAATAAACGAAGATCTAGTAATGGTGCGGATTGACTGCAGCTAATTTGGATACCATTTCAGGAAATGTTTGCCCTACCATAAAACCTTTAATGCCTGTTCAGCTTACACTTTTTTCTTCAGGTACTTTGCTAATTTTAGCTGAAACGTTATTCTTGTTGTTTTCTTCAAGAGAAGTTGCATGACCATCAATTTTTTTTTTTTGTGAACCAAATTTAGATGTCGGATAACCAAATTTAGATACCACCGTTAAAAATTAGTCTTTTCTTTTCACATTTATTAATGAAAACATTACTTATAAAATTATTGACCCTTAATATAAAGGCGTATTTTAAATTTAAAGTCGACTTTATTTGTAATCAAACGGTTTTGTTCATTTTGTGTAGAAAACCCTACAAAAATATTTATATTTTCAAATATTTTGATTGGTTGAAAATAAATTAACCAATCAGAATGCTCCAATAATAAACCAAGTCAAGGTATACTGCCACCCAATATTTTAACTAAAGTCGACTTTACCTAAATTATACATTTGAAAAATTTAGATAGTAAGGGCGATTATTTGTAAGAAACAAAGCTTTTTTTCATATTTCTTTTAAACATTTTACCAAGTTTTGAGGTTTTACTAATTAAATTTTGAATAAGTTATGCGAAAAATCTTTATTAGTTGAAATGCTCCTTATTACTTGGCAAATATTTTATTTGTGTGTCAAATAAATGTATTGCCTTTTAAAAGATTTTAACAATGACATTTTTGTTTTGGTATTTAAAATATTTTTTATGACTAAAATTAAAAAATCATATTCGAAACAAAAACAATTTAAAAAATTTAATATTTTTAAAATTTCCCGTTTTCCCGGGAAAAATATATTATTTTCCCGGGAATTCCCGGCAAACTTTTCCCGGAACCCCAAACCCTAAATATAACCAATTAGATGGGGCAGTAAAATTCTCAGAAACTTTGGATGTACATATATCATCATATCCAACAGAATTCGATTTAATAGACAAAAAACATTGTAAAACGTCAGCTTGATTAAAACGCTGAAAATGGAATTGATTTTCGTTTATTTCAGCGATCATGTGATTATTATAAAATGAAAAATTTAATCTGTTCTAGAATAGGTGTTTTTATCACCGATTCTATGGAACAAGTTATAGAACTGATTCCTGGAGATCAAAATGGAAGGTTTTACTGTCGCAAAACCAGTTATATAACTGGTTCTAGAACCGGTTCCAAAGCAACCTCTTCCAGTTTGGAGGAAAAGAACCTGTTGCTTTTGGGACAAACTCAAAAAAAAAAGTCACCGGTGATAGAACATAAATTGGAACAGTTTGCATGCAAGTACAAGTTGTTCTACAACCAGTTCTTTGCATCCGACAATTTTGCTGGGTAGAATTAAATAAAATGTTGATATGAAGAGTTTTATGAATATTTGAAGAAATACGATAGTAATATATTGATTGAAATTGGAAGCGTTGAAAAACATTCCTGAAACCCTTTACAATTCGTATCAAGAAATTATAGAAATGTACATTCCAGCAAATGTATGCAATGAATTGGTTAATCGTTATGTTTTTTGTTTGTTTATTTATTTATGTACCACTAATTAGAATTTCAGAATAATTCTTTTTTTTTTGAATTTTTTTTTAGTGGAAATTAAAATTGTTTTATTTATAAAATAAATTTTTATTTGTACATTTTATTGCGTTGTTTATTTTTGTAAAATTGATTTATTAAAAAAATTGTCCTCTTTTTTTAAGACAAATGTCCTCCTTTTTTGAGGTTGACGTCCCCTTTTTCTCAAAATGAAAATGGCAACCCTAACTTGGATTAACCCAGAAAAATTTATTACAATCGGTAGCCAACCACACCTATTCTACAACTGGTTCCACTGCAACCGATTCCATGGAACGTGTTCCGGAACCAGTTCCTGGGATCCTATATGGATCCCCAAATCTGACTCCATATATATCCTGTGGGAAAAGGAACCGGTCACTGGATACATCACGTGACCGGTCCTGGGAGCGGTTCTTTTATATGAAAAGGACCGGTAACTTTAACATGGGCTTGTCCTGGGAGGGTCCTTGTGACGTGTCACAGGACCGACGCAAAAGAACCAGTCACAGGACTGAAGCAAACGAACCTGTCACAGGACTGATACAAAAGAGCTTATCACAGGACAGGCACAAATGAACCTGTTACGGGACTGGTGCAGATGAACATGTCACAGAACTGACACAAAAGAACCTGTCATAGGACTGACACAAAACAACCTGTCACAGGACTGAACTATATATTAATTTGTATAAAATTATATAGGAAGTTATATGAAATTACAAGAATATATTTTTAGTATGACGAAACATACAGTGTTATATAACTTAGAATCGAACCATATATAATCATATCGGTCACTACATATACTCACAATATTTTATCCTTAAAAACAACCTAAAATAAATATTAAATTAATTGAAAACACAATTAAAAAAAGGACTACTCATTTTTCATTATATTCAAACCATTTTGCTATTTATTTTCAAACATTGTTCAAACAACCCATAAAAGAAATAAAAATAATTGAAAAGTCTACTAAAACAATTATCAATTATTAAATCAGATATTTTTATATTGAAATAGATATAATTTGATGCCCTGGATATGGACAATTCTCGGATCAAACTGTATCAAATTATATCTAATTTGATATAATTAGACACATGGAGATGACCCATTTTTCGGGTCAACTTGTATGTATGATGTAATTATATATAACACCATATCAAGATTTTTACCCGGGCTATTATCTAAATTATAAAATCAAACTTTTCTCTAAAATTTTCAAATTTAAAACGCCTTTGTTTACGTGTAAAGTGCATCGAACGCACCTATTGTTAGCTTAACGAAACTCTCTCTTAATCTCTTTGGCAATTTCCCCGTAGCCTTAGAGATATTTGTTTGTTAAGCCAGTGGGTATCGATCCCTCCTTGTCTCGCTCAATCGGCTCTCTTTTTAATTGTTCGCGAACTCGGGCACAAGCAAATTAACACATTTTGCTTGTGTAAAATCAAAGAGCGTAAAATAAGGAGAAATTCCAACTATTATACAGGGGAATTGCGGGGAAATTAGATGCTTTTAAGAGGAACGAGATTATTTCATAATGCGTCATAATTTAATTTACTGTGTTCACTGTTAATGCAGTGTCTACAAATGAAATAAAATACGTAATAAAATTTTAACATTAGGTTAAATATTTTTTTTATCAATTAACTTCAAAATCAATCGCAGAGAAAATTATTTTACATGGAGAGTATATAATTCATACACAAAAAATTCCTGTAGGGAAAATGGTGAAAGCATAGGTACTTATTAAAAATTTGTTCATTAAAATTCGTGGATTTTATCAAGTTTTGTATAAATTATGTAGGTACTTCATTGTGTAAATGATGTTGTGTTAGAAGTTGACAACACTCATTTCAAAGAAGAATATGTAATGAAAAAGAAAATTTTACGTCATCACATTTATCCCCTCACAGGACTCACAGCATCTTTTGTGTGCGCAAACTGTTTTCACCCGGTTTTTATTTGCTCGCCCGAGTTCGCTAAAAATATTAGAGAGTCATTGGAAGGATCGTCTCTCTCTATATGTATACTCTTTGGTTAAGCTGAAGGTAGAATTAGTTTGTACGCGACGTGCCGCGACGATTCAGCTGATTTTTTTTGTTTTATGAAAAAGCATTTCAGTCGTTAGTTTGTCTGTAACGTAACGTGCCGTGCTGAAAACAGAAGTTTTGTTATCCGTTAAGAACCGTAAGTTGTTTGAGTTTCACGTGAAAAAACTGTTGTACTCCATATAAAATAATGATTTTTCACGACAATCCGTTTCACGTGAAAATTGTGTAGAGTTTGTTTTCACGCAAATTGAATGTACAAGACTATTATTTTTCTTGGGAAAAAGTGACATTTTGTGTTTATTGTGTCTTTGTCATAAAATTAAAAACTTATTCCTTTAAGCTCCGTAAGTTGTTTCGATTTCACGTGAAAAAACTGTTATACTCCATATAAAAAAAAATATTTGGCAAAACTGCAGTTTATGGGGTTTCTGAAAAAAAAATATGACCCCCTCTGGCATTAAAAAAGACAAAAATCGAAATTTTTTATTTAATTTTTTTTAATGTTAGGTATACCCAAACTTTTTAGATGCTATAAAAATGTAACTTTTTGATGGAAAATGCAATTTCAGAAATGCTATACTGTTATTGCGCCGCAATAAATGTAAATGTCTAAATTTTTAATGCGTTTATCGATTATTGAAAAAATAATTTTTGCAGTCGTGGGGAACATTTTCTATCATTTGAGTACCATTTTACCAAACAAAAAAATTTCATCATTTTCAGTCCCCCCTCTTAAGAGACTAAAATGGCTCTAGTTAGGGCTTAGTTTTATGGATTAAAAAAATAATAATATTTTTGAATTCGTGAGACAATTTCCTTAAATTTGAGTACCCACACTTACATGTTACTATGTCCCCACGTTTTTTACCCCCCACGGGCCTCCCGGGGCCGAGCCCCTCCCAAAATTAATTTCGGTTTTTTTCTTTTTTAATTCCAGAGGGGTCATAGATTTTTATATTTTTTTGACGAAACCCCATAAACTGCAGTTTAGCCAAATATTTTTCACGGTAATGAGTTTCACGTGAAAATTGTGTAGAGTTTGTTTTCCTGAAAATTTAATGTTCAAGACTATAATTTTTCATGGGAAAAAGTGACATTTTGTGTTCATTGTGATTGTGTCTTTGTTATAAAATTCAAAAATTGTTAATTTTTATAAATTAAATTGCAATTTGAAGCCTTTAAAGTTCGAGTGGAATTTTTCCACGTGAAAAAAACTCACGGTGCTTTAAGTGACAGCGAGTTGACAGCTGAGATTTTGAGATCTGCGACGAATGGCTTAAAACGGCTAAGACGATAAAGATCTAAATAATAATTGTTTTTTTTTTTAATTGTCTTTTTCTACCATTAAGCCGATGTTTTGTATGTGTCAACTTAAACTTGGCTAGCCTATCAGCTTTTTGCTCACAGTAAGCTTTAAGCCGCCGCTGCAATAATTTTTGAATAATGACATTTTTGTGTAGTTTTTGTGTAATTTCACTTTTTATAGAAATTTCGTAAATTTTTAAAAGTCCCGGAGCTTTTTAATAAATTAATAAAAATTAGTCGATATTTAGACGAAACGAGTTTGTCAGTGAAACAGTTACCACAAATCTCCATTTTCTGGTGAATTACTTTTGTAGATTTTTTCAACACTAAACCCAATTTAGAAGAAATCAAAAATGGTGTTACGTATTTTTTTTTTGTTTTGTTTAAAGCACCGCCTTTGGTTAATTTTTTGCGAAAATAATAAGCTTCTTTTAAAAATTCTCTTGGTTTGCAAGAACATTTAAAAATTCAGCGAAAGAGTCGGAAAGTTTGAGTTTGTTATGATTGTGACTTTCTAATGTTTGAAATTTTTGTTGCTATAGTTATCATGATACTGGGCTTTGACCAGACAAAAATTTTGCTAACGCAGCAAGGTGGAGCAGAATCAGAATATTTTAGAATTCTGTATATCCAACATGTTTCAGATTTCAACAGGATCGTATGAAATTTTTGAAAAAAATGTTATATTTCTTAAAATAAAATTTGTTGATACACATACTGTAAAGAAATTTCATGTTAAGGTCTGCCTTGCTACCATTAACATAAAAATTAAACATTTAAAGCTAGGGTTCTTTTATTCAATTAGGAAGAAAGCTGCATAGAGAGAGCTTTCTGGATAAAATTTCAATGAATTCCCTTTACGCAATAATTCATTAACATTATGCGGATAATTCATTAAAATCATGCAGATAACCCGCTTAATGTGTCATTGCAGACCCCTACGTACACCTAAGGGGCCTAGAGACGATTCTTTGGATGGCCAGTTCCCTACTTGGGTCATCGAAGATCTAACTACCCTACCGGTCCGTCAGTCCGGTAATCCTGCGGAAAGACAAAACAGGGAAAAGGAGCCCTAAAATGTCAAATTTACCGGTTCCTCCATCCGTCGCGACACCCTGCTAACAAAGAACAAAGAAACCAATCCGCGCACTATTACACATACTCGCAAGAACACAATAAAATTCATCCAACAAAAATTCTCATTAAACATCAGATATATACACACAATATAAATCCCCCAAAAAACAATAACTCCAAAACTTACCCCATCCATTCCATACGCCACTCCCAAGCGACACTTTCCGCCCTCTATACGTACGCAACACTTGCTCTCCACAGTCCACAATCAGGAAATAACCTACAATTTGCAGCAGGCATAAATCAATTCGCAGCAGGAAAAATCAATCTGCAGCAGGAAAAATCAATTCGAAAGCAAATAATTTCACAACTAAAATGTCAAAAAATAAATAAAAATGTGATCAAGGCCCCAGACCCAAATCACAATCAAGATTCACCCTTGTATGGGGATTTAGGAGATATTAGTATTGGAACATTGTTCCAGTCATGTTTCATGTATACATCTGTTTGCATGGGTACGGACTATGATGTATAACTAGGGATTTCATAGGACCCATTATTATTCCGGAGATGGCTCCCGTACCTCCCTCTCATCTCCATGTAGCTTTAGGTGGGAATTAGCACTGCCTATTGACTTTATAAGAATTTTTGCCTTGAAAATGTTATTGAGAAAAAATCACGTTTATCAATTGGATTTTCTTGAGCGATAGAATATATAAAGTTTGTGGACAAATCCACGTTTCGGTAGGTATCTCTTTTAGGTCCTGTGGATGTGTTGATTATGTTTTATTGACGGTTTTTAGGGATTATTTTAATTTTGTCAATTTATTGGTGACGTCCATTCATTGGTTTTTTCTTATACTGCCTGGATTAGGCTGTATTCCTTGGCTTTGGGTGTATTGTGATATGGGGATGTGGCCGATGGAATTTTTTGAGTGTAGGATCCGCGGAGTGGATTGGGATTGTCACTGGGATAAGGCGGAGGTGATGGGGTTATTGGACTGATTTCACGGGATAGGCAGTTTGGTGTTACTGCCGCTGCTTACTGATACGGTTGGTATCTTGATTGTGATTTGTGTTTTGGGACCTGATCACATAGGGTTTGTTATTTTTTGACAATTTGGAAATATTTTTTGTATTTCATTTGAATTGTTCGGTTCGGTATTTTGTTTTTAATTTTATTTTTCTTGTCGCGATTATGATTGGTGGGAACGTGTATTATGGCCTTTGTGGAAGCGGAAGGTGTTGTCTGTCGGTGCAGCATGGAGTCAATGGGGTGAGTTTTTGAATTTATTGCTTTTTGGGGAATCTGTATATGGGGTATTGAAGGGCTATTTTTTTTGTTGTTCTAATTTTATTGTGTGTATTATAGTCCGCGGGTGTTGTGACCAGCGGTTATTGGTTCACGGGCGTGGTACTTGGATGGATGGGGAAGGCTTTTTGGATTGTTTTGATTTATGGTTTTTTGGGACGGGTTAGGATGTGGTTTGTTATGTTCGGGAGCATATTATATATGCGTCTCACAGGGGTTCCACGGAACTAGTAGGTTAATCCTGCAGATGACTCCCTTTGGCAGGGGACGAAAGCGCTTCAGGAATTGCCCAAGTGCCTACACGGCTATGTTATTGCACGGGTTCTGGGGTTTTTTCGATTTTAGTTTTCTGTTGTTAAAATGTGTGGGTTTCTTTGTTCAATTTGTCAGCAGCGTGTTGCAATGGATGGAGGAACCAGTAAATTTGACATTTTAGGGCTCCTTTTTTCCCCTGTTTTGTCTTTCCGCTGGATTACCGGACTGACGGACCGGTAGGGTAGTAAGATCATCGATGACCAAAGTAGGGAACTGGCCATCCAAAGAATCGTCTCTAGGCCTTTTACGTGTACGGAGGGGTCTGCAATCACACATTCAGTGAGTTATCTGCATGATTTTAATGAATTATCCGCATAATGTTAACGAATTATTGCGTGAAGGAAATTCATTGAAATTTTATCCAGAAAGCTCTCTCTATGCAGCTTTTTTCCCTATTAACAGAAAGGTTTAATGCCAGAAAATTCAAAAAAAAAGTTTTTAATTTCAATAAAAATTTGTGGAACATAATAATATTTATGTGGCATATAATGCTGAATTAGGCAACTGAATTATTGGCTTTCACAACCAAAATATAATTTAATATAAAGTCAATGTTCGTAACTGCATGAATTCCATTTTCAAAAAATTCGGTGTCAACAACCGGGAGGGACTGTTTTCTGGGTGTGTATATTTTTTACAAAGTTCCACCGAGTGATACATGAAAATTTTCAGGTATGTGTTTTTTAATTTTGTTAAAAATTTTAAAATTTTTCCTTTAAAATTTTTTTTACTGTAATAAACAATTTTACACAAGGGCTTAGAGTTACAAGACTATTGAGTATTTGGGTATTCAGTAGTCAATGCCGATCTTTTTTTTTTTTTTTTGTGAATACTCAGTATTTCAAAGTACCCACTCAATGCTTTCAGAAATGCCTTTTTCTGTAAATACGCGGAATTGTGAAGAAGAAAAAAAATAATGAATGAAAATGCAACTCTATGTTTGGTATAACAATACAACCCTGTTTTTGTGTGAATACAAAAAGTGTTGAGTAGTATCGAGTCAAAACCTGAAAAGTATTGGGTATTAGCGAGTATTCAAAAGTATAGACACTTTACAATTCTACCACGGTTCCGATGCAACATTTGTAAAAAGTGGTCGAAAATTGCAATTTATTTTAAAATTCGGTTTTTAAAGTTTTGGAAAAATAATTTTTTTCACAAGTAAATTACAAAGAATAATGATCTATAGTCAAACTAAGAAACATTCATTTACCAAAATAAGCAATAAACTAAACATTCCCTTCATTCATCTGAAAAATACAATTTAACTGTTGTAATTCAAAAATCTGTGGTTATCATACACAGAGTTGAATAGAATCAGCTGAGATACCTTAAGAATTAAGGTTCAAAGCAAAAAAGAGTAATAGTAACAAAGGATTAAAATAGCATTGTTAGATTTTGTTGATGTTAGTCTAAGTTGAGTTGTTGTTAACAAATTCGATTTGCTTTCATCTTTCACATAAGTACACGATCATCTATTATTAACCCATTCAAGGCAAACGACACTGATGATGGCTTTATAGCAAAATACGTATTTTGTCTTGCTGGCCTTATCTAATTCTTTCAAAATATTTTATTCTTTGTAATTTACTTGGGAAAATTGTATCATCTTTCTTTAATTTAAAAATAATTTAAACAGAAAGTGATATTAATTTATGATCTATGGTCAAACTAAGAAACATTCATTTACCAAAATAAGAGATCAACTAAAGATTCCCCTCATTCAATATGATTTTTTTTAATTTCCCCGCAACTGCACGCGACAACACAAAAACATATATTTCTTAGTAATGCACAGTGGTTCCAAACCAAAAAAAATGGTAATAATTATGGATCTTCTAAACTATTGATCCAATCGGAAAAAAATGTTTACAAGAACTGAAGACAAAGATATAGGCTTTCAGAAAATTAGTTTTGTACCCACCCTGTTTTTATCACAGGGTGCAAAGTTGACCATCACATTTTCTAAAGGAATAAGCTTCAGAAATGCTTAATAGAGCAATTCAGAATATTTTTGAGCATGCACCCTACGCCCAGCATTGTTCGAGAATGATGAATTTTTGAACAAAATTTAATGTTTTTGAATGTGGCAAAAAAAGTAATGCCTCTTAGGACAATTTTTTCAATGAATTATATACAAACATGCTCCAAAGGATTTGTCCCTAAAGTTCCCGCCGCCCGCTCAAGAACATCGACAGGGGACCAAATTTCGTGGAAAAAGTCATATTTTTAAAAGCATTTCTATTTATTTGTAAAAAAATATATATGAAAATTATATATTTTTGTAAAATTTAATTTTTTTAATTAAATGGTAAACAGTTATCATACAAAGAAAAAACTAAAAACGAATTTTAACAACGAAATTGATTATATCAATTAAAATTTTAATTGATTTTGCACCTATCACTCAAATGCTACTATTAACTACTAAAAATTGTATACGATTAATTGAAACAAATTTATACTAAAAATTTTCTATATATGCATACAGTTTAAGAAAACAAAAGTTTGGGAATTATACAACACATAATTATGTAACAAATATTTGCAAAAATATTGAAAAGTCAATTAAAATATTAATTGATTCAATTAAATACTTGTTTAGAAATAATGTTTTTTTAATATATATTTTAAAGTTAATAATTTTTTCTGTGTACGCTACAAAAATCGTTTCGCTACTGTTAATAGTTATTTTTCATGGTTGGCAAACACTAACCGTAAAATACCGTTAACGATTCAAAACCCTTCCAACGAACTATTTTTAACTCTAAAATACCACAAACGAAATAACTTAACCCTTAAATGCATGGTGTAGCCATTTGGCAACATACCGGTTTTTTAATAAAAACACCCACTTGATGTACAAAACTGCATTTTTGGGCATTAGGGGCCCTTCTGTACGTACTGTTCCTATAGTTTAGCGCAGAATTTTTAAACAGTTAGAGTAAAAATCTTCGTATTGCTCTGTATATTTGTGAAAAGTCTATAACATGCGTTTTTTTTTACAAAAAGTGTAATATTCAAAAATATTTGTTTCAATATTTAAAGTGGTACTCTCACAATAAAATTCATTTTGGTGACAATAAATGTATAAATTATAGTTTATAGATTTTTTTCTGTTTTTTTTTTTTCATACACGTTAAAATAATCACAATTTAGAGATTTGGCAAAAAACCATATTATTCAATAAAAATCACCTTTTTTTAAAAATAAATTTTTTTTTGTATTTTTCTTGAACTGTACACGCCTTTAGAAAACATATATTAAAAAACGTTTAAAATCGAAGAGATCATGCATTTAAGGGTTAAAATAACGTTAACCTTAAAATACCCTAACGAAATAATTTAAAATATCGATAACCTAAAAATACTCTAACGATTTAACTTAAAATACCTTTAACCCTGAAATAGCATAACGAAATAGAATTACGTTAGGGTTTTTATACCCTCCATCCCACTGTGCAGGAGGGTATATATCATTTTGTCATTCCGTTTGTAACTCATCGAAAAAAAAATCTGGGACATAAAAAAAATATATATTCCTGATCGTTATCAATAGCGAAACCGATATAGCCTTGTGCGTCTGTCTGTCTGTCTGTCTGTTGAAATCACGATCACGCTCAAAATAGTTGTGCTAGGATGTTAATTTTTAGTCAAAATTTTGGTCCAATTTCTTAAGCAGTTTGCTATTGGAAATGGGCATATTTGGTCCAGACGTTTAAAAGTTATGAAAGAAAATGTAGAAGCACCTCTAGAATTTTCATTATTAACATGAAAAATATATTAACTGTGTGTTGTTGTTGTTACTGAAGAAGAAAAAAATACAAACATACACACCCAGACCTTGAAAGAGTTAATTCTTTTTTTGAATTTATATGCATAAAATTGGATTCATTTTATAAATTACTGAATAATTCATAATGCCTTTAAATCAATGATTGGACATTGAATAAAGTGAGATAAGATTTGTTCCTATTTGTGTTGATTCAATTTTGATTCGATTGAGAGGCATCTCACCGATTGATTCTAAATTTTTACTACTGATATAACTCTCTTTTGGGGGCCCGAAGAAATTCTTTTTTCACCGAAAAGCCTGTATGGGGAGTTACTTCGGCTTAAAGTTTAAAAATGAATTTAACTATATTTTCTTCATTTATGATAGGGTTGGAACAATATGTACACCATTGGAAAGGTAATAAAAATATCTTTAGGATAGCATTTTTTTGTTGACCCATTATGATTCGGCGTAGGAATTTTAATTTTTTTGTTTTTTTAATGTTTTTATTCCATAAAAATTCTATATAAGAACAAAAATTGTGCTTATTAAAATGTTATCAAGACGAAAAGCTTTTATTTGATATATAGATACATCTTAAAGTTTTTAATCTTGAGAATATATTAATAAGTAAAAAATTATGTGGTAGTATACGGTGGTTTTTATAAAAACGGTTTATTTTAAAAAATCTTAAAAATAAATCTCATTCGCCGGTAATGGTTAAACAAACAAAAAAAAATGTCGTCCATAAGATATTTTTACTATCTTTCAATGATATATATATATTGTTCCAATCTGACTATAAATGACTTAGATATATGTAGCTAAGTCCATTTCCAAACTTTTCACAGAAATAAACTCCCTACAGAGGTCTTTCCGCGGATTTTTTTTAACAGCTTGAAAAGTACTACATCGAGGTAAAAAAAAAATTCACTGAGATCAACTTATTGCAAAATTGAGATTTAAAATACGAATTAAGGAATTATATTTTTAAAGGTCTGCACACATCTATATGAATAACATAAGCAGTGTTGCCACTTTATGGGTAGGGCATATATGACAGCAATTATTAAATTGTTTAGTTTTTCACTTAAATTTCAATTCAAATGAATGAATTGAGAAAGTTATCAAATTTGTAAATAAAAAAATATATTATACATAAAAAAAGAATTTAAATCATAAACTAGCCAATAGATAGTGGGTCTATGAATACAACTTAGCAATTACTTCAAAGCATTGTTGGTAGCAGAAACGGTGCGATTATCGGTGAGGGTAAGTAACGCTATCATAGATTATTTCGGTTACAGTATTTTAAGGATAATTGTATTTCGATAACGGTATTTTAAGGTTAACTGTATTGCAATTATTTCGATAATGGTATTTTAAGAAAAGCGGTATTTCGGTGCATTCCGCAAATTTTTTTTTATGAAAAAACAAAGTAAAGTAAAATAAATTTATTAACTAAGTGTATGTAAAATTCACAATTACGACGTGGAATTACAAAAATTTTAAGCTAAAAAATAATGGTGTTGTAAGGATAATGGGATAATGGTATTTGATTAATTTCGGTACTGGTATTTTAAATGTATCGATATTTGAATCTATAACAGTATTTTAGCGATAGAGCCTACCAACCCTGCCTCAATGTATGTAATTACTTTTGGCTTATGAATGACTTAACATCTAATTGTGAAGTTTGCATAAAAATTCCAATATCTATTTTTTTATTCATACGAGTTAATGAATTGATTCACAGCGACTGATCATCAACGAATTAAACCGATACATCAGGAAAGTGTATTAATCTATACATGCTTTGAAATTCTTTCGTTATACAAATAAGCTATTAAAACACAAAAAAATCGTTACCAAGTAATTAAGCAAATTTCAACTAATAAAGTTTTATCGAATAATTTATTATATTGTGAATGCCACAAAAACATTATTTTAGTTGAAGTGCTCCCAATTGCTTGCCAAAGATTTTTTTGTGTGTATTTAAAAACGCAAATAAAACTTGATTTTTGAAAGACTCTAAAATAAGATTATTTTTAAATCGTTCACATGTGTTCATAACTGACTCTTATTTACAAGTTTTTTAAGTGTTTTGTTCTAAAGTTAATTTTTTCTCTAAATTTTATGAAGATTCATATAAGACTCAAAAGTTCATCATAAATGCTGCATATTTAAGGAACTTTTCTTTGTAATAATATAACGCCCAGAACGATGGGACAATTGAAATGGCCAAATCACTTTTTTTTAAAGTGTACTGATAAGGTTATTACCTTTTTCGGAGTTCAAATTGTAATAATATGTTAATTGAAGTCATTTATAATTTCATATTTTTTGGGTAATTTTGTCTACACTTTTGGGAATTTTGAATCTTGCTTGTGGCAGCACTGAGATTAAACAAGATTAAACTGAAATATTTACTTGTAGTGGTGGAAAAAATCATATACATTTGTTGCACAGTGGATTGACCGAATACAAAATGGGTAGTAATTCATACTTGTTTGTACTTAGTAGAATCCCCGAATAAAAACACCAGGATGGAGGGTATCTAAAGACTCCCAGGTGACTGGGAACTTATACAAACCATCGAGCGGGCTTTAGCCCGCTTGTTTTCTCTAACAAACATTCAAAATTAACAAAAAAAAATAAGTTTGTATGAGTTTGTTTAGTTTAATTACAAATGTTAACTATACGTACGATCATAATATTATGCGGCCTATAGACTACTCAAGTTACTTGCACAATAATGAGTATGTTCAGTAGAGCACCCATGAAGTATATGGAATTTGCAAAAGTGTTATTTTGTTCACCTCCAGACGCATTTTCCAGCAAATTGGGCGCCAAATAGCCCCGCGAAAATTGGTCCTGTCGTATTAAAACAGGCCAGTCACCCACAGGCTTTAGCGCTAAAAATGGACTAAAATTAATTCAAAGCTTCTTTGCGTTATAACTCTTAAAGCAAAGGTTTTACATAAAAATATTAAATAAGCTTATCTACGGGGAATAATGTGGCTAACATTTTTCTTATACACATTTATGACGTATCGATAACGCGTCATGGTGACTTAAGTGGTTAAGTCAAAATTTGTGTTTAACCATATAAATCACTGTGATTTTAACCCAGTGCCTTTTCGTATGGATTTTTTGCAAAAATTTCATCTGTAGGGGAAAAGGGACAGATTTTGTTTTTTCAGTCATACTGTAGGGATTTTTTAAATTTAAAAATTTTTCTAGTACAATTTATAATTACACTCATAGAAATAAATCTTTAAAAATAGCAGAAAAAGTTACTAAAAATTAGTTAAAAATTATGCTGCAGAAAAAATTGCTAAAATTAGCAGATTTTTTTACTAAATACTAGTAAAATGAGAACAGCAAAATTAAAACTGTTAAATTTACAGAATTTTAGTTATATTTAGGCTAACTTTTAGTTAATTGAAAATAGCAAATTGTACTGTAAAATCTGCAGAAAATTTTTCTCATGAAAACCTCGGGCAGGAAATATTAAACTCTCAGAATAGTATGAAATTTGGATAATTGATAGAGAAAAGAAATCTAAGATTACCCTGTCTAATACTTACTTTCACCTCTGACGTACCCATTCTAACCCCATTTTTTGTTCAAAAACTGTGGGATGTTCATCTTAGCATTTTGGTTTCTACAAAATATTGAAATTTCATTAAAATAGTACTGTCTAGTTTGCAGGAACTCCCTTGTTATATATTAACTAATTATTATCTAAAATATTTATCTCACCAAAAAATATTCTGCTATATTTTCCTATTAAAAATGCTTTTCCATTTTCGAATCAAATGCCTTCAGTTGCTTATTGAATACCTGTGATTCAAATAATTTTCCTTAAACAAAACCCCTTAGAGCCAGTTTTATAATCAGACTAAGATCGATTTGTTTCTTAAAAATTTTTAAGTAAGAAGTTTTCAAAGAACATTTTTTATTTAAGAAATATTTAATACAAAAATCAATCTTAGTTCTGACTATAAAACTGACCCTTTGATTCCAACAAATTATATTCCTAGGAAATAAGTAGACATATTAAAAAAAATAATATTGTGATACCTTTTGCCATCAAAATCATAGATGCAAGCAGAGACTATTAATTATAGAGATAGGAAATCAAAACTTACACTACTCATCGATAGAGGGCGCTGAAATTTAGTATTACACTCATACAAATAAGTCCGTAAAAATAGCAGAAAAAATTACTAAAAATTAGTTAAAAATGATTCTGCAGAAAAAACTGCTAATATGAGCAGAATCAGTTTGCTAAATATTAATAAAATGAAAACAGCAAAAAAAACTGTTCAATTTACAGAATTTAAGTAATATTTGATCTAAATTGTTGTTAATTGCAAATAACAATTTAACCTGCTAAAATTAGCAAAAAATATTGCTGAATAGTAGTTTAGTAAAAATAGAAAAAAAAACTGTTAAATTTACAGAATTTTAGTAATATTTGAGCTAAATTGTTATTAATTGCAAATAACAATTTAACTTGCTGAAATCAGCAAAATAATTGCTAAATAATAGTAGAATGAAAATACCAAAAAAAAAACTGTTAAATCTACAAAATTTTTGCTAAAATTTTCTGAAATCAACAAAACTTTTGCAGATTACTAGTGGACTGGAAAAAGGTAAAAAAGGAGCAAATGAAATGAAAATTAATAAATAAAAATTAAATGTGTATTTAAAAACATACTTGGGACCAGTTTATTGAATGTGTCAATTAATTGAAATTTTTTCAATTGGCATTGTTTAATGCCTAAATGCCCATTTATAATTGATGAAAGAAGTATTTGTTTTCATGATTAAGAAAAAAAAAATTAAAAATTCGCGTATTTCTCATATTTTTTTTAAATTACAATGCTTTTTCTTCAATTATCAGGCATCTCACAGGTTTTTTTCGGAATTGATTTGATTTCGCAATTTCACTTCCGCAGTTTTTTTCCTAAAGTGATCGAAAACTATTTTTTTCCTTCTGAATTTATTACGGATAATTTTGTATTGAAAATAAAACGTTCTGGTAAGTATTGAGTATGCTAAAGGCTTTATAGTGGTACTTAAAACGTTAAAAGTTTCTCCAGAAAATTTAAAACGAAAAACAAATCGTTTTCATTCCACTTTCAAAAACCAAGGTGGAATTGCTATTTAGAGCAGCTTAAACTCATAAAAGCTTTTCAATAGTGCTTGGCATGTATTCCCTAAAGTGCCTTTAACTATTTCACCTAAAAAAATTCACATTTAAAACTGTTTTTGTTGGTAAATTCAGTAATTTTCTGCTTGCTTAGCAAAACGTAATTAACTTTATGAAAAACTGCATAAAATCAATGAAAAGTTTCAACGGACGAATTCCAGCGAAATTTCATTGATTTAATGTAGCAATTCATAGAGGAATTTTATATAGAAAAATGGATGGAGGATTTCTTATACGGTAACGTTGCCATAACTAAACGAGTTCTTTAAAATAAATATCCAGGAAATCTAAGTGGTTTTCTATGGAAGAGTCCTCACAATTCGAGTAATATTTCTATAAAAGAGTCTTTTGAATGTTAGGGATGAATTTCTCAAAATCTAAAAGTTATCGTAATAAATTGCTGTTAGAATCTTAAAATTTTTTAAAGAAATTGTTAGAGATTTTATTATGAAACAGTCCTCAGAATCCGCAATATTTTTATAAAAGTAAATCCCTATAATCTTAAAATTACACATATCGTAAAATACAATTTGGCAAATATTTTCAATATACATATATATATTGAGATAAATATACAGAAGGAATTTTACTGGACGAGTTTTTATGGAATTTTTCAGCAAACCAATGAAGTTTTCTTCACAAAGTAAATGGAAAATTTCTTAAATTTGATGAAAAAGTTTTACATATTTTGTGAATTCCGAATTATTAAAACTTTTTCAATGAGTGGATGAAACTTCTAATAAATAAAATGAAATTTTTCACAACATCTTTGAAAAATTCTTTAATGCAATCAAAAGTTTCAAGGAAAAAGTTCAAGTGCAACATCATTGGTTTTATGCAAAAATTCATTAATATCATGCATATAATACTTGTGTTGTACTGAAGGATCAGAATAAATTTTAGGTTTTTTTCGGATATGTTTACTTTTGCATTTTTTTGTTTTTTTAAAAAGAAGCAGAACTTAAGAAATTCGTCACATTAATTAATTTGCTACTTTCTTTCAATAGAAGATAGAGGACAGATAAAAATTGGTAAGAGATAAAGAGCTTCCGATATATATAATATATTTATATATTAAAATAAAAGTATAATTTAAGTTTTTTAAATCCATCCAATAAAAGGAATATTTTGATAAAGAAACTACAAAAGGTTTTCGTTACTTCTGTAAAATTACTCAATTTCTTTCTAAGCCGAATTTTTCACACTAACATGAATTTTTTCACATGAATTCCCCCCCCCCCCCCTTCCAAAATCGAAAGCTGGAACTGCCACTGAATTATTGCTGGTGATTTCAATAGTAATCTGCTCATTGACAATTCACTTTCGGAGCCTATGCAAACGCTCGACCTTCTGCCTCTTAGCACAACAATTCCAAACCATTATCCAAATGGTACAAATAGTTTACCTGATGTATTCTTTGTTAAACATAATAACAAAATATTGCGATCAGATATCCACTCCTGTTTTTTCAGGGCATGACCTTATATTTACAGTATATAATGCTTATACTAACACTGACGATATTCATTATAATTATCGTGATTTTCAAAATATCGACTATGTGAACATGTCAATGATCAAGTCGCTTTTATCCAAAATAATCTCCTTGAAGTATTTGATGAAACTGTTCCAGAAAAGACTAAGATTATCAAGGCAAAACAGCCGCTGTGGTTTAATTTATCTATAAAACGTTTAATTGATATGCGAGATTTAGCTTATAAAAAATTGAAAAGATATAAAACCCCTGAATTGCAATCTTTGTTTAAATCAGCTAGAAAAGAAGTTGTCAGTAATATTAATATGGCTAAATCCACGTATTATCAGCGAAAATTTTTATCAGCTATAGACAGCAAGAAAAAATTGAAAGTAATTCGTGAAATAGGAATTGGTAAAAGTAGTGTTTGCACTGTTGGTTCTGACGTTGATATTAATAAATTAAACAACCAATTTGTTGAAATTCAAGTGGAAAGGACAATTGGAAATGAATATCAGGAAATCATATGGTGCCTATTGAAAACTGTTTTTATTTTCGATGTGTTGATCAATCAGAAGTTCTCAAAAGAAGTTCGATTAAATTAAATGCTGTGGGTTTGGATGGAATAAATCCTAGATTTTTAAAACTTGTCACCCCTAAACTTCTGCCCTTTTTTACGTACATTTTTAATACAATATTAACCAAGTCAATTTACCCTGTTATGTAGAAAGAATCGCAAATAATTCCGATCCCCAAGAACAACAGTGAGTTTAGACCAATTGCCATACTACCATTTTTGTCCAAAGTCATGGAAAATCTTATGCAGCATCAAATTAATGAGTTTTTAAAAGAGCGTAATCTTCTAACCGCAAAACAGTCTGGTTTCAGAAAGGGACGAAGCTGCATTACAGTTAGGCTTCCCAGATCGAAATTAGTAAAAAGCTTGACATTCAGAGGAAAAAGCTTGATTTTTCTTGATATTCAGAAAAAAGGCTTGATTTTTCTTGACAATTTAAAATTCAGTTAAATTAGCAAAAAAATTGCAAAATTGACTTGAAAATTTTAATGATATTAATTTATAGAGATTTTCTACATTTTTGTACCACATTTTTTAAAGAAATGGGCCAGTATGTTGTCAATGGATATGTCTTTTGGCAATTTTTCATAAAAGACCCCAAAGTGCATAAAAACGCGTTTAAGTTGAAACTAACATATTAATTTTCGTATGCACATTAGCTTTCAACATGGATAATTATCAACGTTGAAAACTCAACATTTATACATTTTCCCATCTGACGTAACTTATTCGCGTTACTTCCTAAAAACTTTTGCCGACATACGTTTTTTATATTTAAAACAGCAATTTGCTAAAAAAAACAGATTTTTCTCCAAAATCATATATTTTTTCTAAGTATTTTACAGCATTTTGTAAAAATTGGTTAGCTTCTAACTCAAACGTTTCCTTTTCATTCAAAGAAAAATTCCGTTTTAACTTGACAAATGACATTTTTTCTTTATTCTTGACCCGCATTGAAAAAGCTTGACAATCAAGCCCGTCTGGCAACCCTAATTACAGTGCAAATCGAAGTAGTTGAGGAACTACCCACAGAAAATAAATTGGTTGGAATTCTATCGGAACCAACGAAATTTTTTCAGTATTCAATAATTTTAATTGCAGTTATTTAAAATCCGGATGATGATCCGGAAAGTTATATTTATTTGTGAACAGAAAATATATATGATGAACAAAAACACTGTCACATTATCCAAAATTTTGGCTTTTCTAATCAATATTGAAAAAATATCAACTTCCACATTAACTTCAATACCAACAACCACCAATTCATCGAAGATTTAGCCATTTGAATAAAACATTGCCTGCAAAAATCTAGTATCAGTTGTGTTTCAATAAAATCGATCACTATATCCAACGTATTAGTTTTTCCCAAGGTTGGTTACCGTTATCGTTATAATACCGTTATCGCTAAAATACCGTTTCAAATTGAATACCGTTACCGTTATCGATACCTCTAAAAAAATTTTAAATACCGTTATCGTTACCGATACCGTTATTTTTATGGGTAGTTACCGGTATTTTACCGGTATTTATTATTTTATATAAAAATTACAATTCTTTTATTTTATAATCTTGAGTGTTTTTTTTACAAAAAATTTATAGATAATAATTTTACTTATTAAAACTACCAGTATTGAATTTATAGCTTAAATCTGTATTTTCAGTACTTAAAATTAAAAATATGCCATGTTTTTACTTGTTTTTATATGTTTTTAACATAATTTTTAATACCGGTACGTACCGGTATTGCTGTTTCGATAACGGTATACCGTTACCGAAACAGTCTTAAATACCGTTACCTTTACCGTTACCTAAACAAACGAAATCTGATACCGTTACCGTTACCCTTACCGTTATTCGTTTCGGTAACCAACCTTTGTTTTTCCAATCAATTTAAAATTTTTATTTCAACTTTAGTAGCTTTAACTATTAATTTCCATTATTTTGGTAATTGTAATAATATATTGAGACAAGGAACAGAAATTTTATTTATCATAATAAAATTTTGGAATCTATCATATTTTTCGTTTCATACATATGCATGTTTAAATTCTAAGTTAGACAACAACAAAATGTAAGTATCTGTGGCGTAGGAGGTAGAGACACAGCCTTATAGCCTTAGAGATTTGAGTTCAAACATCAACCAAGGCATTACTTTTTTTTTTAAATAATATCTTTATTGATTCAAATTGAAAGACAAAACTGATTTTCTGTTGTGAATATAATTTTATTTATAGACAAAATATTCAAACCTGAAGAAATTCAAATTTGAAATTTGACTAAAAAAAATTAAATAGAGCTTAGCTTAGAGGAAAAGCAATGGGCTGACAAGCGGAGGGTCGCCGGTTCGATTCCAGTTAGCGACATAAAAAAATTTAAATTCCCAAGTAAAAAAAGTGATATGCAGCCATATGAAGCTATATTTAATTATGTATAATCTTTTATGTTATTAGATATAATTATATCCGAAAAATGAGAACATCTTATTGTATCTTATTGTATCGAATTGTATACAATTGTATACAATTTGGTACAATTTGCTACAATTTTATGCTACTCGATACAATTGTATCCGAATTTTGTCCTCATCCAATTACATCAAATTATATATTTTTATATAAAATTATATAAAATGTTATAAAAGTGGACATAGTTTGATACAATTATATCTAAAAATTTACCTTATATTTTAGATCATATTATATATGACCACATCTAACAATATATAAAAATTATTTTTTTAAATAAAAGAGATAAGCAATATCTGGAGATCAGACCTGGGGCATTTCAATTACAATTGCAAATAAATGTAATTGAAATTAAAAAAACTCAATTACATTTCATGTAACTGTAATTGAAAATTTTCAATTACAAGTAATTGTAATTGAAAGTGATTTCAATTACAAATTTCAATTACATTTAGAATTAAAGTGTTTTTTGTTAAAATTTTATAGAAAAAACTGACTGGGATAGGTTGGATAGGCGTGGATAAGTATAAAAAGAATACGTCATGTTGGGCTGACCCCTCACTTGTGCTTTTTCTCATTATTTCTTTTCCGAAAAAATGTAATTGTAATTGACATTTTTTCAATTACAATTATATGTAATGTATAATTGAAAATTTTCAATTACAAATTACTTGTAATTGTTTTTTTTTAATTACAATTACAAATAATATGTAATTGTAATTGATTTTTTTTCAATTACAATTACATGTAATTGTGTAATTGCATGTGTAATTAATTTCCAAATATAATGATTAACCCAAAGGTCTGCTGGAGATCCTATAATTTCGATAAATCTTCCATTAATTTTATCCAGATTTACCATGACAGTGCATTAAACATGAACAAAATTTTCTTTATTTTTAGGAATTTTAAAATAAAGTTAACAAGACTGAAATTTTAAAGTTAATAGGATTATGTTATAGAACCAAGATATAAGAAAAATAGTAAAAAAATAGTAAAATATTACAAAATAGTAAAAATTACTAAAAATATATGATGCAAATAATAAACTCACACACGAATCATGCACGGGTTATATATTCTTGTTCACGCTCATGCACGAATCAAGTACGAATTATATTTAATTATTACTCACGGTCACGTGTGAATAACGTGACTCACGAACATTTCTAGTCACGCGCCAATCCCTAATTACTAAATCTAAAACTAGTTCAAAATCATTGTTAGCATAGAACCACATATAATATAATACGGTTTTACACATGTGTGCAATATAATAGATACATTAAAATTTTTTCTAATTTTTTTCTCGATGCCTTTATTTTTAAAGATCAAAATAGTGGATAAATTCATCCCAAAATGCGAGGAGATTGTTCAGAAAATGGTTCAGTATTTTAGCGTAATGGCCGTTTTTTTATTTTGTAACTTGTTTTAAGTAGGCGTGGCTTTTAATGAAAAAGCCACAACAAACTGTATATTTTTGGAAATTCTATATTTCCTTAAATCTTGCATTATCTTTATCTACAAGTAGTTTCCAGACTTAAAATGACAGCGCCTTAAACATGATCAGATTTTTCTTTGTTTCTTGCGATTTTAAAATTGAGTTAACAACACTAAAACTTTAAACTGAATGGCCTTGTTCTATACTTACCGCGATATAACAAATCAGACAAACTTTTTTTTACGTTGCAGTATAAAGCATTCCGTGTTTAAATTTCAGTGTTGTTAACTTTATTTTAAAATCGCTACAAACAAGAAAAATTTAGTCATATTTAAGGCACTGTCATTTTAAGTCTAGAGACCATTTGTAGAAAAAAATAATGCAAGACTTAAGGAAATATTATAGGAATTTCAAAAATATACAGTTTTTACAGAACTGATCAGTACTCGCTAAAGTTTTCTATGTAAATTGATAGAAGGTCGATATCGCTTATTTTTCATTAAAAACCACGCCTACTTAAAACAAGTGACAAAATACAAAAACAGACGTCACGCTAAAATTCTGCACCATTTTCTGAACAATCTCCCCGCATTTTGGGGGTGAATTTATCCACTATTTTGATCTTTAAAAATAAAAGCAACGAGAATAAAATTAGAAAAAAGTTGAATGTATCTATTATATTGCACCTTATATATTTTTATATAAAATCACTTTGAAATAATTGCTTATGTGGGATGATATATAATTATAGATGATTTTATAAAAAACGTAATATTGTTATATATTAAAGAAATCATGAAATATTGTAGATATGGAACCATATTAAGTTATATATGGGTTCTTATTCGTCAATATATAATCACATGTAACACAAATTATGAAATCCCGAGTAAAAACAGTTTCATATAGTCGTATAAAATGCGATTAAGTTATATATGTATAAATATATAGTTTGATCCGAAAAATGGCCCGATGTAATTGTATCAGTCGTTTATCAGTTTTTATCTAATTGTATCAGTTTAGATCTCAACTAATAAAATTAATTAATCGGATGAAATTATATCTGATTTTTGACCTGATATAATTCTACCGGTTTATATCTAATGGTATCTGTTTAGATCGTAGTTGGTACAATTTTATATAAATAAAATATATTTGTATCCGACATTTGCCTTATATAATTGTATCAAAGTTTTAAAGCAGATATAATTGCATCAGGTCAACATTCAGATATAACAATATAAGTTTGTATAAAAATGTATCTATTTGGATCTAAACTAATACCATGCGACATAAACCGATAAAATTGTATCAGGTCAAAAATCAGATAAAATTTCATCTGATTACTATATAATCCATTCAGTTAAGATATAAACTGATACAATTAGATAAAAAGACACAATTATATCGGGCCATTTTTCGGATGAAATGGTATATGGATCACATTAAGTTATATATTACCATATAAAGCTCCATATTAATTTTTTTTAATAGGCCCTAGTAAAAATGATTTTGATATAATCAGATGTGATTTTTATATAATCATTTATGATTTTATACAATTATAACTTGTCGAGTATTGTGGAACATTTATTTTTATATGATTATATCAAAAGATATTTAATTATATAAAATTATATTAACCAGATCCACCATTTTCCGGATCAAATCATGTATGGGTTAATATAATTATATAAAAAATATATTATTTGATCCGAAAAATGGTGGATCTTGTTAATATAATTTTATATAATTAAATATCTTTTGATATAATCATATAAAAATATATGTTTCACAATCCTCGACAAGTTATAATTGTATAAAATCATAAAGGATTGTATAAAAATCGTATATGAATATATAAAAATCATTTTTACTAGGGGGGATATTTCTATTTATGTCATACTAAATTATATATAATCGTATATGTAATTATATCTGTAATATGTTACTTTATGTACTTATATATAACACATGCAATTATATGTACGCCAGTATGTAATAATATAAAATCACATATGTCTCCATATTAAAACCTTTGAGGAAAAAATATCTAACATATGTCTATATAAAAGTATATATGCTTGAATTTAAAAGCATATGTGGCCATATGTAACTATAAGTTACTATATGCAATTACATGAAATAATATATGGTTATATAAAAACTTTTTACTCGGGTTTTTAAATAAATTTTGTGGAACATGTTTTTCTATTTATAGAATTTATAATCCACAAACATTAAAGTAATATATTAACACAACAAAAATTCAAAAATTGTAAATAATTTTTTTTTTGGTAATTACAATGGTATTAAAAATAAATAAAAGTGATTGTACCTGGAACTACAAAAATTCGGTTGGCGAAAAATTCGGAACTACGAATCTGTTTTCTGTGTGTAAGATCCAAACTGGATAATGATATGGTATATTTTCTTGTACTTTTGGATCACAGCAAAGCTTTTGATACAGTTGATCACTCAATTCTTCTAACAAAATTGCAAAAGCTTTTCCACTTTTCTAATTCTACAACTAAACTTATTTCATCCTATCTTTTAAACCGCAAACAAATTGTCTCCTTGAATGGCTTAATTTCCAATGCTGTCGATGTTATTAGAAGGGTCTCCATTCTTGGTTCACTCCTTTTCTGTATATACATTAATGATCTTCCTGATGCTCTGAATCACTGTGACATTCAAATGTATGCGGATGATGTACAGCTATACTTAAGCACCAAAATGGAAGATTTGCGTAATTGCATTGAATGCATTAACTATGATTTGAATAAAATTCATAATTGGGCGACTGCAAAGGGTTTGTGTATAAACCCAACAAAATCAAAATGTACCCAGTATGCACAGTTTCGAAGCGGTTCATCATTTCGAAGCTTTATCGAAGTTTTTCGAAAAAATTATTAGAAATCAACATGAAATAGAGTCGTCATTTTAAGGTTTCTCGAACACATTTTTTAATCGAAAATTTGATCGATTTCGAAACTTTCTCATATCGTAATTTCTCAATTTATTGTATTTTTTATTATTCGCAAGTTTGGTTCGTTTTCCAATCTATTTCAAGTCTAAATATTGAAATTTATCGATATTAATTTTCATTCAAAAATTGTGCGATTAATAATTTTTTTTATGCTTTTAGTGTTAAAAACGAGGTTTACCTAATAAAAGTAAAAAAGGATATACATATGTAGTTATATAAAAAATAAAAAAAAAATGTTGCTCTATAATAGAGATTTGAACCACGACCCTCATAAAGTGAAATTTTGTCTACGTCTGACCTTCCAGACATTTACACCACAACCGATTTGAAAATTCTATGAATTAAATTTGAATTTAAAATATTTTGACATCTATAAATTGAACCCTATGCTCCTTACAGGAGTAAAAGGAACGAATATATATATATATATAAATTGAACAAAAAGAAATTTATACAAACAAATGTACCCAGCAAACAATTTGAATCTATAAAAACGAGGTTTTGTATATGGACGACAAGAAAAATTGGACAAATGTAAACTTCGTATATATCTAAATTATTTTGTTTGGTTTATATTAAATATTTCAAACCAGTGTTTACTACAACGAACTTATTTTATATTAAATATTTCAAACCAGTGTTTACTACAACGAAATTATCGAAATCGATTTCCAAATTTATTTGGATTGTTAGTAAAAATGTTTAAATTGATCTGACAGTCACGGGGTTACCGGGTTGTAAAAATGTGAAGAAATCTCGATGTCAGTTGCTATCAATAGGGTCGACATATACGACTTAAATTTCACCACACAAATAGTTATTTTACTAAAAATATAAAATCCAAAAATAAAATTTAAAAACAAACACTTTTTATAATGCCCTTTACGGGATTTTTTATAGATATTTTATTTTTAATTTTACGTGGAAGTAAAAATAATAGATTTTATATTTTATAAGATTTTCAAAGTTATTCTGTTTTCTCAAAAAGTTGTCAGAAAAGTGTCAGAAAATAAGAAAATAGAGATTTATAAATTTTATTCAAATAAAAGTTTTACTTTAAAAAAAGGTTTTCTCAATTAGAATTTTATAAACTGCAGTAAAACACTATATTCTAGGTACTTTGATTTATCCAATTTCTATTGCTGACTAACTAATCTTATTCTCTTAATTCAGAGCGTATTGTCACTTTTAAAGTAATTATCTTCAAACAGGACGGTTTTAAAATCTTTTAGATTATTTTAGTATAAACATATTTTTATGCAATTTTGCTCCAAAGTTCAATATCTGAGGCTTAATGAATAAAGTCCCTAACTTCGTTCTTAATTTCTATTGAAGGGAAGGCAATACAAATCTAAAAGCCTTCGATATAGAGTTTCTCTGAATGAATTTTTTATACCCTACACCACTATGTGGGCAGGGTATTATAAGTTTGTGCTGATGTTTGTAACACCAAAAAATATTGGTCGTAGACCCACCTTATAGTATACCGATCGGTTCAGAATTTTTTTTTATTTCGATTTAACGATGTCCGTCTGTCCGTCCGTTATTCCGTCCGTCTGTCTGTCTGTCCATGCAATCTTGTGCGCACTCTACAGGTCGCAACTATTAAGATATTTTGATGAAATTTGGTACGCAGACCTATGTTGGCCCAAGGACGAACAAGTTTGATTTTTTTGAACATCGGTCCATGTTTAGACCTAGTGCCCATATAAGGGTCCTACCAAAATTATACTGTTTATACGCTGCAGGTCGTAAATATTAAGATATTTCGATGAAATTTGGTACACAGACCTACATTGGCCCAATAACGCAGCCTATTGATTTTGGTGAACATCGGTCCATGTTTAGACCTAGTGCCCATATAAGGGTCCTACCAAAATTATACTTTTTATACGCTGCAGGTCGTAAATATTAAGATATTTTGATGAAATTTGGTACACAGACCTATATTGGCCCAATAACGCAGCCTATTGATTTTGGTGAACATCGGTCCATGTTTAGACCTAGTGCCCATATAAGGGTCCTACCAAAATTATACTGTTTATACGCTGCAGGTCGTAAATATTAAGACATTTTGATGAAATTTGGTACACAGACCTATATTGGCCCAATAACTCAGCCTTTTGATTTTGGTGAACATCGGTCCATGTTTAGACCTAGTGCCCATATAAGGGTCCTACCAAAATTATATTGTTTAAACGCTGCAGGTCGTAAATATTAAGATATTTTGACGAAATTTGGTACACAGACCTATGTTAGCCCAATAACGCAGCCTATTGATTTTGGTGAACATCGGTCCATGTTTAGACCTAGTGCCCATATAAGGGTCCTACCAAAATTATACTGTTTATACGCTGCAGGTCGTAAATATTAAGATATTTTGATGAAATTTGGTACACAGACCTACATTGGCCCAATAACGCAGCCTATTGATTTTGGTGAACATCGGTCCATGTTTAGACCTAGTGCCCATATAAGGGTCCTACCAAAATTATACTTTTTATACGCTGCAGGTCGTAAATATTAAGATATTTTGATGAAATTTGGTACACAGACCTATATTGGCCCAATAACGCAGCCTATTGATTTTGGTGAACATCGGTTCATGTTTAGACCTAGTGCCCACATAAGGGTCCTACCAAAATTATACTGTTTATACGCTGCAGGTCGTAAATATCAAGATATTTTGATGAAATTTGGTACACAGACCTATATTGGCCCAATAACGCAGCCTATTGATTTTGGTGAACATCGGTCCATGTTTAGACCTAGTGCCCATATAAGGGTCCTACCAAAATTATAATGTTTATACGCTGCAGGTCGCAAATATTAAGATATTTTGATGAAATTTGGTACATAGACCTATGTTGGCCCAAGGACGAAGCCTATTGATTTTGGTGAACATCGGTCCATGTTTAGAACTAGTGCCCATATAAGGGTCCCCCCAAAATTATATTGTTTATACGCTGCAGGTCGCAAATATTAAGATATTTTGATGAAATTTGGTACATAGACCTATGTTGGCCCAAGGACGAAGCCTATTGATTTTGGTGAACATCGGTCCATGTTTAGAACTAGTGCCCATATAAGGGTCCCCCCAAAATTGGCTTGGTTACAAACTGCAGGTCGCAAATATTAAGATATTTTATTGAAATTTGGTGCGCTGACTCACATTATAGAAAATTTTGACATAAGCCCCATTTTAACCCATTCGAATTTCGGATCCAAACAATACACCAGACTGGTATAGGGTATTGTATAGTCGGCATGCCCGACTTTAACCTTTTTACTCCTTTATTAGTATAATCAAAATTTTTAAGATTCCCATGTGAATATCGAAATATATATGAACACACATGATCATACATTGGCTCGTATGTGAACATGCATGGGCATACATTGTCATATACGTAAATGCATAGTTCAATGTATGACCATACATGATCTCATATATTTCCATATACCTTTGGATCTGAAATTGGAGGTATATGGCCATATATGATCATATATGAGCATACATGAATCATATGTGAGCATATATGGTCATATATGAACATGTACGGTCATATACCCTCAA
This sequence comes from Leucophora obtusa, assembly GCA_949987735.1. Taxonomy (NCBI): domain Eukaryota; kingdom Metazoa; phylum Arthropoda; class Insecta; order Diptera; family Anthomyiidae; genus Leucophora; species Leucophora obtusa. Next base: position 67,335,946 of record OX465296.1, read on the forward strand.
ATTTCGGATCCAAAGATATATGGAAATATATGATATCATGTATGGTCATAAATTGAACTATGCATGTACGTATATGACAATGTATGCCCATGCATGATCATATACAAGTCAATGTATGATCATGTGTGTTCATATATATTTCGATTTTCACATGGGTTTCCTTTTCCTCTAATGAAATATTAAGTCGAGTTAGGGCCTTTCTGTATTCAGCATTAAATTTATTTACGAAAAATTGGAAAAGAACAGCATATTCGTTCTTACAACTAGGGCATTTCTTTTGAATTTTACATTCATGTTTGTTGGGTAATATGAGGTTTATAAAGGTAGATTCAAATAAAATGAAAACAATGTGAATTATAAAAAAAATGTTTATGAAACTATATGTATCATTACGGTTTGGCTCAAGGGGTAAGGCGATGAACTTCTAAACCACAAGACGTTGGTTCGAATCGTGGCTGGTGTTGGAACAAAACAAAATTGTTTTGAATTTAAATTAAAATTGAAGAAAATTAAATTAAAGAGAAATAAAAAATAAACAAAGAGAAAGGTAAAAAAAGAAAAAAAAAATTTTTTTTCCTTTTATTAATCATATTTTCCTCGAAAAATATTCGTTGTTTCGATGAAATATCGAATCAGTAAATCAACAATTATTCGGATCTATATCACCTTGCAAGCTACATAGGAAAATACCCTCATTCTTGGTATTATATCGAACTCGATATCGATGAAATTTCACGAGAAAATGATTCAGTTTCGATACAAGCTCGACTCATTTTGCATACTGGGTATATTCTTATCAAAAAATAATAGGAAGACTTGCTAATGATGATCTGTTGATGATAAACGACACTAAAATCGAATTTGTTCCATCATCAAAAAATCTGGGAATAACGTTTAATACTGAACTTTCTTGGAAAAATCATAATAATATTTCGGCTGGGAAAGTTCATGGAACGTTGAGGAACCTGTGGGCTGTTAAAGCCTCGACGCCCTTTGAAATACGGATGCTTCTGGCTAAAATATATTTAATACCTGTTCTATTATATGGGTGTGAAATATTTGCCAATTGTGATTGTATTGACTATTATCGACTTGAGGTCACATACAACAACATAGCCAGATATGTATTTAATCATGGTAGAAGGGATAGTATTTCATCATTTTCATATCAGTTACATAATATGTGTTTCAAAGATTTGTTAAAATATAAAAGTCTCATGATGATGCATAAGTTAATTTATATAAAGGAACCTGAATATCTCTACAGAAAACTTACTTTTGCCAAATCTCCACGTGGAAGAAACCTGATTTCCCAAAAATATAAATATCTTTTGTCTACAAGACAGTTTTTCAATTATACAATCGGTCTTTGGAACGATTTACCCTCTATGATCAATTGCTTAGCAACACATTATACTTTAAAAAGGAACTTTTAAATTTGTTTAAAATTTATTAAATATATTTTATTATTTTTTAGTTAAGTGTTTGTAACCGTCGCATAGGACAATCGTAATTAATATTAGAATTAATTACTAAAGAATTTTTTTTATAGTTGATTTCTAGGAAGAAGAAGAAGAAAACATTTTTATTGAAAAATTTAACAGACACAAGGGAATCACCAGACTGCCGCAGTTTCGTCTCACCCAAAGACTCGTCAGTGGTTAGTTTATGTGTCAACTGATCAAAGTAATTTTTAATTGTTAATTTGTCTCTATATGAAAAACTTTTTGTGTATTGCCATGACCGGGGATTGAACCGGCAGCCCTCTGCACAGGCTATGACTCGTAGCATCACCTCTTAACAAGTTACACCACGGTCGGCATAGTGCTGAGTGTGGCTAATTGAAGTTTTTTCAATCACAGCGTATACAATGTATGTTTTGTAATCAGAAGAGCCAGAATTAACTAATACTTGAGCAATTTTATTTTTCAATTAGAATGTTTCCTCTCTTAATCCTATTGTTTTTTCTCCTTTTTCACAAGTAATTATCACATTATGATGCGCTTTTTTCACATTCAATAGTTGGATACCGAGTGTTGATTGGAGAAGTTGTGTTGCTGCTGTGCAAATGTTTTAAATTTTTATTATTTTTTAGTTAAGTGTTTGTAACCGTCGCATAGGACAATCGTAATTAATATTAGAATTAATTACTAAAGAATTTTTTTTTTATAGTTGATTTCTAGGAAGAAGAAGAAGAAAACATTTTATTGAAAAATTTAACAGACACAAGGGAATCACCAGACTGCCGCAGTTTCGTCTCACCCAAAGACTCGTCAGTGGTTAGTTTATGTGTCAACTGATCAAAGTAATTTTTAATTGTTAATTTGTCTCTATATGAAAAACTTTTTGTGTATTGCCATGACCGGGGATTGAACCGGCAGCCCTCTGCACAGGCTATGACTCGTAGCATCACCTCTTAACAAGTTACACCACGGTCGGCATAGTGCTGAGTGTGGCTAATTGAAGTTTTTTCAATCACAGCGTATACAATTTATGTTTTGTAATCAGAAGAGCCAGAATTAACTAATACTTGAGCAATTTTATTTTTCAATTAGAATGTTTCCTCTCTTAATCCTATTGTTTTTTCTCCTTTTTCACAAGTAATTATCACATTATGATGCGCTTTTTTCACATTCAATAGTTGGATACCGAGTGTTGATTGGAGAAGTTGTGTTGCTGCTGTGCAAATGTTTTAAATTTTTATTATTTTTTAGTTAAGTGTTTGTAACCGTCGCATAGGACAATCGTAATTAATATTAGAATTAATTACTAAAGAATTTTTTTTTTTTATAGTTGATTTCTAGGAAGAAGAAGAAGAAAACATTTTTATTGAAAAATTTAACAGACACAAGGGAATCACCAGACTGCCGCAGTTTCGTCTCACCCAAAGACTCGTCAGTGGTTAGTTTATGTGTCAACTGATCAAAGTAATTTTTAATTGTTAATTTGTCTCTATATGAAAAACTTTTTGTGTATTGCCATGACCGGGGATTGAACCGGCAGCCCTCTGCACAGGCTATGACTCGTAGCATCACCTCTTAACAAGTTACACCACGGTCGGCATAGTGCTGAGTGTGGCTAATTGAAGTTTTTTCAATCACAGCGTATACAATGTATGTTTTGTAATCAGAAGAGCCAGAATTAACTAATACTTGAGCAATTTTATTTTTCAATTAGAATGTTTCCTCTCTTAATCCTATTGTTTTTTCTCCTTTTTCACAAGTAATTATCACATTATGATGCGCTTTTTTCACATTCAATAGTTGGATACCGAGTGTTGATTGGAGAAGTTGTGTTGCTGCTGTGCAAATGTTTTAAATTTTTATTATTTTTTAGTTAAGTGTTTGTAACCGTCGCATAGGACAATCGTAATTAATATTAGAATTAATTACTAAAGAATTTTTTTTATAGTTGATTTCTAGGAAGAAGAAGAAGAAAACATTTTTATTGAAAAATTTAACAGACACAAGGGAATCACCAGACTGCCGCAGTTTCGTCTCACCCAAAGACTCGTCAGTGGTTAGTTTATGTGTCAACTGATCAAAGTAATTTTTAATTGTTAATTTGTCTCTATATGAAAAACTTTTTGTGTATTGCCATGACCGGATATTGAACCGGCAGCCCTCTGCACAGGCTATGACTCGTAGCATCACCTCTTTACAAGTTACACCACGGTCGGCATAGTGCTGAGTGTGGCTAATTGAAGTTTTTTCAATCACAGCGTATACAATGTATGTTTTGTAATCAGAAGAGCCAGAATTAACTAATACTTGAGCAATTTTATTTTTCAATTAGAATGTTTCCTCTCTTAATCCTATTGTTTTTTCTCCTTTTTCACAAGTAATTATCACATTATGATGCGCTTTTTTCACATTCAATAGTTGGATACCGAGTGTTGATTGGAGAAGTTGTGTTGCTGCTGTGCAAATGTTTTAAATTTTTATTATTTTTTAGTTAAGTGTTTGTAACCGTCGCATAGGACAATCGTAATTAATATTAGAATTAATTACTAAAGAATTTTTTTTATAGTTGATTTCTAGGAAGAAGAAGAAGAAAACATTTTTATTGAAAAATTTAACAGACACAAGGGAATCACCAGACTGCCGCAGTTTCGTCTCACCCAAAGACTCGTCAGTGGTTAGTTTATGTGTCAACTGATCAAAGTAATTTTTAATTGTTAATTTGTCTCTATATGAAAAACTTTTTGTGTATTGCCATGACCGGGGATTGAACCGGCAGCCCTTATGTTTTATATTTATTTTGAATTTATATTTAATTATGTTTACTTTTAAGTTTTAATTTCAATTATAAAATGTTCTTGAATGACAAATATTAATATGAAAATTTATTTTGCTATCACTGTAATTCATAAGATTTATTCTTGTTGTGATAGCTATTGAAAGAATAAATAAACTAAACTAAAGATATATGGAAATATATGAGATCATGTATGGTCATACATTGAACTATGCATGGACGTATATGGTCATGTATGCCCATGCATGATCATATACTAGTCAATGTATGATCATGTATGTTCATATATATTTCGATTTTCACATGGTTACCGAAATAATCAAAATTACGTTATCCTTAAAAATCGTTACCGAACAGAGAAAGGTTTGAGTTTAAATTATTCGTTTTTATTGTGCATTCATACATTCATTGCTTTTGCAATGCAGTCATTCAACGACATTAACTGATGCTGTTGCTATTTTATACATTCATTGTTTTTAATGACTGTCTTTTGGACAATCTTACACCACTAAGTGGAGAGGGTATAATAAGTTTGTGCTGATGTTTGTAACACCAAAAAATTTTGGACCTTCACCCACCTTATAGTATACATACCAACTCAGAATCACTTTTTATTTTCATTTAACTATGTCCGTCTGTCTGTCTGTCCATGCATTCTTGTGCGCACTCTACAGGTCGCAAATATTAAGATATTGTGATGATATATTTAGTACACCTACTTACGTTGGCCCAAGGACGAAGCCTATTGATTTTGGTTAAAATCGGTCCATGTTTAGACCTAGTGCCCATATAAGGGCCCCCCTCCAAAATTGGCTTGGTTACACGCTGCAGGTCGCAAATACGGAGATATTTCAATGAAATTTGGTTCGCTGACTCACATGGTCCGAAGAACAAAGCCTATTGATTCTAGTTAGGATCGGTCCGTATTTGGACCGCCCATATGGGCTATATTTCCGATTTTCTCATTTTTTATTATTTTATAGAAAATTTTGACACAAGTCCCATTTTAACCCATTCGAATTTTGGATCCAATTATTAGTTGGCTTTTACCAGACTGGTGTAGGGTATTATATAGTCGGCATGCCCGACTTTAACTTTTTTACTCGTTTCATATTGCCATTACATGTCAAGCAACGAAATGAAGTGATGACGCATTAGAAAAATAAAACCAATCACACCATTCGTTTAGTATTCGTTAACCTGTTGGAGTATTATGAAACTTTCTCATGTATTTAAAAGTATTTTTATGTATATATTTTTTCATAGCATGTAAAAACGGAATTTCTGGGAGCTTAATTTTATTTTTCAATTTTTTTTTTTAATTAATTCATAATTACTGTCGAGACGTGTAATTAGGAATATTCCGTTTAAAACTTTGTGCGCGATTTGTTTTAAATCATTAAAAAAAGACAATATTACGTGCCATATTTGTAGAACCAAATACCATTTTTTCCGCCAATATTGATGCCAAATTGTGTGAAATATTTAATAATATCAAGAATATTGTTTTTAATTGTAATGGCTGTCTGAATATTACATCTCAGGGATGATAAAGTTAGTACTATAGTACTTTTTGTGGTACTATTGGAACCTCAAAAGTAATATTGTACTCCTCTAACTCACTTAGTACTATTTACACATTTTACTATTATTAAATTTTTTGTGCTTTTTTAATTTTCAGAGATATTATTGTGTTTTCAAATATCGGAGTTTTAAATAAAAAATACTTATGTTGAAAATATTTAAAATATTAGATGTTACTATTGAAAACTCAAGTTAAATACATAAAAAATGTTCTTTCGCTTTATTTTTATTAAAATACGTATGTTTTGTATTATTTTATTATTAAAAATTAGGAGAATTAAGAGATCTAGAAATTTTTGTATTTTTTTAAACGAGAAAAATGTTTTCCCCATCAGAGCTCCCAAAGAATTCACTCAAAAATAGCAGAAAAAAGCTACTAAAAATTAAGCAAAAAGGCCTTACAAAAGAAACTGCTAAGATTACCAGATTTTTTTATATATTTTTCATATTAACTTTTATTTCACTGAAAATAACAAATTATACTGTAAATTCTGCAAAAAAATATTAATATTAGTAGAGTAAAAATCATACATGGGAATTTTTCATTACCATTGAAATTTCATTACCATTAGTTCATACTAATGACAATGAAAAAAATGTCATTACTATTTAATGGTAATGAAATATTAATAACTAGCGGGCGCAGCCCTCTACGTTGTTAGCGTGCCTTAAAGGTTAAGGGGGGCTGCGCCCCCCACAATTTTTATTAAATTCGTTTTATTATTTAAAGCCTTCACCCAGCCACCACAAATAAATAATTCTGCACAACAATGGGTTTAAAATAAATAAATATTTGATCACTTTTGCTCATGAGAGTGGATTGTTAGTAATGAATCCATAATAATTTGCAATATACGTGTGTATGTCAAGATAATTTGGTAAAGTGCGAACTTAGGTAGATAGACCCGTAAGTAGTTTTGTTCATTTGTGTTTTGAATGAAAATAAATAACGTAAAGCAGGGTTGAAAAGCATTTTATAATATTAAAAATAGCGGGCAAAGCTACGTTGTTAGCGTGTCTTAAAGTTTTTTTTTTAATTCCAGTTTATGTAAAGGTAGACCTGGCAATTCAAGTAAATTCACAAATTCAGTTGGAAAATTTACTGCGTCGGTTTCTTCCACCGGTGCTTCGTTACATGAAGTTTAAATATCGGAATATATAAGTTCCATTCCTTTTCTAAGGTTTTTTCTCTTTCAGAAAATTTGTTTAACTTTTTGGATAGTATGTTTCAATGCTACATAAGTTTCATATTCCGTTGATAGTGTTTGAACAGGTAATTCCCTCTTCCAATCCATTTGCAATGTCTATAATTTCAATTCCACTCGTTCAACGTTTATATCCATTTCATTCCACTTGTGTAGTGTTTCAATCCCACTCGTTTCCTATTTAGTTTCTTAATTTTAGTGTTTCATATACACTTGTTCTTTAAGTTTTAGGTTTCTAGCTAAAGACGCAGACGTTAAGGGGGGGGGGGCAATTTTCCCCTTTTGAACCACCATTTTTACCACGTTCCTGTCCAAAGTCCTAGAAATGCCTTGTCGATAAGTTAGCCCATACTCCAAGGAAAACATATTATATATTACAGGTTTCTAGCCGAAGGGTTCGGTTAGGCCATCAAGGGAGAGAATTATTCCGTTTTTACCCCTCCCGGTAGGAATTTCCAAAAATTCCGTCTTAGAGGACGTCTGCGTTGGAGGAGGAACCTACTACATACATAATTTTAGGTCTCTATATCCAGCAGTTTGGCCAGGCCGTCAAGGGGGAAGTTTTTTCCCTTTTTACCTCTCCCGGTATGAATTTACAAAAATACCATCTTAGGGGACGTCAACGTTGGAGAAGGAACCCAAATACCGAATTTAAGATCCCTTGTTCCAGCAGTTTGGCCAGGCCGTTAAGGGGCAGACTTTTCCTGTTTTTGACCCTACCTGTAGAAATTTCCAAAAATCTCATCTTAGCGGATGTCTACAATAGAGGAGGAACTTTAATACCAAATTTCAACTTCCTACCTCCAGCGGTTTGGGCAGGCCTTTAAGCGGCACTTTTCGCTTCATTAATCCCCATTTTTGCAATGTCCCTGTCCAAAAAGCACCTTCTCGGTAAGTGAGCCCATACTCCAAGTAACATATGTTTTACATTTCAGGTTTCTAGCCAACTTTTACTATTTGTGCCCCTCTCGGTAGGAATTTCCGAAAATCCATCGACAGGGAATTCCAGCTTCCTAGTTCCAGCAGTTTGAGCAGGCTGAGAGGAACTTAAGTACCGAATTTCGGCTTCCTAGTTCCAGCAGTTTGGACAGGTCGTTAAGGGGCAACTTTCCCTTTTTGAGCCCCCATTTTATAACGACCCTGTCCAAAATTCAAAAAAGTATCTTTCTAATAAGTTAGCCCTCACTCCAGGGACCCACATTTTAAGCTTCAGGTTTCTAGCCGAAGGGGTTTTTACCGGCCCCCAAGGTGAGGCTTTTCTTCTTTTTGCCCCTCCCTTTAGGAATTTACAAAAATTCCATCTTCGCGGCTATCTGCGATGGATGAGGAACATTCATACCAAATTTCAACTGCATTGCCTAAGCGGTTTGGGCAGGCCGTTAGTGGGGACATTTTTCCCTTTCAACCACCATTTTTACTATGTTCCTGTACCAAAATAGAAAAATTACGTTGCCGGTGAGTTAGTCCTACTCCAAGGAATACATATTTAAAATTTTAGGTTGGCCAAAAGGGATTCGGCAAGCCGTGAGGAGGAGACTTTTACCTTATTTCCCCTCCCGATAGGAATTTCAAAAATTCCGTCTAAGTGGACGCCTACACAGAAGGAGGAACTCACATACCGAGTTTCCTTTTGGGATATCCTGTAGGGAATTCCAAAAATACAAACTTAGTCGATGTCTACTACAGTGGAGGAACCTTTATACCAAATTTCAATTTCTTACCTCCAGTGGTTTGGGCAGGCACTTTTCCAATTTGAGAGACTGTTTATAGGGAGACTTTTCCCCTTTTTGCCCGTTCCGGTTGGAATTTCCAAAAATCCCGTCTTAGCGCACGTCTATGCCGAATATCAAGAAACCTTGTTTTAGTGGAGATATCCGTGGGGGGAGGAAAAAAAGTAGTTTTTTTGAAATTATATACTATTTTAAATGGTACTTTTTGGAAAAACGAAATTTTTTGGAAAAAGATACTTTGTTTTTACAAAGTACTTTATTTGTACTTTTTTTGGAAAACGTATTTTTTTTTAAAAAGGTGTTTTTTTTTGGAAAAAGGTACTTCTTTTGGTACTTTTTTTTTTGGGGAAAAGGTACTTTTTTTTAGAAAAGGTACTTTTTTTTGAAAAAGGTATTTTTTTGAAAAAATGTATGTTTTTTGGGAAAAGGAACATTTTTTTAGAAAAAGGTACCTTTTTTGGGAAAAGGTACTTTTTTTGGAAAAGGTACTTTTTTTGAAAAAGTTATTTTTTTGGAAAAATGTATGTTTTTTGGGAAACGGTACTTTTTTTTAAAAAGTTACATTTTTTTAGAAAAAGGTACATTTTTTGGAAAAAGGTACTTTTTTTAAAAAGGGTACTTTTTTTGGATAAAGGTACTTTTTTTGGAAAAAGGTACTTTTTTGGGAAAAGTTATTTTTTTGGGAAAAGGTATTTTTTATTGAAAAAGGTACTTTTTTTGGAAAAAGGTACTTTTTTTGAAAAAAGGTACTTTTTTTGGAAAAAGGTACTTTTTTTGGGAAAAGGTACTTTTTTTGGAAAAAGGTACTTTTTTTGGAAAAAGGTACTTTTTTTGGAAAAAGGTACTTTTTTTTGGAAAAAGGTACTTTTTTTGGAAAAAGGTACTTTTTTTGGGAAAAGGTACTTTTTTTGGAAAAAGGTACTTTTTTTGCAAAAAGGTACTTTTTCTGGAAAAAGGTACTTTTTTTGGAAAAAGGTACTTTTTTTTGGAAAAAGGTGATTTTTTTGGAAAATGGTACTTTTTTGGAAAAAGGTAATTTTTTTTGGAAAAAGGTACTTTTTTCGGAAAAAGGTACTTTTTTTGTAAAAAGGTACTTTTTTTGGGAAAAGGTACTTTTTTGGAAAAAGGTACTTTTTTTGCAAAAAGGTACTTTTTTGGAAAAAGGTACTTTTTTTGGAAAAAGGTACTTTTTTGGAAAAAGGTACTTTTTTTGGAAAAAGGAATTTTTTTTGGAAAAAGGTACTTTTTTTGGAAAAAGGTACTTTTTTTGGAAAGAGGTACTTTTTTTGGAAAGAGGTACTTTTTTTGGAATAAGGTACTTTTTTTGGAAAAAGGTACTTTTTTTGGAAAAAGGTACTTTTTTTGGAAAAAGGTACTTTTTTTTGAAAAAGGTACTTTTTTGGAAAAAGGTACTTTTTTGGGAAAATGGTACTTTTTTTGGGAAAAGGTACTTTTTTTGGGAAAAGGTACTTTTTTTGGGAAAAGGTACTTTTTTGGAAAAAGGTACTTTTTTTGTCCCCTTTTTGCCCCTCCCGATAAGAATTTCCAAAAATGCCGTCTCAACGGACGTCTACACCGGTCGAGGAACCTACATACCAAATTTCAACTTCATAGCTCCAGCAGTTTGAGCAGGCCGTCAAGGGGGAGACTTTTTCCCCTTTTTGCCCGTCCCTGTAAAAATTTCCAAAAATCCCGTCTTGGTGGATGTCTACGATAGTGGAGGAACCTTTATACCAAATTTCAACTTCCTACCTCCAGCGGTTTGGGCAGGCCGTCAAGGGGGGCCTTTTTCCCCCCATTTTTACAACGTCCCTGTCCAAAATTCTAGAAAGTACTTTCCAGAAAAGTTAGCCCCTACTCCAAGGAACACATATCTTAAATTTCAGCTTTCTAGCCAAAGGGGTTTTGGCAGGCCGTCAAGGGGGACACTTTCCCCCTTTTTGCCCGTTCCGGTAGGAATTTCCAAAAATCCCGTCTTAGTGGACGTCTACCCCGAAAGAGGAACCTACATAACAAACTTCAACTTCCTAGCTTCAGCGGTTTGGGCTGGGCGATGTTGAGTGAGTCAGTCAGTCAGTCAGTCACGTTATTCTTTTATATATCATTACTATTTAATGGTAATGAAATATTAATAATAATATTATTAATTACACTAATGTATAAAAAAAACTAATTACAATTGATTAAAAACCATTTGTTTACAAAAAAAATTCAGACAAATGAAAACGAACAATGGGTTTGGCCGGGGAAGTTATAAAACATAATTTTTTAAGGAGGCTCCATTCCATTCCGTTAAACTTTACCTGGATACAAATAACAATGGAATGGAAAGTAATATTTAATTTCAAATGAGCATGAGCCTGAATGAGTATATTCCATCTTCGATTTCAGCTAGTTTTACTCCATTTTACGTTTTTCTGTCAAGGGCAATTATTTGTTTTAATTTATTCATTATCAATGGTAATGAAATTTAAGATCATTGTCTTTAAACAATAAAATTAAATTTTAGAATCATTCCCATTAATTAAAAAAATTGTAATGAAAATAATTTCATTACAATTGATATCAATGCGATGGTAATGAAATCATCAATTAATGAGTCCACCTAATTAATTAGTCCCATGTATGGTAAAAATAAACTGTTATATCTACAAAATTTTTGTTACTTTTAAGTTAAATTTAGTTGAATGAAAAAAGCAGTCTATCCCGCTAAAATCAACGGAAATGGTTGCTAAAAATAATAAACTGCTGATTTCAGAATACTAGATTTTTATTCATATTAAAAAAAATGTTGGTGATTTTTAGTCTACTAATTATTATTTATTACTAATTTTAGCAGGTTAAATTGTTATTTTCTGTTAACTAAAATTTATTCATATATAACTAAAATTTTGTATATGTATTTAACAGTTTGGTTTTTCCTGTACTTATCTTACTAAAATTTTACAAAAATAATCTGATTTTTATGCAACGTAATTTGGAAAAAAAAATATAACTATATAACTAGTTTGAAAAATTAATAGTTATATTTTTTTTACAAATTTATCTATATCTGTAAAGTTTTTATTTTTAATAGTAAAAGGCTTTATTTTTGAATCATGTAGGTTGATAAACAGCATCCGGTTTCTAATTTGTTACTAGCACACGCTGTAAAATTGCTTATTTAAAACTCTTATTTGTACATTATTGTTTTCTTCTACTGAACGGCAGAAAACAGGCTTTGAATTCACTGAACTTATTTTATTTTTTTTTCAATTCAGTGAACTTATTATTTTTTTTTTAATTCACTGAATGTAATTTTATTTTTTTTAATTCACTGAATGAAAATGAAATTGTATGAATTCAGTGGTGAATTAATTCAGTAAGGAATTAATTCACTTTTTTTTCCGTTCGATTTATAAAAAAGAACTATTGCAATTGAATTAATTCGTAACAAAATAAATCGAACGAAAGCAAATATGAATTAATTCCATTCAATATATGGTGCTTAGTGAAATAATTCATCGAATTTTTAATTCAGAATTGAAAAATTGAATTAAGGAATCAATTCTTCAAAGCTCTGCCAACACTTGAACTGAAAAAATGGCTGGATTACGGAGAAAAAATGGCTAGAAATGGCTAAAATTGGAAAATAATGATAAAACTTAATAATTTTAAAATAAATCAATGATAATAAAGAGTTTTAACATGACTTTCATAAAATTGGCCTTTAAATTTTAATGTTTTCCGAATTTCTAAAATATGTTCATTCAAATTTTACAAAAAATATGATTTTAAATCGAATGTAAAAATTACACGTGTCTGCAAAACCCAAATAAATGTTTCAAAAATTGAAAATTTTGCCCTAAAATTTTTAAAATTGTAAAAATTCAAGCATTTTTGTATGAAATTAACTGTAAAACATTAACGGTGGGTCTCATACTGCAGGTTTAGTTAATATTAGTTAACCCAAAAATTTGTTGTTGTTTTGTGTACATTTTTTTGACATTTTCTTTTGTTTACAGTTAAACCTTTAGTATGAGACCCACCGTAAAAGAAAAAATGGATAGGGGAAAATAAAATGGCTAAATCTTCCGGCTAGATCCAATCTAGCCATTTTTTTATGGCTAGATGAAATTAAAACGGCTAGATCTAGCCGGAAAATGGCTAAATTGGTAACCTTGACTACTGCACAGTCTGTTACTGATGTATAAAACACAGTAAATAATCAAAATTTTTTATCTGCCGCTTCATCTATTTCGTCGTTCTTCCTGTTGCTTCTCATGTTATTGATGCGAACATGTTTGATGACAGAATACTTCTGATTGGATTAAAGTGCAGAAGCGTAGACGTAGAAGGGGCCTTTAGTTTTAGGAGTTAATAGTTCAGAGGATCTTGATGTCTTTATCCAAAAAAATTGGTTCACATTTCTTCGTTTAAGCCAACGGTGTCATGTGATCAAATCATAGACTATGTTAATAAAAGCACTAAAATTGAATACTATAAATTAGTTAAGAAGGATGTAAATGTTAATGAGTTAAAACGATTCAATTTTAAACTTGGCATATCCCCTTACTTATACAATGAAATTATTGATCCTAAAACATGGCCAACTGACATAAGGGAGCGCCCTTTTGTAAATTTTCAAAAAAAAAAAAAATTTTTACAACAGGAACAGACTTAGTCTCTGAGAAATTTGGCTTTAAAATATATTATCAAAACTTATCTAGAATGTGCAGTAAGTCCAAAACAGTCTATGATTTTTCGTCTGCATTGGAATATGATGTTATTGTTTTGGTTGAATCATGGTTATATGCTGATTTTTCGGATGCTGAATTTTTTAGTTATAATCTTTATAGTGTTAATCGTAAAAGTAGAAATGCTCTTCGCACTAGGGATACCGATCCCGAAATCCCGATCCCGAAAATCCCGGGATTTAGAAATCCCGAAATCCCGGGATTGGTCTTGAAAAAATCCCGGGATTTCCGATTTCATTATTTGCCATATTTTATCTCTTTTTATATTTTTTTTTGTTATATTCGACCTAAATCACATAAATGTAATATCTTATTAAATGTTATTAAAGAACTAATTTTTCCCATTCATAAATGAATGCTTCACTTGCCAAATCGATTAACTCCATTTTCTGAACTTTATAAAATTTTAATTTCAAACCCCTTTATTGACTAACTGTGAAATATTCAAAACAAATTTCTCTGATAAGAAATATTAACACTACTAAATTACAAAATCTATAATATAACGGGAATTTTAAAAAACCGTATATAATATTTTTTCATTTTTCTCACTAATACTCATTTATTTTTCTATATGGAGTTAATCGATTTGGCAATTGAATCATTCAAATAATTGATTACGGATTAAATAAATCTGAATAAAAACATTAATAATTTAAAAACTTTTATTCAGCTGTGAAACTTTTGAAAACCATAATTCAGGTTTATTTGATCTCTTAAAGGACATGTTTTTATTTATTTTATTGATGATTTGCTAAAATCATAACTTCATGCAAAATAATTTTGCCGACTAAAAACAGCAAATTCTTGTTAAATTAGAAAAATCTAACAATCTGCCTTTCTGAAATCAGCAGAGGTATGTGCTTAATATTTTATGTTAGTTGATTTTAAAAAAAACTAATAGTCACTAAATATTTCTGATGATTTCAGCAGAGTAGTTTGTATTTGCATTCAATTAATTTTAGCCAAATATAACTAAAAATTTGCAGTGTTTTAGTAAAAACTTTTAGTTAAAAAGTTTCTTCAGAGGTAAATTGTGATTTGCAATTTGCTTAAATTTAACTCATAAGTATAGTTTTAATCGCGAAACTTTTTTGCTTATTTTTAGTAGCTTTTTCTGCTATTTTTACATACTTATTTCTATGAGTGTAGTTTCTGTTTAAAGCCAGATTCACAATGCTGTAGTACTCCACTCTGAGTGGAGTTTGCTCCTTTCTTTTTTGCACTTACATAGTTTTTATCTCTATTTTACACACTGCACTCTGCAGCGTTGAGTACTCCAGCATTGTGAATGCGGCTTAATTTGTTTATTTCTTCATACTGCAAGAAATAATAAGTACACTCAAAAAAATAAGTTAGTAGAAAAATTAGTAAAACGTCTTGTATATCAAGTGTACTAGTTTTCAGCAATTTTTTTGTTGAAATTCCGTTTTCAGCAAAAATTTTAGTTATATTTTTTTTAGCACTAATTTTGAACTAATGTTTTACTAATTTATTTTGCTACAAAAATTGTGCTGATAACCGCATTCATAGCGTGGACGACAACCAGATAGACAAGATGTAGATGTCGCAGCTTGTCTGGAAACGGAAATGACAAAAAAAGAAAAACAACTCTACACATATTCTATATTTAAATTTTCAACAAATAAATTAACTAAAATAAAATTTCGCTACCAGTTTTTTGAGTTTTTTTTCAGTCTACTAATATTCAGCAAAAAGTTTAGTGATTTTAGCAAGGATTTTTTTCATTTGCAGTCGACTAAGTGTTAGCAAAACTTTTGCTGAAGATTACTATTTTTTTGGTAAAAATCAGCTCGCTGATTTTCAGCAAACCTTTTTCTGAAATTACCAACTTTTTTGCAAGCACGCTCCCGAAACCCCGAAAAATCCCGATATTCCAAAAAATCCCGGGATTTGTAAAAACCAGTCCCATTCGGCATCCCTACTTCGCACTAATCAATTACGTGGAGGTGGTGTACTGATTGCAGTTAAACGTGAATATAAATCTTCTTTATATATCAATAATAATATGAATGAGTTGCTTGATCAACTCGTTGTTGCTATATCTGGATTTAGTGTTACATTGTATA
This sequence comes from Leucophora obtusa, assembly GCA_949987735.1. Lineage (NCBI taxonomy): Eukaryota > Metazoa > Arthropoda > Insecta > Diptera > Anthomyiidae > Leucophora > Leucophora obtusa. The sequence goes on from OX465296.1 coordinate 67,351,548, forward strand.
TTTGTGTGGCATATACAGTATTGTTCGAAACCTAAGCAACTTCTCCTAATAAAATAATCAAAGTCCTACATATTCTTTTTAAATTGGTTTATACAAAATAACACTTTTAATTTTTATTATATTATGTAGTACATAATAATAGAGATGGGCTAAAATCTTACCATTACAATTTTCATTACCATTACTTGATGTAATGGTAATGGAGCTTTTTTTATCATTACCATTTTGTGAAGAAATGGTAATTTTTTTTTATTACCATTGCGTTAAAAAATGGTAATGAATATTTTTTTTAATTTTCATTTGTTTTGAAAATTAAAATGAACCTTTTTTTAATTTTCATTACTTTTACCTAATGTTTACATAGTAATGAAACACCCATTTGTTTTTCATTACATGCCGTTTTTGTTGAAGTTTTTTATTTTAAAAATATTAGGTTTACAAATTACTAAAAGCATTTTTTGTTTCATAATCCGAGGCCTATGGTATCCATATTTGATACCAAGTTTTGGTGGCTAGTTGCAAAAAAAAATCGCGAAAAGAAATTGCATAAAGGAAAATTCTTGCAACAATATATTTCTTTGCAGAACATAAATAGCTGATTAAGTTTTTTAATTCAATTCTAGTACCATAGTCTTTTTTCGCGATCTGCCATTATTTTGCAATTTTGTAAGTGCGGTTTTTTTTAATTTATAATCTAAGGACTTAATACCCATTTCGTACAACAAAGTTTGGTGGCTAGTTGAAAAAAAAAAAATTGCAAAAAAAAAATCGCAAACAAAAAAAATTCAAAAAGGAAAATTTTTGCCTTAATATATTTGCTTGCAGAATGTAAATCGTGATTAAGTGTTTTAATTCAATTCTTTTACCATAGTATTTTTTCGCGTCCCGCCATTATTTTGGAGTTTTTTAAGTGCGGTTTCTTAAAATTTATATTCTAGTTACTATAATGCCCCTTTCATACAACAAAGTTTGGGAGCTAGTTAAAAAAAAAAACCGCGAAAAAAATCGCGAAAAAAAAAATTCCCAAAAAGAAAATTCTTACATCAATAGATTTGTTTGCAGAATGTAAGTCGCTGATTAGGTGTTTTAATTAAATTTTTTTTACCATAAAGTCTTTTTTCGCGTCCCGCCGTTCTTTTGGAGTTTTTTAAGTGCGGTTTCTTAAAATTTATATTCTAGTGACTATAATACCCGTTTCATACAAGAAAGTTTGGGAGTTAGTTAAAAAAAAACCGCAAAAAAACCGCGAAAAAATCGCGAAAAAAAAATTTTTAAAGAGGAAAATTCTTACATCAATAGATTTGTTTGCAGAATATAAATCGCTGAATAAGTGTTTTACTTAAATTTTTTTACCATAAAGTCTTTTTTCGCGTCCCACCATTATTTTTGAATTTTTTAAGTGCGTTTTCTTAAAATTTGTAATCTAGGGACTACAATGCCTATTTCATATAACAAATTTTGGTGGTTAGTTGCAAAAAAAAATTGCGAAAAAAATTTGCCAAAACGAAACTTTTTGCATCAGTATATTTGTTTGAAGAATGTTAATCGCTGATTAAGTTTTTTAATTGAATTTTTCTGCCATAAAGTCTTTTTTCGCGTTCCGCCATAATTTTGCTATTTTTTAAGTGCGGTTTTTTTAAATTTATAATCTAGAGACATACATCAAAGTTTGGCGGCTAGTTGCCATAAAAAAATTGCCAAAAAAAAATTTACATAAAGCAAAATTTTTTACTGTAGAATAAAGAACAAAACGTTCTTTACATCATTATGTTAAGTAATGGTAATAAAATTTCATTTGTCTACCTAGTGTAGAAAAAATGAAAATGATTTTTTGTTTTTACTACCATTGCGTATTGTAATGAAAATTTAAAAGCGTTTCATTACATGTAAAGGAAACAAATGAAATTAACATGTTTTTCATTGCAATTACATTTTGTAATGGTAATGAATTTGTTTTAAATTTTCATTTTATAGATTTAATGGTAATGAAAACCCGCAATGGTATTTACAAAGTAATTAATTACTCCCATCTCTGTTATGTACCTACCATCTAATAATAACAACAAAAATTTAATTCCATTTCCTTGACAATAAAAAAAAAACAAAACTAACTCCATATATTATTGTTCGAAACTTAAGCAACTTTCAGTACTTCCTAAGCTACCCTTTCTTTCATACGACCTCCGCACTTCGTTTTGCCATTGAATCTATAAGATTTGATAGTATTGTGGTTGGTATTGATTCCCACTCTGATTTTAAGCAATTTATCAGCTCCCGCTTATTACTAAAACGGCGAGTTCCGACCGACCCAAAATGCCGAATAGGTTTTCTATGGGAGTAAAGTCATAAGATTGAGCTGGCCAATCCAAAAATTGAATCCTATTAACAGGTAACCATTCTTTGGCCCACTTTGACGACAATTTGGGTCATTATTACGCTGAAACACCCATCGAAGTGGCATTTCCAATTCGGAATATTGAAGCATGTGTTTGGCTAAAATATCCATCATACATTAGACTAATTAATTATTTGGACAAATTAATTGGTGATTTCATTACCATTAAATTGAAACTAATGCTAATGAAATGTTTGGCATTATTAATACTTCGACTAATGCTTTGAAATACATCGATGTCATTACTAATGCCAATTGTATAGTAAATTCATTACGATTACTAATGCCCCAATTATAAGAAAGAATTGGCATTTGTAAACGTCATTTTATAGATTTCAAATTCATTTCTGAGCTTGCAAATGCGGAATGCGAAAAGGGTTTTGTGGTATAAAAAATTAATTAAAATACTTAATCAGCGATTTACATTGTGCAAAGAAATATATTGATGCAAGAATTTTACTTTTTGCAAAATTATTTTCGCAAACTTTTTTTTTCAAACTAACCACCAGTCTTTGGTATGAGTTATGGGTATTATAGTAACCAGATTCTAATTTTACAAAAACCACACTAAAAAAATTGCAAAATAATGACGGAACGCGAAAAAAAAGCTTTGTGGTACAAAAACTTGTCATTTCATTCTGCAAATAAATAATTATACTGATGTAAGAACTTTCCTTTTTGCAAATTTTTTTTCCGCGACATTTTTTCGCGATTTTTTTTTCAACTAGCCACCGAACTTTGTTTTATGAAATGGGTGTTATAGTCCCTAGATTATAAATTTAAAAAAACCGCAGCGATTTTTATTCTGGAAACAAACATACTGATGTAAGAATTTTCCTTTTTGTAAATTTTTTTTCCGCGCCTTTTTTCGCGATTTCTTTTTTCAATTAATCACAGAACTTTGTTCTATCACTTGGGTATTATAGTCCCTAGATTATAAATTTTAAAAAACCACACTTAAAAAATTGCAAACTAACCGCGGAACACGAAAAAAGACTTTATGGTACAAAAGTTGAATTAAAAAACTAAATCAGCGATTTTTATTCTGCAAACAAACATACTGATGTAAGAATTTTCCTTTTTGTAAATTTTTTTCCGCGAATTTTTTCGCGATTTCTTTTTTCAATTAATCACAGAACTTTGTTCTATGAATCGGGTATTATAGTCCCTAGATTATAAATTTTAAAAAACCACACTTAAAAAATTGCAAAATAACCGCGGAACGCTAAAAAAGACTTTATGGTACAAAAGTTGAATTAAAAAACTAAATCAGCGATTTTTATTCTGCAAACAAACATACTGATGTAAGAATTTTCCTTTTTGGAAATTTTTTTCACGCGACTTTTTTTGCGATTTCTTTTTTCAATTAATCACAAAACTTTTTTCTATCAATAGTCCCTAGATTATAAATTTAAAAAAAAACACACTTAAAAAATTGCAAAATAATCGCGGAACGCGAAAAAAGACTTAACACCCATTTCATAGAACAAAGTTCGGTGGCTAGTTGAAAAAAAGCAATCTATCCATCCCCCTTTTTTTTGTAAACAAATGCTTTTTTTTACTCAATTGTTCATAGTTTCTAAGGCATTAGTGCGATTTCATTAGCATTAGTATTACAAATTCTAATGCCAGAAAATTTCAGTACCATTAAATGGTATTGAAATTTTTTTGCCATTAGCATTAGTCAACTAATGAAATTTCAATGCCAATGAAAAAATCCCAAGTATGATATCCATATAAACAAAGCGATCCATTTTTATTTGTATTTCAACAAAAGGCCAACTTCACTCGTCGAAAAGCAGGGCCACACCATTACATTTCCGCACCCATGCTTTATTGTTCCTTTACAATAACGCGGATGTAAAAGTTTTCCCTTCGATCTTCGAACGTGGCATTCTTCATCTGAATTTAACAGGTTAAATTTAGACTCGTCGCTGAATAAAACTATTTTCCATTTCCCCACAGTCCAATTTGCGTGAGCTTTTGCAAAATCCAACCTTAAATTTCATAAAACTAATGAAAATTAACGAATAAGTTGCAAAATCATTTAGGAAAACCTCTTTTTTAAAAGTTTCTTTATCAGTATAGGTTTCGAAGATGGCATGAAGCTTCTCAAATTATTTTCCAATGATCTTTTCTCACACAGCTCGAACTAATATTGAGATTAAGCTCACTCACAACATCTTTGGAAGAAATAAAGGGTTTTTTTTCTTAATTAATCGGACAATTTTCAATCTGTTCGATGTGAAGTTTTTCGAGGTTGCCCTCTGGTATTGGCTTTCTCTACTGTAGCTTTGTACTTTTTAATTAGTAGCGATACTATTAATTTGTTAATGCTTAATGTGTTAGCTATAGAGACTTGCGATTGGCCATTATTAAATAGTTCAACAATTTTGAGCATAAAATCGATTCCGTAATGTGTACGCGCCATAGATGCACTTCTAAGTAATTGATTCTAAATCTACAGAATATAAACGGGAATTAAATAAATGTTTCAAAATTTTTGTTTATTTGTTGCAAAAAAATACAACAACAAAATAGTTGCTTTAGTTTCGAACAATAATATATGGAGTCAATTTCGTTTTTGTTTTTTTTTTTACTGGCAAGGAAATGGAATTAAATTTTTCTTGTTATTATTAGAATGTAGGCACATAACATAATAAAAATTAAAAATGTTGTTTTGTATAAATCAATTTAAAAAGAATATATAAGACTTCCATTACTTTATTAGGAGAAGTTGCTTAGGTTTAGAACAATACTGTATACCACCGAATAGTCCCGATGAAATATATGAAGCACACCCGAGTAAAAAAAAATAATATCATGTCATATGTAATGATATCTTATTTAATATATTTGGAGATATGCTATGACCCGAAAAATGGTGGATAAAATTATATCGGATAAGATCTTAATATATTGAATCATATAGAATCTTATCCGAATTTTGACCCGATATAATAATATCTAATTTGATGTAGAGGGACATATTTATATAACGCTTTATATTTCAGGCTCAAAACAAAAACTAATAAAAAGTACATACTAAAAAATAATACCGTTAAGAATTTAAAATTTAAATTTAAGCCTTTTCATACAAAATTGTATTCTACCCGTAAACTGTGTAAACCTGGTATGTTTACGAATTTAACCCTCTAATGGTCTTTCTTCTGATTGCCATAATATTTAAACTATATATTTGGCATTCAAAATCTACTATGGAAGAAATATTAAAATTTTAATGTATCGCTTTATTTAGGCGATATCGCATAATAAATGTTGAAGACAAATCAAGAAATCCAGAAGTTAAAAAATTTCGGTTTTTGCTATAAATAACACTATCAATAAAATAAAATCACGTACTGAAAATTACTCATCTAGTCTTGTTCTTTCAGAAGTTATGGCGATTTTCGCTTTTTGAAAATTACGAAATTTGACACAAAACATCAATAAATTTTGACGAAACTAGTTTTGCTTACTACTAGCTGCGAGTATGTAATCTGTGTTTAATTTAACCAATTTTTTGAGTTAGAGAGATATTCGTAAGATGTATCCTGACGTTATCCTATGAGTCCTAGAGCAAAATTTTTAGCTGATTTTATAAGTAGAGACTCTAAGCTAGCTTTGGTATGGTTGATAATGTATGCCAGATCGCAAATGTATTTTTGACGATTTTTCAAATATTGTGTACAGTTTTAAAAAGTTAATTTTTTCAAATTTACAAAATTTTCACTTTACAACCTTCTCGCTTGAAAATCGTTCCTTATACAAAAAAGTTTGAAGACAAAAAAGTAGGTAATTATGTTTTCTATTGATATAATATAACTTGGTTAATAAAAAAATGTTATTTAGCGAAAAACTATTTAATATCTGAAGACCACTTTTTAGCGGCCTTAGGCATTAGAGTGTTAATGTCAAATTCCATACATAAAAAATATGGCTTGTATTTATCTCTCAAAAAAATTTTTTTTTACATTGCGCTATACTTAAATATATCTAAAACAACTTAGAAAAAACTTTAACATTGAGCTATATAAAACTTTACATGTTTATCAATAAAGCCATTTTTAACGCTGTATTAAAATTGTCATAGCATATGTAACTAAATATGGTACATATTAATATTTATGGGGACATATATATTTATACTGATCTATATATGACATCATATAAGAATAGTGTCACACTTGACTATATATAAAAATATTAGTCCATATTAAATTATATAATTTCATATATAACTATTTTTACTCGGGCATGTTTCAAATATAGTATCACTGGACTCCAATTTGGCAGTAAACTCTCATCTTTGTGTTTTGGGGGATTTTAATATCAAAGATGTTTTATGGTCGCAAATTGGCGAAAGTTATAATTTATTACCGTACAATGTTAATAAAAACAATGAAATATATTTCATTGATAGTATCCCAGTGTAGAAAATCATTACCAGATATGTGGTTACGTAACTACATACTTGGTAATGGTAACTAGTTACTTTTTTTATTACATTTCTTATTACCTTTATATGGCGATGTCGCGAAAAATAATGAGTTATGGTTACACACCAGCATACGAAAATTCAAAAAATATATCGTTACCTATATGCTTACCAGTATTGAGATGAGTCTAAAAATAGATTTTCAGAAAAATAGATTATATAAAAAAAATATTTTTTATTGTATACTTTTTTATAAATAAAATTCTGGTGCGGGAATCGAACCTGGGTCTACAGATTGTCAGTCAAGAGCTCTACCATCTGAGCTATATCGACATGTAATATTTAATAGATAAATTCTTTTCGTTTATTTAACCTTCTTTTTTAATTTTTAACTCTACTATTTTCTTGAGCTTAAGGTTTGGTTTTTATTTATAAAAAGTTTTTTTTTATTTTCGATATTTCGCTACTCCAATGTGTAGCATCTTCAGGAAATAACAATTAAATGAAAAAATTATAAACAATTTCAAAGTTTGAAAAAATTTGATAAGCATTTGTCAAATATAAATTGTATGTATACATTTATACCAGCAAACAAAGTTTTTGGTATAAAAGTATAACAAACAAAAATAACAATAATTAACAATAAAAAAATGTATTAATATAATGTGTTATAAATTAATGTAATGTGTGCTATTTCTTTTGTATTAAATATCTATAATTCTGAGCTACATTTTCAATATCTGCTTTAAAGTTAATTATATTTGTTGTTGGTGTATTAATTATCTGTAACATTTCTAATATATACCGACGTTTATAATTATGTTCTGTATTTAAAACTGATACATTTTCAAAGTCAGGATAGTGATTTAAATTTGAACAATGAGAAGATAATGCTGTCTTTTGTGAATTAATATGTCTATATTTCTGATCTGATTTATGTCCAGCTATTCTAGTTCTCAATTTATTCTTTGTTGTACTTATATATACCTTATCACAATTCTCTCCGTCATTTCCATTACATGGTATTTTATATACTATATTTGACATGTCCAATTTCTGTATCCTATCCTTTGTCTTACTGTATAATTTATTTATTGTATTGTATGATTTAAAAGCTATTCTATATCTATTAGTATCTATTATCTTTGATTTTTCTAAACGTTCTGATATTCCCGGTATATAGACCATAGACTTGTAAATCTTCTGTTCAATTAAATTCCCTGTGTTACTATTCCTCCTAAATTTATATTGATTTATTAATGAAGAAATTAATCCTATCGGAAAATCATTATCTCTTAATAAATTCCTAATTATTTCCTCATTTTTTCTATGAAATTTTCTGTCACTAATAGTCAATACTTTTTCTATCTAATTCTTTGCAGTGTTAATAATGATTTTCTTGCTATGTTTTGAATTAAAATTAATAATTCTACCTGACGCTGTTGGTTTTTGATACCAATCCATTATCAAATTATTATCTCTTCTTATTACCAAAGTATCTAAATAAGAAAGTTTAGAATCACACTCCTTTTCCATGGTAAACTTAATATGAGGACTAAATTCATTTAATGCTCTTAACATATCATCAATTGCATTTTCAGAAATGATACAAAATAGATCATCCACATATTTAATCATTATCACTGGTCTAAGATCAAGTTTTTCAATACAAGTGTCCAATAATTCTTCCATAACTATATCAGCCACAATTGAAGAAGCAGGTGATCCCATTGGAAGTCCTTTCCGTTGTAAATATATCTTCTCACTGTATTGAAAGTATCTATTATCCTCTATACAAAATTTCAAAATACGGAAAAATAAGCCTTTTTCAATAGTTGTATATTCTTTAATAACATTCCATTTTCCCCCTATAATATTCATTGCCAAATCAACAGGAATACTTGGGAATTTGGCTGATTTTTTTATTAAAAAATATGCAAAATGCCTATTTTTGGTCGAAAAAGGCCGATTTTTTGTTAAAACTCAAAAACACGATATTTTAATTTTTGATGATTTTCAATGCATTAATAAATAAGCAAACAATTCTATCTTTGACATTTCGAAAGTTCATGTAAATTCATGTTTGTTATCGTTAGCTGAAAAAGAATGTTAACAAAATATCTTTGCAATCAACAAATTTTCAGTAAAATGGCATCGATTTGTTAATGCTTGTTTCTTTCATATTTTGCTGCAAATGCATGTTTTTAAAATATTTTGTTGTATATTGTGGTATAAATACATATTTTTTTGCATTATTTGCTAAATACGAATAGTTTTTGGAATACTTTTTGGTATTTACTTTAAAACTGTGTTTTTGCCTATACACTGTACAAAAAAAATTATTTTTAAAATGTCTAAATATCATGTTAGGGTTTGCACTTTAGGTAGAACAATATTCTATTCTGATTTCTAAATATTTTTCAGGGTTGGCAGACAATACCGCTAAAATACTGTTATCGATTCAAAACCCTTTAACTGACTATCGTTATCCCTAAAATACCGTTCCCGAAATAATTGAAATACCGTTATCTTTAAAATACCGTTACCGAAATAAATTAAATACCGTTACCCTTAAAATACCGATACCGAAATAAATTAAATACATATACCCTAAAAATACCGTTACCGATATAAATGAAATACCGTTACCCCTAAAATACCGTTCCCGTTATTTTTAACTTTCTGTTTTTGGCAGTTGCACTGGATTATAGAGTATTTTTCGTATATTAAATTGGTTCTGTTTTTAATCTCGTTTGTTTTTCGTATACCGTTACCGAAATAATCTAAAATAGCGTTACTCTTACACACATAATAATCCATGCATAAAAATACGAAAAAATGTCAAAATAAGAAAAAAATTTGTAAACTATGGTTTATTTTACGAAAGTTTTTGTTGTTTTAACATTTATTTCGTATTTTTATGTATGGATTATTATGTGTGTACCGATACCAGCATCGTTTCGGTTACCATCCATGATATTTTTCAAAATTTATACAGAAATATCAAACATAAATCAATTTCTGACGATCATTAATGGCAATTTTCAATGTTTAAACTACTTTTAAGGACAAATATGTAATACTAAAACTGAATTGATAATATCAAAAACGTTGGAAAACCCCGAGTAAAAAAAATTATATATAATCATATGTGGCATATATTACAATATATAATTAGACATGTCGTTATGTATATCCATATATAATTATATATGACGTCTTTTTCCAAAATTTTTCTTTATATTATGCCATATATAATTTCATCTATGATTATATATTGCATAGCATGGCTTATTTTATTGCATATATAGTTATATATAGAGCTATATCTTAATATATATGGCGGCATTTTAGGAATATATAATTATATATGGTATCATTTAAACAATATATAACTATATATGGTATCATTTAAACAATATATAACTATATATGGTACCAGTTAAACTATATATTATCATATATGGTGGCATTTAAACAATATGTGGTCATATATGGTACCTCATGAACAAAATCTTTAATACAGTTGCAGATATGATAATATATGATTCAATATATAGTGCCATATATATTTTTATATGGTGTTATTTAAGTAATATATTACTATATATGGTGCCATTTAAACCATGTATTATCATATATGGTGCCATTTCAACAATATATGCTAATATATGGGCCCTCATGAAAAACATTTTTAATACAGATATATTAATATATATAGTGCAATATATATTGATATATGGTATCATAGATAGATAGATAGATAATTTTTTTTATTTATTATTCTTTAAATTGTTTACAAATAATTGCTTAAAATAAAAGTACAATAATAAATAAAATACAGCATGGTTTAAAACCGTCAGCTGGAAAATTGGTTTATATAATTTACATTTTCTAGTAATTAAATTCAGATATTAGAAAACTTTTATATTTTAGTGACTCCCTAACATAGTAATAAAGTCTTTGCCAATTAGTATCCTCACCCCCGTTCAGTGCATTAATAACCTCGTCCTCCGTTAACATTTGACGACAAAAATACTTGTATCTTATATCTTTCAACACGGAGCACCTGCCCATAAAATGATTTATGTTTTCCTCCTCCCTCAAATTGCACATAGAGCACAATCACGTACTCTCACTCCTAAACTCATTCCCATTTAACCACAATAGTCCCCCTCTTGTCCTCATTATAAGAGATATTTGATCTTGTTTAAAACCTTCGATACAATATGTCAACCCTTTCGAATAATCTAAATATTTGTAGATTCTACGCTCACTAGCTTGTGCCTTTTCCATATGCTCCAGATGTTTTCTGAGCTTCATTGTGTCAATTAAACGAATGCAGGCACTGCTCCAAACTATTTTATCCTGCTCTATATCGTTGGCAGAAATATTGTACTGCAACAATTTGTTTTTTAGTTCAGCATACCAGAAAATATCTTTAGCCATAATTTTTCTTGACAGTATGTATGGCAGTCTGTTGTGGTCATATTCAAAAATCGTTTTAAATATATATTGAAGATGTAAGCTATAAGAATAAAAATGACCTGCTTCTTGTCCTGTTTCCAATGCCAGCACGTAATTTGGAGTAGAATCAGGAAGGCTTAAAATTCGTTTTGTAAAATATTTTTGCAATTTATCTACGTCATCAAACCAAGCGTAACCCCATATTTGGGCACCGTAACATTGTATGGATCTACACACTGCCAAAAAAAGTTTCCACTTTGCACTTATTGAGATATCTTTCCTTCCAATAAAATTTTTCCAAGTAGCATTTACACTTGATCTGGCCGCATCGTTCTTTGCCTTTATATGCTTTGTAAATGACATTTTTGGTGTCAGCAACATTCCCAGATATTTGTATTCTGATACAATATTCACGTATTCGCCATTGAAGGTCCAATTTTCTTCGACACCCACTCGTCCACCATTGCGAAAAATCATTACTTCGGATTTGGCAAGATTAACCTGCATACCCCATATCGAGCAATATTCCTCAAGTTTATATATCATCTTCTGTAGAGTATTTACATTGTCTGCCAGTAGCACAATATCATCCGCATACATTAACAATCTGATATTGATATCGTCAATAAACAAGCCTCCTGTCATATGATCGTGCATATCGTTCAAATATAGAGAGAACAATAGCGGTGACAACAAACAGCCTTGCTTTACTCCTGTACATGTTTTAAATTCGCTTGATATTTCAGATCCAGTCCATACAGCTGATTCAGTATTTTGGTAGACTTTCTCAATGAAACTTACAACTTTAGTTGATAACCCCATCTGATGTAGTTTAAATATTAATAAATTCCTTGGTACTCGATCAAATGCCGCTTTAAAATCTACAAAGAAGCTATAAACTTTCTTCCTTTCTGCGAGTTTTATTTTAACAATTGATGTAAGATTATATACATTGTCAATGGTAGAATATCCTTTACGGAAACCCGCTTGGAATTCATTCAATATTTGATTTCGATTAACCCATTCAGTTATTCTCTGACATATCACACCCATCATTATTTTACCAATACAGTTTGTAAAAGATATTCCTCTGTAGTTACAGGGCTGGTTTACATCTCCTTTCTTATGAATTGGGAAAATAATACTTCTTTTAAAAGCTTCACATGATTCATTTCCATCTAATATACGGGAAAATATATCCGCTAGTGTTCCCAAATAACCATTGCTGGCATTGATGAAAAATTCGTAAGAGATACGGTCCTCTCCGGGCGCTTTATTGGGCTTTGCTTTAGCAAGCTGAGCTTTTAATTCCTGTAGCGAAAAAGGTCTATCTAAACGTTCATCACTTATTAAATTAGCAGCATAGCATATCTCTGCAGATCTGACTGTGGGATTAAGTAATTCTTTAAAGTAATCTCTAAAACTTTCAACCATTATACCACATCCAATATGATTCTCTTGTTGTCGTATTTCCCTCGCTAGAGCCCACCAGCTTTTGCTATCAGTCACAAAGTTTAATTTACATTCCACCTGTTTATAATACTCCCGTTGTTTAATCTTACATAAATACTGGTACTGATTTCTCTGTTCGATATACATTTCCTTGTCTCTATTTTGTTGTGATTTTCTAAATGCTTTTAACAACTCCATCGATTTTTCTCTGCCATTTTGACATTCATTATCGAACCATTTGTTTTTAAAAATTTGACTTCTAGCGTTTGTTTTTGGCGGTATGTATGATTTCATAATCAAGTTTCTCATATCATTTAGATTAACTTCTGGCTTGTTTTCTATTAACGTTCTAAGATTATTATCCAACTCGCGCTTATAGTATTCGGCTTTTCTAGGATTCCATTGTAATTTAGGAGGTAAATTTAATTTCTTCGAGACACAATTCGCGTCGTTAACTGCCAGATTAAGTTTTATTGGTAAATGATCCGACCATATTTTGTTTTCTACAACAAAGCTCTCTACCTGATTAAGTATGTCAACGGACACTGCACAAAAATCATTTACCGAGTTACCATTTCTGCTTAGAAATGTGTATTCACCTTCCTTATCACCATAAGTCCTTCTATTTAGAATAGCCAGTCCATAGTTATTACAAAAATCTAAAAATCGCCTGCCAATTACATTTGGTGTTACCTTGTCTTTAGATTTTCTTATTTTCATACCAGCAGGAAATGTTGCCACAACATTTTTATCTAAAAATTGTTGTTCTTCTCCCAATCGTATGTTGAGATCTCCAATGATTAGAGGATTTTTTATCTCGTATGATTGAATACAACGATTTAAGCACACAAATTCTTGTTCCCAATTTGCACCCCTTAGATAAAGTGGAACAATTGTGAACTCACTAGAGTTCGTTTTTACTACTATGGCATCTAAATCACCATAAGTCTTGTAATAATAATTTATACCACTTTTAAACAAATCCCTTCGCACCCCACACACATATCCACCAATACCTCTACCGTACTTGCTGTTTCTAGTGGCCGGTTTCCATATTGTATCGAAATTTCTAAATTTATTTTCAAATTTTATTATATCCTTAGCTTCTACATGAGTTTCTAACAGAATAAAAATTTCATTTTGTTCCACATATGAAAAAAAATCGAGGTGAAGATACTTATTTTGCAAACCATTTACATTATATGAAATTATTTTCAAATTTAACCTATAAACTTTTTTCTCTATTAATATACTAACATTTTCATTTTTATTACAATTTCTTTTATTCTCCTGACCTTTTTTCAACAGTTTTTTGAATCTAAATCATTTAAAATTTTACTATAATCCAGGCTAAGATTATTAATTTTCTCATCATATATCTCTTTCAATACCTCTTCCCCAGGTTTTTCACCAAACATGAGCTTTTTAGATTTGTTCCAAAATAGATACTTGCCATCCACTATAATTTTATCATCTCTCACAGTAACTCTTTTGGTTTTGTCAATCTTGAGTATATCCCGTTTAAGTCGAAGCATTACACCCTTGTTCTGCCGACGATCCGTGCATAGTTCACGTTCAACATATATAGTTTTTCCCGCCAGATTTCTCGTATGCTTAAATACCTCCGTTACCATATATACTGATTTAAGTTCGACCATAACAGTCATTTTATTTTGGTTTTCAAACATTTTCCTCGCTTGCTCTATTTCAACATCTTTTACCATTTTAAGTTCATTTTTAAAAAATTTTCTAACTGCAGCATAGACCGATTTTTGGCTATCTAGACCTCTAATTATTATCTTTTTCTTTAACATATCATTTTCAAAACGGCTCATTTTACGTTGGTCTTCTTCTCTACTTGACTTCAGTTTTTGTACTTCTTCTTGCAGAAGCTTATTTTCAGCGGTTAATTTGTTAACATCGGCTCTAACTTCATTTACATTTTCCTTTACTTCTAGTATATCAGTTTTAGTAGGCAAATTTTTTAACTTTTCATCTAAAAGTGATGACATTAAGCTTATGAGATCCTTTGTTTGCATCTTTCCTACTTCAGCTGGAATTCTCAACTCTTCTGGTGATATCTCATTTTTCTTTCTTTTCGGGTTTGGTACTACAGAAGTTGGAGTAGAATCTTTTTCTGCCATCTTGTTTTTATTTATTTTATTATATATGTATATTTTATTTATTTATTTCTCGTTTTTATCCTTTAACCAAACTAATTTATTTACTGCAATACCGGTTACGATAACGTTTAACAAGAAAACACAATTGGCAGCACTATCAGCATATGAACACAGCAGCAATACAGATTGTCAGATTGCGCGATCTGGCAGCGCGATCAACATAAAAACCAATGTTTTGGTAGAAAGAGCCAGCTGTTATTTACTTTGTTTATTTGTATTGATTGAGTGATTTTGTTAACAACAGCACATTCCAAGAAAATATTTATGAAAATTGCAAAATATTTTATGAGAAATTCACAATTTATCTGCAAATGCCAAACAACCACCTCCAGGAGTGACAAGTATATATGGTATCATATGTATTGACATTTAAACCATACATTATGATATATGGTGCCATTTCAACAATATATGGTCATATATGGTACCTTATGAACAACATTTTAAATACAGTTCCAGATATGATAATATATGCTACCATATATAGTACCATATACTTTGATATATCGTATCATTTAAAAAACCCAAGTAAAAATAGTTACATATAGTCACCCAGCAAAAATAGTTCTGGCAAAGAAGCAATAAAAGCATCACTACTATGGCAAAGGCATCACTTCTTTTCTAATGGTTTCATCGATGAATTTAACGTTGGCGTGTCATAGGACGGAAGCATTCAAATATAGCTACTTACCATTACTCATGCTCTTTATTCTAAAGAAGCAATCCAGATGCT
The DNA here is from genome assembly GCA_949987735.1 of Leucophora obtusa. Classification (NCBI taxonomy): domain Eukaryota; kingdom Metazoa; phylum Arthropoda; class Insecta; order Diptera; family Anthomyiidae; genus Leucophora; species Leucophora obtusa. Next base: position 67,367,216 of record OX465296.1, read on the forward strand.
ATGTTTAGATATTCTCTAGTATGCGTGAAAAATATGCATAAATTTTGTAGTATTTAAGCTGTTATGAAAATTTAATTCATAAGAATGCATTAAAATAATTTTTTAAAAAGTGAATTCTATGCAATGATGTATAAGTACTTTTTTATTAGTACAAATAAATGCTTCTACATTAGTGTAAAGAAACACTTTCACATTGATGATAAAAAACGTTACTCCATTGTAGTAAGATACCGATTTTTGCCCCTCACAGATTTAATAAAAAACGAGTAAAAAGGTTAAAGTTGGGCAAGCCGACTATAGAATACCCTACACCAGTCTGGGTAAAAGCCAACTACCCGTGTAAAAAAGATCAGATCTGGTCAGATATCAGCACATCTTACCAGATCTAATTAGATCTCAAAATTGGGGACAAATTTGAGATCTAATTAGATCTGATCAGATCTAGGCACATCTGGCCAGATCTTCGTAGATCTTACCAGATCTAATTAGATCTCAAAATTGGGGACAAATTTGAGATCTAATTAGATCTGATCAGATCTGGCGCATTTGTCCAGATCACTTTAGATTTGAACAAATTTGGCACTAGATCTGATCAGATCTTGCTATAAGATATTATCACATATGCCATATCTGATCATATTTGATGTGATCTGGTACAGGATCTATTTAGATTCAATCATATCTATTGAGAACCAAAAAGATCTGGTCAGATCTAAACTTTTTTACACGGGTAATGTTTGGATCCGAAATTCGAATGGGTTAAAATGGGGCTTGTGTCAAAATTTTCTATAATGTGAGTCAGCGCACCAAATTTCATTAAAATATCTTAATATTTTGGATTTGGTAACCAAGCCAATTTTGGGGGGACCCTTATATGGGCACTAGGTCTAAACATGGACCGATGTTCACCAAAATCAATAGGCTTCGTCCTTGGGCCAACATAGGTCTGTGTACCAAATTTCATCAAAATATCTTAATATTTGCGACCTGCAGCGTATAAACAATATAATTTTGGGGGGACCCTTATATGGGCACTAGGTCTAAACATGGACCGGTGTTAACCAAAATCAATAGGCTTCATCCTTGGGCTGACATAGGTCGGTGTACCAAATTTCATCAAAATATCTTGATATTTGCGACCTGCAGCGTATAAACAGTATTATTTTGGTAGGACCCTTATATGGGCACTAGGTCTAAACATGGACCGATGTTCAATAGGCTGCGTTATTGGGCCAACATAGGTCTGTGTACCAAATTTCATCAAAATATCTTAATATTTGCGACCTGCAGCGTAAAACAGCATAATTTTGGTAGGACCCTTATATGGGCACTAGGTCTAAACATGGCCCGATGTTCACCAAAATCAATGGGCGTCGTCCTTGGGCCGACATAAGTCGGTGTACCAAGTTTCATCAAAATATCTTAATATTTGCGACCTGTAGAGTGCGCACAAGAATGCATTGACAGACAGACAGACGGACGGACGGACAGACGGACATCGTTAAATCGAAATAAAAAAAATTCTGAGCTGATCGGTATACTATAAAGTGGGTCTAGGACCAATATTTTTTGGTGTTACAAACATCAGCACAAACTTATAATACCCTGACCACATGTGGTGTAGGGTATAATTATTTTCGTTATTTTTAGTTTTTTATTTAAAAAATTAAATTGTTAAAAAAGATATTACACTTCAAAAGATAATAAAATAAATTATAAGGTTTTCAAGAAGTAAATTGTTAAATTATAAACAAACAAATGTACTTCAATACATAAGCTCGGTTGATGAATTTCACACATACATTGCTTTTACGAATATGAAATAAAGATAAAATTAAAAATATTCATTTTGAGATTTATTAATAAGAAGAAAAATGTTTTCGTTTTGAATTTTAAAAGAGTAAAAAAAAATTATCATTTCAAATTCAGAAATTATGAATTGTAGTAGATTTTATATTTTTTCAATTTTATTTTTTATATTCTCTGAATTTTAACTGATGATTTCTGAATTACAATTGATATATTCTGAAAATCAATTGATATTTCCCGAATTACAAGTGCTGTTTTTCTGAACTTCGAAATTTCTAATGCAAATTCTGAATATCATTCTAATTTTTTTATTTAAAAAAAAAAAATTAATTTCAATTGATATTTTCTGAATTACAGTTGCAAAAAATATGTAAACTAAATATAAATTGTCAAAAGGTTTTGAGAATTATTTGAAACAAAATGAAATTTCAAAGAAACTTGTCAAACTGAAAAAATTGTAAAACTGTATAAGTGGATCTCGCATAAAAGTTTTCACAAAAGTATTAAAAAAAGATGAAATATGCTGTTGTTTGGCTTCCTTTTTTTTCTCCAGGTAGAAAGGGATGAGAATATAAAAGAACTGAAAGAAAATAAATACAATATTTTTTTAACATTCCCCGTAAATAAATTTATATTATAAAACTTACCTTATTATTTTAGTAATTTAATAAAAAATATATAACCTTTTCCGTATTACGCGTGCTCACTCTTTGGCGTTGTTTTATGACTAAGACAAGAGAAAACATGTTATACTCATATTCTTTCACTAGAAATTTCTAAACAAGTGATTCATACACATACTTCTGTTTGCTGCGTGTGTGTGCATACACACTTGAAAATTTAAGTATTTGTAAATAAAATTCAAAATAACTGCATAAAATAAATGTTACTACAATGTAGTAATTTTTGTAGTTTGTTTAAAAAAATAACTGTCAAAAACATTGAAAAATTTTGTTCTAAGTAAATTGACTACAATTGTAGTTAAAATAACTACAACCGCATTACTACATAAATAACTGCCATGTAGTAACTGCAGAACTTTTCTGAGTGTATGTAATGGTGTCAGGTTTGATCGTAATTGGTTCAATTTTATATAAATAAAATAAAATTGTATCCGACATTTACCTTATACAATTGTATTAAAGTTTTAAACTGATATCAGGTCAAAATTGGGATATAACTATATAATTTTGTATACAAATATATCTATTTGGACCTAAACTGATACCATGTGATATAAACCAATAAAATTGTATCAGGTCAAAAATCTGATACAATTTCATCTGACTAACACATAATTTAATCAGGTCAGATCTAAACTGATGCAATTAGATAAAAACTGATAAACAACTGATACAATTTTATCGGGCCATTTTTCGGATCAAATGGTACATGGATGACTCTAAGTTATATATTACCATATAAAGATCAATATTGTTTTTTTTTAATAGGGAACATACCATATATGGTGCCATTTAAACAATATGTATGGTGACATTTAAACAATATATGGTCGTATATGGTAAATCATCAGCAACTACAATATTAACTGTATTTCAGAAGCTATTAATTGTATTTCAGAAATTTTAAATGTATTTCAGAAATTATGGAGTGTATTTTAGAAATTTTTTAATTGTATTTCAGAAATAATCAAATCTATTTCAGAACTTGTTGATTGTTTATCATAGTTAATAGAGAAAAATTTCTAAATTACATTTCATAATTTCTGAAATACAATTGATAATTTCTGAAATACAGTTTCGAATTTCGAAAATACAATTAATAATTTCTGAAGTACAATTCATAGAACTGAAATTCAATTGACTAGTTCTGAAATGCAATTCATAAATCTGAAAAATAATTGATAAGTTCTGAAATACAATTGATAAAACTGAAATTCAATTGATTATTTCTGAAATACAATTGATAAATCTTAAAAACAAATGATACAATTGGAAATGGTGTAGAGCGTTAAAAAGATGTAAATAAAATTATTTTTTTTTTAAAATTCAATTTAATAAAAAAAAATATAATTTTATAAAAACATTTATAGAAAATAAAATTATAATTTTATAAAAAGAAATTCTTTTTATAAAAAAAATGCATAGCCGTAAACGGTATCGAACTCGAGACCTTCTGAGTTTAAACCTTATTTTAACAAAATATTGTAATTTTTATAAAATCAGTGCTCTGCCAGTGTATTATTTTTTGAACTGTTGTCAATATCTTATCTGGGATCTTATTTAATTCCAAATAAATTGAGATCTTATGTAGTACCCAAATATAATGCGGGATCTAATTTTATCTGTCATTTTTCTGGATAGTTTTAGATGTGAATCCCCAAATATATTGCTGTTTCTAATTCGAACTGCCATTTTAATACCGAAATGAATTGCTGGATCTAATTCGATCTGCAATTTATGGGATAAATTAAGATCTTACCTAATCCCCAAATATATCACTGGATTTAATTCGATCTGCAATTTATCGGAAAAGTTAAGATCTTACGCAATCCCGAAATATATTACTGGATCTAATTTGGTCTGTCATTTTTTGGATAAATTTAGATCTTACTTAATCCCAAAATATATTGCTGGATCTAATTCGAACTGCCATTTTTCGGATCAAATTAGATCTAAGTTTATCCACAAATATATTGCTGGATCTAATTCCATCTGCCATTTTTCGGATCAATTTAGATCTAAGTTTATCCCCAAATATATTGCTGGATCTAATTCGATCTGTCACTTTTTCGGATCAAATTAGATCTAAGTTTAACCACAAATATATTGCTAGATCTAATTCGATCTGCCAAAATTGAGATCAAATTAGATCTAAGTTTATCCACAAATATATAGCTCTATCTAATTCGATCCGCCATTTTTCGGATCAAATTAGATCTAAGTTTATCCACAAATATATAACTGGATCTAATTCGATCCGCCATTTTTCGGATCAAATTAGATCTAGGTTTATCCCCAAAGATATCATTGGACCTCCCAATTTTGAGATATAACTTGATCTTAGTTTATCCCCATATATACAATGGGATCTAATACGATATCATTGGATACACCCAATTTTGAGATCTATTTGGATCAGCTATATATTACAGCAGATCTTAAACAATATCAAATTGGATATGATTAGATATTGCGCGAGATAAATTTTTTTTACTCGGGAATCAATAATAAATGCATATTTTTAAAATTTTAAATGCATATTTTTAAAATTTTAAGTGCATATTTTTCGATTTTAATCATACATACATTTTATGTACATAAAACACGATTAAAAATGCATGAATATACAAGCCCTAGTAATAATAGGGCTTTTTTAATCAGTGGATTTATTTTTAGATTTATTTTATTTTGTTAGAAAATCTACATTTTGGTTTTTAATTTTCACAATTTAATATTTTTATCCTAATTGTACACTTATTCGCTAAGATAATGTGAAAGAAAAAAGTTTAATTTTTCGAAAAAGCAATTTCTGGAATTAAATTAAGCTAAATCAAAAACGGATTTATTTTATTTATAAATCTATCATATTATTAGTCAGATAATATCTGAATATGTATCATAAAAATATTCATAAAATTACAACTAACATTTTTTTATTTTTATTAAATTGTTAAACTTAAAACATATTCGGCTGTGTTCTGCATTTCGAAGTGATTTCAAATCGCAGTGAAATTGAAATTTAAGGCCTTATTCCACAGTGTTCTAAAATTTTATTTGATTCGATTTCTACTTTTTTCCATAAAATTAGCTATGTACAATCGTAATTCACTTAAATTTTAAATAAATCCCAATGGAATTGAGAAAAAAAATATGAAATTTTCACTTTCACCCAAAAGTGAAATACATTTTCACATATTTTTTTATGTAAAGTAACCTAAATATTACATAAATGAGTATTTTTGAAAGTGCCGATTTTTTGCCGATTTTTTAAAATCAAAGTGCCGAAAATTCATTAAAATCATCGGCAGCCCTGCGCACGGTTGTAAATTTTCTTTGCGCGAGTTTTTACGGCCAATTTCTCCATCTCATATTCATCATTCTGCTTTCGTAATTGAAATATATTCCTATAAATTTTTTAAATATTCTAACAACTTAAATTCCGTTTATTTTAATTTTAATGAGTGTAATTTCGATGTGCTTAATTCTTTACTTAATTATATTGATTGGTTGGCGATATTTTCATGTAAATCAACAACATTGTGTTATGATAATTTTTTGAATATTTTTTGAGTATATGTAGAGAAAATATTCCTCTTAAGAGGTCTAAACCTTACAAACTTCCTTGGTATATGACGGGTCTTAAGAAGCTTAAGAATCTGCGTAACAAGTTTCATAGGCATTTTGTTGAATCGGGAAATCTCGATGATAACCAAAAGTTTATTAATTTTCAAAGGGAATTTAATTTTTTAAATAAATTTCTATATAAACAATGTATTTTGCAAAAGCAGGGTGAAATAAAATCAAATCCTAAGTCTTTCTGGTCCTTTGTGAAAGCGAAGAGACAAATCTCTGATATTCCTTCAACCATGAATTATGGTGACAGAATTTCTGAATCATGTGATGATGTCGTGAGTATGTTTGCTCAGTTTTTTAGTTCTAATTTTGATTCTTCAACGATCCATGCAGCTAGATACTCAGATTCATTTGATATGCTAGACATCGGTATGTTGAAAGTTTCAGAAGACGATGTTTACATCGGAATTATGCGAATAAATAATAACTTTAAATCAGATTCTGATGGATTATGCGCCTTTTTATTGAAGAAGTGTACATCCTCTTTTACTTTTGCTCTTAAAAGAAAAAAAGTCCTCCGAATATGAGTTTTTCTAAAGAAACCCATCCTTAGGATTTGGGGGATTTCTAAAGAAAAGCTTATTCAGAATCTTTGGGCTTTTCTATAGAAAAATCCTCAGAATCTAAGGCTTTTATATAGGAAAAATTCCTTTAAACTTGTAGGATTTTTTTCCATTGAAAAATTTTACACGAAGTGCACCAGAAAATCTATAGAAAAAGCCTTTACAGAAAAATTCTAAGGATCTAATTATTTTTTATTGTAAAACTTTCATACATTTTTTTTTACTTGAAATAATATTCAGTTTCGGAATGTTTTTCCATAGAAAAAAGACTTCAAAATCTGAGGGTTTTCTATTGGAAAAGATCCTTAAAACTTGGGGGTTTCTCTATAGAAAGAAATACGAATATGTGATAGTTTTTCTATCAAAAAATCCTCAGATTTAAGTATTTTTTATAAGAATAAATTATCAGAATCTACAGGTTTCCCTATAGAAAAAATTGGGGTTCATATAGGTATCTGATATTTTTTCTAAAGGAGGACCAAGTCCAAATGTGTTCCGAGTTTCTTTAAATTTGTGCAAGTTTTATGGTTCTTTATAACATTCACAATCCAAATAACAACTAGTTCAGATAGGATTTTTCTATATATAGGTCTGAATTTTAACTAATTCTTAACAACTTCATTACTATTCGTCTTTGGCCCAAGATAAACTCATGGGCAAAATTTCATCTCAATACCTTCATATTTGTAGTTTGACTACAAAATTTACATGGACAGACGGACGAAAGGATATCGCTAAATCGACTCAGGAAGTCATACTGACATGAGTCGATAGGTATACAATAAGTCATACATGGGAATTTTTCATTACCATTGAAATTTCATTACCATTAGTTCATACTAATGATAATGAAAAATATTTCATTACCATTAAATGTAATGAAAAATCATTACTAATGGTAATGAAATTACACTAATGTATAAAAAAACTAATTACAATTGATTAAAAACCATTTGTTTACAAAAAAATTCAGACAAATGAAAACGAACAACGGATTTGGCCGGGGAAGTTATAAAACATAATTTTTTAAGGAGGATCCATTCCATTCCGTTAAACTTTACCTGGATACAAATAACAATGGCATGGAAAGTAATATTTAATTTTAAATGAGCATGAGCCTGAATGAGCATATTCCATCCTCGATTTCAGCGAGTTTTACTCCATTTTTACGTTTTTCTGTCAATGGCAATTATTTTTTTTTAATTTATTCATTATCAATGGTAATGAAATTTAAAATCATTGTCATTAATCAATGAAATTAAATTTTAGAATCATTACCATTAATTAAAAAAATGGTAATGAAAATAATTTCATTACAATTGATATCAATGCAATGGTAATGAAATCATCAATTAATTAGTCCTCCTAATTAATTAGTCCCATGTATGCCATAAGTTAGGCATATGCGCAGCATTTTGACAAACATAAGCACAAACTTTTAACACTGATAAATGCATTCCAACTCAAGCTTCAGTATTTCCAAGAATCTCTTTAAGCTTGACCCAAAATGTTTAATTTTTTGTAACTTTGCATTCAATCCAAAAACAAGTTTATCCATCTTAACCATTGTTGACCACACTTTGTATGTTTATGAATGCCCATTAGAATTAGGATAATTCATCCAGAATATTAAGCTAAGGAGGAAAAATCACATGTTAGTGATTTCTTAGCAAACAAAGTAAATATACTTACCGCCTTAATATTATTTGCGTATTCACAAATGGTAATAAAAATTCGGCATTAATCCATTTTCCCCCAAAATGTTCATGTTATTATCAATTTTTTCTAAATTTACCAAATGTATGTGCCTGTTTTTTCAATTTTAATAAAAAAATGTGAAAATAATATTGACATGCCTTAGTTACGCATTAAATTTAAACACAAATGCGTACATATAAATATCTACTATATTAAATGTGTAATTTACTTTGATATGTGTTTATAAATTTGGAAACATGTTTGTCAACATACTTTTTGCTACATTATATGCCTAATTATAAAGAAAAAGTGCGTAAATTAAATTTTTAAACCTATTATGCCTAACAATGAGCATTCTGCGCCTTTTTAGACAAAAGTTTACACACTCAATAGCAGTAAGTTTACACGCCCTTTTTAGAGTGTACTAAGTCTATTATATCTACTAGTCAACATGGATTTTTTCTGGAATATCGACTACGACATAATTAACTGTTTTTAGTGAATATTGTATAACAGCATTGGAGCGTGGTGGACAAGTTGAAACAGTGTTACTGACTTCTCCAAAGCCTTTGACAAGGTATCTTATAACATTCTTTATGCTAAATTGCAGGGAATCGGTTTTCATTCAAACTTTTTAAAGTGGATAGCATCATATTTATCTGATAGAACTTGTAAAGTTGTAGTTGAAGGTTTGGAATCTTTTACGTACTTACAAACGTCTGGCGTTCTAATTTGTTCATTAATGACATGACAAATAGTTTTTCTAAAGCCAATTTTTTACTGGTACTGGTGGTATCCATTTCAGATGTTCAGGATCTGCAAGATAATTTTAATAGTCTCTATAACTGGTGTCAGCTAAATGGCTTTAACTTAAATATTTCAAAATGTGTTCATGTTTCTTACTCCCGATCTCGAAATCCAATTCAAACGGTTTTTAGCTTGGGAATATACTTATATATTGGATAAAACTGAAACGATCATTGATTTAGGTGTTGTTTTCGACGTAAATTTCAATCTGCATTACTAATCCATGGTATTATTACTGGAACTATTGTTTGCCATGAATTGTTATCACAAATATCGTTCTATGTGCCACCTAGAACGCTTCGTTATAATCATTATATCTTCAGTAATCCTTGTCATCGTACAAACTATAACCAATATAGTACTTTCAATCGCGCGTGTAATGATCTTAATAGTATTAACGAGATTGCATTCAATAAAAATCCAAACCACGTAATTGAATTTTGCACTTCGAAAGAAACTTTTAAATTGTTTCTTTTCGAAATTTTTATTTTATAAATTTTAATACTTTTTTATAAATACATATCGGCGACCGGCCTGCAAAATGTCACATGTGTTTTTTAATAGATTTTCAGAAGAGCGAAAAAACTGTTACAAAATCTACTTTTAAGATATTTTATTGGCATCATATGCCTTAATGATGATTTTACTAAATGAGGGCGTGAATCATTAAGGCATATGATGCCAATAAAATATCTTAAAAGTAGATTTTGTAACAGTTTTTTCGCTCTCCTGAAAATCTATTAAAAAACACATGTGACTTTTTTCAGGCCGGTCGACGATATGTATATATGTATTAATTGTAACTTTTATTTAATCTAGTCTGTAAGGAATTTTGTATGTTTCATTCACTTAATAAACGAAATGAAAATGAAAAATATGAAATATGTATATGGGCAAATCTACGGAACCGGACGATTCCATGTAAGTCAGGATTTAAACCATTTTAGTAACAATATATAACATTTTTAATGGTATCAGCATTTTAGAGGAGATGAATTTAATCAGGCGAACATCTTAAATTTTAATATTTATATTGCTGATGTGCTCTACTCAATTAAAGACTACACTAATTTTGCTTGTAACTTTCAAAAGCTTTTCAACTCTTTTGGTTATAATTTTTCAGCATAAAAGGAAATTGCCTGAAACCTTTGGTGGATATTAATTTTGACGTTAGTAAATCTCACACATGTTGAAAAAAATAGGTGCCCTCAATTAGGAACAAATGGTTGTTCTTTAAAATCTGTAAATTGTTTGTTAAATAATGAGTAATTTCAGAGATTTTAAATTTTTGGACTTTCAGCCCCAATGTAATTGAAATTTTTTTTGACACTTATATATAACTGACAAATGAGGTGAAATTATTTAGTGTACCTTCAGAAATAAAGAACCTATGAGAATAATAATCCCTATAAGCACATACCCAGTGTAGAAACGGTAATGACATATCATTATTTTTTGGACTACCAGTAATGACACCAACTTACCTTCTGTATTATTTTAAAACATATAATAATGAGTTACTGATAATGACTTATTTTTATCATTATTTCAAATAGAAAATATTTTTTTAGATTTTTTGAAAATCTTTTGAAATCTATTTTTAGACTCAATATTTTTTAAACACTGGTCAGGGTATATGTAACCACATATTTTTTGTTTTTTGTATGTTGGCGAGTAAGCTTACTTGTGTGCAGCAAGTCAATAAATATTACATGTCGATATAGCTCAGATGGTAGAGCTGTTGACTGGCAATCTGTAGACCCAGGTTCGGTTCCCGCACCAGCAAATTTTATTAAACAAAAAAAAATTCAATAAAAATATTTTTTTTTATATAATTTATTTTTTAGAAAATCTATTTTTAGACTCATTATTTTTGTCAGTACTGGTAAGCACATAGGTAACGATATATTTTTTGATTTTTCGTATGCTGGTGTGTGACGACAACTCATTATTTTTCGCGACATCGCCATATAAAGGTAATAAGAAATGTAATAACAAAAGTAACTAGTTACCATTACCAAGTATGTAGTTACATAACCACATATCTGGTAATGATTTTCTACACTGGGTATGTTTTAAAAATTCAAGTGCTTTAAATTTTGCTGGAAGTAAAGTAGATTTCAAATTCTACCATTTGTATATTTAACAAAAATATTTCAAACTTGAATTTTTGTTTCCTTTTTGCTGGAGTATTCTATTAAAATAAAATGTAATAAAAGTTGTATTCAAGCCTTGAAACTGGTAAACATGGCTGGAATTGAACTTGATTTCAACTTTAATTCCAGTGAAATTGTTTATGGGGAATCTCTTCATATATATGCTTGAAAAACTTAAAATTTTTTAATTTTTTGAAGGGCACATCTGCAGTTTGAGAAATAATTAGTTGCACTCCTGCGTGATCGGTATGTATCAGTAATACTATTATTGTGTGCAAGTGCTAAATGGATCGAATATTAAAAAACAATTTTTTTAAAATGAAATTATCCTTTGTCATTTGAAATTATAAAACTTTCAAATGAATTTGTATAAAGTTTTTTAAAACAAATTTGAAATTTAGATTTTTCAACTATTGTACATTTCTCTAAAAAAAAGTTAATTGTTCATAACACAGCTTTACAAAAAAATTATATATAAGACGAAGTCCGATTTTATATATTAAAGCCAATCTGGAAAGGAAATAGTCCAAAATTTGTATATATGTGACTTCCCGAGTAAAAAAAATTGATCTCGCGCAATATCTAATTATATCCAATTTGATATTGTTTAAGATCCGCTGTAATATCTAGCTGATCCAATTAGATCTCAAAATTGGGTGTATCCAATCATATCGTATTAGATCCCATTGTATATATGGGGATAAACTAAGATCAAGTTATATCTCAAAATTGGGAGGTCCAGTGATATCTTTGGGGATAAACCTAGATCTATTTTGATCCGAAAATTGGCGGATCCAGCTATATATTTGCGGATATTTTTAGATCTAATTTGATCCGAAAAATGGCGGATCCAATTAGATCCAGCTATATATTTGGGGATAAACTTAGATCTAATTTGATCTCAATTTTGGCAGATCAAATTAGATCCCGCAATATATTTGTGGATAAACGTATATCTAATTTGATCCGAAAAAGTGGCAGATCGAATTAGATGTAGCTATATATTTGGTGATAAACTTAGATCTAATTTGATCCAAAAAATGGCACATCTAATTAGATCCAGCAATATATTTGTGGATAAACTTCGATATACATTGATCTGAAAAATGGCAGATCAAATTAGATCCAGCAATATATTTGTGGATTAACTTAGATCTAAATTTATCCAAAAAATGGCAGATCGAATTAGATCCAGCAATATATTTGTGGATAAACTTGGATATAAACTGAATAGAAAATTGGCAGATCAAATTAGATCCAGCAATATATTTGTGGATTCACTTAGATCTAAATTTATCCAAAAAATGGCAGATCGAATTAGATCCAGCAATATATTTGTGGATAAACTTGGATATAAACTGAATAGAAAATTGTCAGATCAAATTAGATCCAGCAATATATTTTGGGATTTAGTAAGACCTAATTTGATCCGAAAAATGGCAGATCGAATTAGATCCAGCTATATATTTGTGGATAAACTTAGATCTAATTTGATCCGAAAAAGTGGCAGATCGAATTAGATCCAGCAATATATTTAGGGATAAACATAGATCTAATTTGATCTCAATTTTGGCAGATCTAATTAGATCTAGCAATATATTTGTGGATAAACTTATATCTAATTTGATCCGAAAAATGGAAGATCGAATTAGATCCAGAAATATATTTGGGGATTAAGTAAGATCTAAATTTATCCGAAAAATGGCAGATCGAATTAGATCCAGCTATATATTTGTGGATAAACTTAGATCTAATTTGATCCGAAAAATGGAAGATCGAATTAGATCCAGAAATATATTTGGGGATTAAGTAAGATCTAAATTTATCCAAAAAATTACAGATAAAATTAGATCCAGTAATAACTTCGGGATTGCGTAAGATCTTAACTTTTACGATAAATTGCAGATCGAATTAAATCCAGTGATATATTTGGGGATTTGGTAGGATCTTAATTTATCCCATAAATTGCAGATCGAATTAGAAACAGCAATATATTTGGAGATTGACATCTGAAACTATCCAGAAAAATGACAGCTAAAATTAGATCCCGCATTATATTTGGTTACTACGTAAGATCTCCATTTATTTGGGATTAAATAAGATCCCAGACAGATATTGACAATAGTTCAAAAAATAATACACTGGAAGAGCACTGATTTTATAAAAATTACAATATTTTGTTAAAATAAGGTTTAAACTCAGAAGGTCTCGAGTTCGATACCTTTCACGGCTATGCATTTTTTTTATAAAAATGCGCATTCTCCTTGCTGGTCTGATCGAAATTTTTTCAATAATTTTTATTCTGTGTAATTTACTTGTAAAAATTGTATCATCTTTCTTTGTTTTGAAAATAATTTAAACAGAAAGTGATATTAATTTATGATCTTGAGTCAAACTAAAATAACATTCATTTACTTAAAAATAACAGATCAACTAAAAACATTTCCCCCATTCAAAAGAATTTCTTTTTATAAAATTATAATTTTATTTTCTATAAACGTTTTTATAAAATTATATTTTTTTTTTTTATTAAATTGAATATTTTTTAAAAATAATTTTATTTACATATTTTTAACGCTCTACACCATTTCCAATTGTGTCAATTGTTTTTAAGATTTATCAATTGTATTTCAGAAATAATCAATTGAATTTCAGTTTTATCAATTGTATTTCAGAACTTATCAATTATTTTTCAGATTTATGAATTGTATTTCAGAACTAGTCAATTGAATTTCAGTTTTATCAATTGTATCTCAGAAATTAATTGTATTTCTGAAATTCACAACTGTATTTCAGAAATTATCAAACTGTATTTCAGAAATTATCAATTGTATTTCAGAAATTATGAAATGTAATTTAGAAATTTTTCTCTATTAACTATGATAAACCATCAACAAGTTCTGAAATAGATTTGATTATTTCTGAAATACAATTAATAAATTTCTGAAATACATTCCATAATTTATAAAATACATTTAAAATTTCTGAAATACAATTAATAGCTTCTGAAATACAGTTAATATTGTAGTTGCTGATGAGTTACCATATATGATGGCACCATATATGACAATATATTGTTTAAATAGCACCAATATGGAGCTTTATATGGTAATATATAACTTAGATTCATCCATATACCATTTGATCCGAAAAATGGCCCGATAAAATTGTATCAGTTCTTATTTGTATCAGTTGTTATCTAATTACATCAGTTTAGATCTGACCTGATTAAATTATGTGTTAATCAGATGAAATTGTATCAGATTTTTGACCTGATACAATTTTATTGGTTTATATTACATGGTATCAGTTTAGGTCCAAATAGATATATTTGTATACACAATTATATAGTTATATCCCAATTTTGACCTGATATCAGTTTAAAACTTTGATACAATTGTATAAGGTAAATGTCGGATACAATTATATTTTATTTATATAAAATTTAACCAATTACGATCAAACCGATAAAATTGTATCAGGTCAAAAATCTGATACAATTTCATCTGATTAACACATATTTTAATCATCAATCAATATTTTTTTTTAAAAATAATTTTATTTACATATTTTTAACGCTCTACACCATTTCCAATTGTGTCAATTGTTTTTAAGATTTATCAATTGTATTTCAGAAATAATCAATTGAATTTCAGTTTTATCAATTGTATTTCAGAACTTATCAATTATTTTTCAGATTTATGAATTGTATTTCAGAACTAGTCAATTGAATTTCAGTTTTATCAATTGTATCTCAGAAATTAATTGTATTTCTGAAATTCACAACTGTATTTCAAAAATTATCAAACTGTATTTCAGAAATTATCAATTGTATTTCAGAAATTATGAAATGTAATTTAGAAATTTTTCTCTATTAACTATGATAAACCATCAACAAGTTCTGAAATAGATTTGATTATTTCTGAAATACAATTAATAAATTTCTGAAATACATTCCATAATTTCTAAAATACATTTAAAATTTCTGAAATACAATTAATAGCATCTGAAATACAGTTAATATTGTAGTTGCTGATGAGTTACCATATATGATGGCACCATATATGACAATATATTGTTTAAATAGCACCAATATGGAGCTTTATATGGTAATATATAACTTAGATTCATCCATATACCATTTGATCCGAAAAATGGCCCGATAAAATTGTATCAGTTCTTATTTGTATCAGTTGTTATCTAATTACATCAGTTTAGATCTGACCTGATTAAATTATGTGTTAATCAGATGAAATTGTATCAGATTTTTGACCTGATACAATTTTATTGGTTTATATTACATGGTATCAGTTTAGGTCCAAATAGATATATTTGTATACACAATTATATAGTTATATCCCAATTTTGACCTGATATCAGTTTAAAACTTTGATACAATTGTATAAGGTAAATGTCGGATACAATTATATTTTATTTATATAAAATTTAACCAATTACGATCAAACCGATAAAATTGTATCAGGTCAAAAATCTGATACAATTTCATCTGATTAACACATATTTTAATCAGGTCAGATCTAAACTGATACATTTAGATAAAAATTGATAAACAATTTATAAAAATATATCGGGCCATTCTTCGGATGAAACTGTATATTTATACAAATATAACTTATGTAACTATTTTTCCTCGGGTTGTTTAAATGATACGATATATCAAAGTATATGGTACTACATATAGTAGCATATATTATCATATCTGGAACTGTATTGAAAATGTTATTCATGCGGTCCCATATATGAGCATATATTGTTTAAATGGCACCATATATAATAATATATAGTTTAAACGGCACCATATATGGTAATATATTGCTTAAATAACACCATACATAAATATATATGGCACTATACATATTTTCTTATATTATCATATCTGGAACTGTATTAAAAATGTTGTTCATGAGGTACCATATATGAGCATATATTGTTGAAATGGCACCATATAAGATAATATATGGTTTAAATGGCACCATATATGGTAATATATTGCTTAAATAACACCATATATAAATATATATGGGACTATATATGGTAGCATATATTATCATATGTGGAACTGTATTAAAAATATTGTTCATGATCATATCATCATATATGATAATATATGGTTTAAATGGTACCATATATGATAATATATGGTTTGAATGGCACCATATATGATAATATATGGTTTGAATGGCACCATATATGATAATATATAGCTTAAATAACACCATATATAAATATATATCGCACTATATATAGTACTATATATTATCATATCTGGAACTGAATTAAAGATTTTGTTTATGAGGTACCATATATGACCATATATTGTTTAAATGGCACCATATATGATAATATCTAGTTTAACTGTCACCATATATAATTATATATTGTTTAAATGATACCATATATAATTATATATTGCTAAAATGCCACCATATATATTAAGATATAGTTCTATATATAACTATATATGCAATAAGATCAACCATGTTATGTAATATATAGTTATATATGCCATATCTAATATTATGAAGGCCGATATCTAATTAGATGAAATTATATATGGCATAATATAAGGAAAATTTTTCTGAAAAAACGTCATATATAATTATATATGGATATACATAACCACATGTCTAATTATATATTGTAATATATGCCACATATGATTATATATACTTTTTTTTACTCGGGTTTGTATAAACAAATTATATGCACTTTTGGAGTTTTTGTAATTAAATGTAGACTTAAAAAAAGAAAATATATATTAGGGTGTCCCTTAAAAATAGATTTTTTTTTATCAATTTAATGGTTTTACAATCTCGTAGTCATAATTAATATTAAGTTTCATGGGTCGTTTCTGACCCCAGGCCACTAAGGGTTAACGATTTTTTAAACAAATGTAAAGATAATTATAGTCTCCCTATTAAAAAAAATTAATATGGAGCTTTATATGGTAATATATAACTTAATGTGATCCATATACCATTTCATCCGAAAAATGGCCCGATATAATTGTGTCAGTTGGTTATCACTTTTTATCTAATTGTATGAGTTTAGATCTTAACTGATTAGATTATATGTTAAGCATATGAAATTTTATCTGATTTTTGACCTGATACAATTGTATGGGTTTATGTCGCATGGTATTAGTTTAGATCCAAATTGATACATTACTATACAAACTTATATAGTTATATCTGAATTTTGATCTGATGCAATTAGATCTGCTTTAAAACTTTGATACAATTATATAAGGCAAATGTCGTATACAAATATATTTTATTTATATAAAATTGTACCAACCACGAGCTAAACAGATACCATTAGATATAAACCGCTAAAATTGTATCAGGTCAAAAATTGGATATAATTTCATCTGAATAATGTATAATTTTATTAGTTGAGATCTAAACTAATACCATTAGATAAAAACTGATAAACAACTGATACAATTACATCGGGCCATTTTTCGGATGAAACAGTATATTTATACAGATAAAACTTAATCGCATTTTATACGACTATATGTAACTGTTTTTACTCGGGCTTACCAAATTTAAATGATACTTTTCCGAAAACAATGTAAACTTGATGAAAACATTAAAATTTTGTTAAATTTTTGACAAAATGAGCAATTTTTGTAAAATGTCCTGGAAAGCAGTCGCTCCAAGCACAAACTCGAATTATCATTTTAAAAAATTTTTAAAATTAATTTAAAAAAACACGTTTTTGCATTTTTATCAAATTCTAATGATACCCGACGGCTAAAGTGGGTTAATGATATTCGATGAAGTCAAAATTCCATATCTGAATCACTTTGACTATATTAAATGAATAAATGAAATAAGAAATAATTTTTTTCTAAATTTCGAATTTTGGGAATTTTTAATAATAATACACTTTTTTCCAAAATGGGCCATTTCCGGCAAATCTTTATTTTAAGGGACATCCTAATATATATACAGGGTTAGGCGATTGAAGTGTTAACTATTCAAACGACCATATCTTTTTTTGTGTGAAATTATTTTTTATTGATTCAAATTACAAAATGTGTGGAAATAATCAAAATTTCAGAATCCATTCATTTTATTTCGGTAAGAGAGAACGGTTTGAGTGCCTTATTTTATGCTTTTGAATGCAATCACAAAAAATTAGCATATTGTTGTCAGTACACATCCTTTCAGTAAACAATACATGACACAATTGAAAAAAGTGAGTATGACGAAAACCATGCGTTGCATTGCATGTCTTCTGCTAATCTTATCTAACACTCACAACAGCAACGGATACAAAACGATTGGTGTGAATACAAAACGAATCCTATGAATGGTCTCAATGCTTTTTCTGTTAAACATTTTACTATTATTTTGGTGTTTCTATTTTTTCACTTAAAATTAGAAAATATATGGGAAAATCTACAAAACAGGTTGATTTCAGATTTTAAAAATGAAAAATTTCAAATTAGTTGCACACATATTTTTTCTAGATTAACTTATTTAAAATACATTAAAAAGAAGTGATCTGTTCGCGTGAATAAACTTTTTTATGTGCTGAAAAAGTTATAAATAAAAAACCGCACACATTTTCGTTAATAAATATTTTAAAATTTTTTGATTTTTCGGGCATGTGACTACACATTTTCAAGTAACCTTTCCGTGCTGAGTTCGAATTTGGTTTCCGAATTTTTCCCACACATCGGGTGTTTGAGCAAATTGAGGTCAAAGTTAACAAAAATCGTTTTTGGCTATTTTTGAGTTGTTTTTACACACTTTTACCTCGAGTTAATGAACACAGATGACACAAGTTTTGCAATCATCACGGTAAGGTTATTCTAAAATGCATAGTAGCACTATATTTCCATTATTGGTTTTAAGTAATGTTGTTTTTTAATTTTTCCGTCCGTCCGTCTGTCTCTCTATGTACTTTTGTGCGCATGTTACAGGTCGCAAATATTAAGATATTGTGATGAACTTTGGTAGACCGACTTATATCGACCCATGGACGAAGTCTATTGATTTTGGTTTACATCGGTCTATGTTTGGACCTAGTGCCCACATAGAGTTCGCCCCAAAATTGCAGCACAAAATCGAATGGCACACACGGTTCAAAGAATTCTGTGGTCAAATATATCTTGAATGCTACATATCTCCATTACTATTATTATATGAAAGTACTAATTGGATCGGATGAACTTTGTATTCTCTACAGCGTATCTTTCTCCAAAAATCGCTAAAAGGTTATATTCAAATTGTAGGCACCTGCAGGGTTTTAAGAATTATGGATTCCAATATATCTGGAACGGTAACTGTTATCATTATTATCATTATGTGAAAGTTCTAAAGAGATCGGATTTTTTATGCTTCACATCACTTTTCGCTGCACATCCTGGTTTACATGTCCTTGGTAGAACAATATTCTAACTAAATATATGAAAATAATTATACAACAAAACTTTTTAGGAAATAAAATTTTTGTGTAGTTTAAAAATAAACTCCGATTTAAATCATGGTAATTATCTCAATCATATTTCGAGGACTTTTCAGACTCCGGCAAAGTTTTTCATAAACTTGAATAAACATTCTTGTTTTGATTGCTCCTGTAGGAAAATGTTTTAAGTGAGTGATGTTCTATATAAAACCAACCAAACTAATCCAAATTTTTAGTAAATCAAATTGTCTGTACCTTTCGAACGGCTTAAGTCACGAAGGTTACTGTGGTATAATTTAAAATCATGTGAAACTTTTTTTAAATGCTATAAATAAAGTTTAATTTAATGAAATCCGCGATTTTGATCGCCATATCTCAAAAAAGGTTTTCTGTAACCCGTATCGTTATTTTGACTTCAGATTCTTCTTAAGAGTGCTCAAATTAGATTATAACTATTTAACCAAATTTTGCCCTCCTCCCCCTCCTATCTACCAAAAATGACGTTCGAAAATCAACATTTTGAAACTTCTCATCCCCGTTTTATATACCATATTTCAATTATCTCTTTCCATTATTGCAGTTTATGAGAAACACCAAACCTATCTTTTATATTAAATGATATATTAAAAACATTAGACTTCATTAACAAATATCGAGATTACATTGCCATGTTGGACTGCTTATATATATAATGATTTTTATTTGAAGGCCCAGAGCCCAATTAACTTATTTACAAGTCTTGCATTGCCATTTCCTCCAAAGTTATAGCAAGTTTGATAAAATTCAAATAGAGTGCGAAACTTCAGTTGTTGATTTTATATATTTTCAGCTAATAAATAGTTTCTAAGTTAATTCATTAAACTTTTTTGGGCGTTGTTACCAATTTTTGTTGGAGGTCAAATATGTATCAAATATTAAAGTTGAACTTTCGAAGTAAATTTTGATGAAAAATATTACTTAGAAATTTCCATTGGACTTTATATATTCTTTTATACTTATCTATGAAAGTCGCTCATAAAATCTTAAAACTTTGTGATGCAGTGACCCAAAACCGTCGAACAAGTGGTGTCTGGCCAAACCAAGAAGGGTTAAAAAATAATTTTTTTAAATTTTTATTCTCTGTAGTTTACTTGTATGATCCAAATATCTGACAAAAAAAAAGCATTCATTTAACAATTAAAAGATCAACTAAACATACCTTCATACGTAGGGCGGGTCGATTTAAAAATCGCCCAAGTGACAAGGAAAATCGTATTCTAGGGATCAAAATAAGAAACTTTGCCCGAGGAACCATACCTCTAAAACGAATTCTGAATCCCCGACTTTTGATGTCCCAAATTTTGAAAAATCACGCTTTGACCCATTTAGAGTGCCCCAATCGAGTCCAAATGTATGACCGACCCCCACTAACTGTGGAGGGTCGGTTATTTCAAAATGGTGATTTTTTGAAATGTTTGTATGGGGAACCCCCCAGGGGGGTTCCAGGGGTGGCATGGGTGGGTCGGCCCTGCAAAGTTAGTGGGGGTCGGTCATACATTTGGAGTTGATTGGGGTACTTTAAATGGGTCAAAGTGGGATTTTTCATAATTTGAACCTACGGGTCAAAAGTCGGGGATTCCGAATTCGTTTTAGAGGTATGGTTCCTCGGGCAAAGTTCCTTATTTTGATCCCTAGAATACGATTTTCTTTGTCACTTGAGCGATTTTTTTGCCTCCCTACAAATCGACCCGCCCTAATGAATACAGATAACACAGTACGAGTAGGTACTTATGTATTTGGGAGGTGCCCTAAAATAAAGTTAGATAATTCATGCAAAACTTTGAGTTTGCATTACAAAACCCAGTGTTTGGTAATGTCCATTTTTGCTGGCATGTTAATAAAATGTTCAAAAAATGTCTGCCATAAAATTTAAAGTCATACTAGTTGTTCCTGTTGTTAAATGACAAATGACTTGTGTTAGTAACAATACCTGTTTCTTTAGTCAAGCATGTAATTTGATGTTATTATTATTGTACTCTCAGGAACAGAAAAAGAAACAAAAACTACCAAACAATTGTATTATTATGTTTATTACATACTAAACTCTGTCATTTATTAGTTTGGTAATGTTATTCTACTCCTGTGGATTTTAAATAAGGAGTTTCCTTAATTACAGTGGCAACTTATATTTATTTATTTTATTTATTTCCTTCTCTTATTTTATATTTTGTTTGTCTTATGCATGAATACGTTGCCGTAAATTTATAATCGTCCATAAATTTATGACAATAATGATATTCTAACTTTTTTCATTATTTCGTGTGATTTATATTGTTTGTATGTCATTTGCGGTGGAGGTAAAAGTTAAAAAAAAACTTCACAATATGAATTTCATTATAATGTGAATATTGCAGTGGCTGCAGGTTAAGACCTTGGAGGTATTGTTTAAATTCTGAAAAAAAAGCAATATACCCGGTTAAAAATGTTCTAATATGGTTGGACAAATATGGACATATATGTATGTATTACAGTCAAAATAATACGTCTGTTGGCTGGACGGAAAAATTTGTTACTTTAACAAAATTCATTCCTGTTTTTTGGCTTAAAATAAAATTTGCTTATTTTAACAAATTCGTTTGTTAAATTTAACAAATCTAAATTTAATTAAGAAATTTTTAAAACTACAGTTTTATCTGTAATTATACTGAGTCGCAGAATTTATCCAAATTTAGGGTCTCGGAACCTTCCCCGAGCCATATCATGTGAGGGCATATAAGGGCACTCCAATGGAGCAAACATTTAGTCCGTTTTGCTCTACTTCGCTTAGTTTTCAAGATATGGGCCATTTTATGAAGTGGAAATTTTTTATTAAACGGTCAGGGGTAGTCGAAATTTTCATTAGTTTTGCTCTATCTCTCTTAGTTTTCGAGATATGGGCCATTTTTAAAAATCGGGAGGAAAGGAATATCGCCATCTTTAAAACTTCGGATATACTTGTGGCGCCATCTACCAGGTAATAGCAGAAACATGAAAATATTATATTTTATCAACACATTTTGTAAAATTTAACGAATGGGTTCTAAAAAATTAGTTTTAAATAGCTTTGAAAATTAACACTCAAAACTAGTTAAAGTACTGAGGATTTTTAGTATAGTATTAAATGAAGATAACTAAAATCTTTGTTTAAATCAGTGTTTCAACTTAAAATTTGTTAAAAATTAGTCAAATCGATTTGAAACCGGTTTGACAGATTTTTGTACTGACGTATTATTTTAAGTGTACGCATAGTTCGGGAACATAGCCAAAAATGTGCCCAAACTATGCTGTATATTAGAGCGTACCGCCTTACAGGCAAAAAAAAAAAAGTGCGCCGTACACCCTCCAATAGGAAGTATTTTTGCAAGGAGGTTTCAAAAACAATTTTTGATATATTGGTTGCCGAACGTAAGGGTAGCCTTTTTAAATTTTAAATTTTTCCTTTATAGCAAACTACTACTCGAGGCAAAAAAATCGATATATCACACTTTAAAATCCAACTTTAAATGCCGAAGATATAACGAAAAATTTAAAAAGGCGTTCGGCAAAAAAATTTTTTTTTTAAATTGCCTTGCAAAAATACTTCATATTAGAGGGTGTACTGCGAACTTTTTTTTTGAGGTACGGTCTACTGTATATTAGTCAAAAATGTCTTCATACTATGCGCCGGAACTAGGAAGAGTTTGAGGACAGTTCCCAAACTAACCAAATGTCTCCAAACTTAACTTTAGATAGAAAAAATGTTATTTAATTTCTTTTTAAAACAACATAAGCACATTGTATGTAAAATCAGAGACTATTAATTATAGAGATAGAAAATCGGTGAGTAGTGTATCACCGAGAGAGGGCGCTAAAATTAATATCAGTTGAGCATATATTTAAAATCTCAAAAACTGCTGAAAACTGTTTAAAATAAGGAAAAAACAACGCGGAATACATTCAAATAATAAAATTTGAGATATCCGTTTGTTTCTTTGCTTTGTTGTTTGTTATACCCTACACTATGTGGTCAGGGTATTATAAGTTTGCGCTGATGTTTGTAACACCAAAAAATATTGGTCGTAGACCCACCTTATAGTATACCGATCGGCTCAGAATTTTTTTTTATTTCGATTTAACGATGTCCGTCTGTCCGTCCGTCCGTCTGTCTGTCTGTCCATGCAATTTTGTGCGCACTCTACAGGTCGCAAATATTAAGATATTTTATTGAAATTTGGTACGCAGACCTACGTTGGTCCAAGGACGAACAAGTTTGATTTTGGTGAACATCGGTCCATGTTTAGACCTAGTGCCCATATAAGGGTCCTACCAAAATTATATTGTTTATACGCTGCATGTCGTAAATATTAAGATATTTTGACGAAATTTGGTACACAGACCTATGTTAGCCCAATAACGTAGCCTATTGATTTTGGTTGAAATCGGTCCATGTTTAGACCTAGTGCATATATAAGGGTCCTACCAAAATTATATTGTTTATACGCTGCAGGTCGTAAATATTAAGATATATTGATGAAATTTGGTACACAGACCTATATTGGCCCAATAACGCAGCCTATTGATTTTGGTGAACATCGGTCCATGTTTAGACCTAGTGTCCATATAAGGGTCCTACCAAAATTATACTGTTTATACGCTGCAGGTCGTAAATATTAAGATATTTTGATGAAATTTGGTACACAGACCTATATTGGCCCAATAACGCAGCCTATTGATTTTGGTGAACATCGGTTCATGTTTAGACCTAGTGCCCATATAAGGGTCCCACCAAAATTATATTGTTTATACGCTGCAGGTCGCAAATATTAAGATATTTTGATGAAATTTGGTACATAGACCTATGTTGGCCCAAGGACGAAGCCTATTGATTTTGGTGAACATCGGTCCATGTTTAGAACTAGTGCCCATATAAGGGTCCCCCCAAAATTGGCTTGGTTACAAACTGCAGGTCGCAAATATTAAGATATTTTAATGAAATTTGGTTCGCTGACTCACATTATAGAAAATTTTGACACAAGCCCCATTTTAACCCATTCGAATTTCGGATCCAAACAATACACCAGACTGGTGTAGGGTATTGTATAGTCGGCATGCCCGACTTTAACCTTTTTACTCGTTTTTATTTAAATTTAAATAAAAAAGAAAAGTGTCAGTTTTTTTAATAAAGTACCATCTAGTGAAAACGATGTTTTTATAACTAATTTTTTTTTGTGATGCCAAATTACCCCTGGGTAAAATTAACAGTAATTTTATAATTTCGATACCTTTTTTCGTTTTTTGTCTTTTATATTAATTACAGCTCGTTTCATTATACCCTACACCACTATGTGGTCAGGGTATTATAAGTTTGTGCTGATGTTTATACCCTACACCACTATGTGGTCAGGGTATTATAAGTTTGTGCTGATGTTTGTAACACCAAAAAATATTGGCCGTAGACCCACCTTATAGTATACCGATCGGCTCAGAAGGGTCCTACCAAAATTATATTGTTTATACGCTGCATGTCGTAAATATTAAGATATTTTGACGAAATTTGGTACACAGACCTATGTTAGCCCAATAACGTAGCCTATTGATTTTGGTTGAAATCGGTCCATGTTTAGACCTAGTGCCCATATAAGGGTCCTACCAAAATTATACTGTTTATACGCTGCAGGTCGTAAATATTAAGATATATTGATGAAATTTGGTACACAGACCTATATTGGCCCAATAACGCAGCCTATTGATTTTGGTGAACATCGGTCCATGTTTAGACCTAGTGCCCATATAAGGGTCCCCCCAAAATTGGCTTGGTTACAAACTGCAGGTCGCAAATATTAAGATATTTTGATGAAATTTGGTACATAGACCTATGTTGGCCCAAGGACGAAGCCTATTGATTTTGGTGAACATCGGTCCATGTTTAGAACTAGTGCCCATATAAGGGTCCCCCCAAAATTGGCTTGGTTACAAACTGCAGGTCGCAAATATTAAGATATTTTAATGAAATTTGGTGCGCTGACTCACATTATAGAAAATTTTGACACAAGCCTCATTTTAACCCATTCGAATTTCGGATCCAAACATTAGTTGGCTTTTAACCAGACTGGTGTAGGGTATTGTATAGTCGGCATGCCCGACTTTAACCTTTTTACTCGTTTTGATATATAATGTGTCCAACATTTTTCTTTCTGCACTGTATATGCATGGCTGTATATGTGATTCCATATATACAAAAGAGTTTCATGTATGGCCCTATATGGGATTCTGTGTTTTCAAAAGGGGATCGCTTATGATCATACAGCGGTGACAATACATTGGCAACTTTTACAAAAGTTGGTCTTTCTTATTTAAGAGTTTGATGATTTTGAGTTAAGTTAAAAAATTGTGTAATTTTTCTTGTAAAATCGCTCCTGGCATGTTTTCCATAAAAATATAACAAATTTGTTACATAATGCACAATAAAACTGAAACAAAAATCAAGCTAAAAAATTATCGTTAATTTTATGGCATGGCAAAAAAATGGAAACCTTTAAGGAACTATGCCGGAATTAATTTTAATACATATGTAAATGGAAACAAAAGTATTGCAATATGTGTGAAAAATTGGTCGTTATGTTATAATTTCTATTTTTTTTTATAGAAAAATTAGTATTATAATTCTATAAGTAAAATACTTATTAATAGGGCAAGGAATTTCATGCACTTAAAAATCGAAAATTTGCGCCTAAAATACACGGCTAAAAAAGAAAAATATGCATTAAAAACATAAAAAATATGCACTAAAAACGATTACTTTTGCAAAAATAACGCACTTTAAAATATAAAATATAAGTAGGTTAGTTATTCTGCAAATAGACATAGAACTCCAAGCTTTTCCATAGGTCAATAAGGTTTTGAAAAAAGTTTATTTTTAAAAATAATGAAAAAAAAAAAAATATTTTGATTGAATAAAACACGAAAACGTATCAATTTTTTATATTTTCTTACAAATTATAAAATGCTCCTAAAAACTAAAAATATGCACAAATATGCATTAAAAAGCACAAAATATGCATTAAAAAGGCACCAAATATGCATTTAAAGTCAAAATATGCAAAACATTCATTTTTGTCAAAATATGCAAAAATATGCAACTACAAATCGATGCCACTTTGTTCTAAACTTGATGATTCGGAAAAGTATTTAGGCTATACTTGTTTTTGACTATCGAGAAAAACATGCATTTGCATGAAATTCCTTGCCCTGTAAACCAGATAAATAAAAATATTGGGTCATATGAATAAAACTTAGCAATTACTTCGAAGTAATTACCTTGGGCTTAGGAATGTCTTTTAACTCCAAATTTACCAATTGGCTGGTAGAATAGAATGAAATGTAAACGAAAATTAAAAAATTAAATTTCTAGTCTACTCCCAAACAGACTAGATTTGTGAAGTAATTGCTTAAAAAACCCTGTATTTCCCCCTATTAGTAATATCTATTTTTTATTCATACGAGCCATTGTACGGTTACCTTCGTCATCTAGTCAAAAAAACTAACTATATCTTTTGATAACCAACTGTATATTGCACATCAAAACGTTCGTGGTCTTAATACTAAGCTTTCCAATCTGTTTATCCAAAGCTTCGATTTGGATCATCATGTTATAGTTTTAACTGAAACCTGGTTAAATAAAAAAACTTTGAATACCGAAATTTTTTTGTAATGGATAAAACGTATACAGACTCGATAGAGAAACTACTACAATTGGTGGTGGCGTTTTAATAGCTGTTTCTTGCCTTTTTTCGTCAGAGGAAATTACACCTAATACTTCTCACAAAATTGAATTTGTTGCTGTTCGTATAAAACTAAAACACAAACATATATACTTAACCTGTTCATATATTCAACCGAATTCTGATGCTCTAATTTATAATCAACATTACGAGAACATTAAATCCGTTGTACCGTCTGCCCAGCCAGATGATTCAATTTTTGTGTTTGGTGACTTTAACTTGCCCTCAGTTTCTTGTAAGCTTTTACCAGATTCTTTTTATTATACTCCTACAAACGCAAATGATTGGATCGATGTCTTTTTTAATAATCTCTATGACTTGTGCCTTTTCCAATTTAATGGTGTTTATAACGAATATGGAAAACTGTTAGATTTGGTGTTTGTGAATGAACCTATTGACTGTTCATTAACTCGAGGTATTCCAATTTCTAGACCTGAGGATCGTTACCATCCTACCATTGAAATTACTTGTAATACTCCATTTGTTAAACGTAAAACCATAGTGAATAATGAAAAAGTCTACTGCTTCAAACGAACAAATTACAACAACTTAAAATATCTTCTAAGTAATACAAACTGGCTTGATAAGTTATACATCTCAAATGGCAGACCATCTTCCATCGATTCTATGATTAATACTTTCTATAAAACTATTTTTGAATATTTAGATGAATGTGTTCCGAAAATCACTGTGTTTAAACAGTCAGGCCCTCCCTGGAGCTCAAGACAGCTATCCAGACTAAAAAATATAAAAAACAAATTTTACAAAAAATATAAAAAATCCGGATCATCTTGTACTTATGGTAAATATTCTGTATCACGTGCCGAATATAATTTACTAAACATGAAGCTGTACAATAATTATTTAAAAGATATGAAGGTTAAATTTAAAATTGATCCTAAGTCATTTTATAAATTCGTAAATTCTAAACGGAAATCTACAGGATTTCCAAATACAATGAAGTACTTAAATCATGAATCTAGTAATGATTTAATAATAAGTAACATGTTTGCTGACTTCTTTGCAACTACATATTCTGATGCTCAACACAACAACTCCAATAATTACCCTTACGCGATTGATGAACACCAGGCAATATCATTTTCTCCCATTATATCTTCCCAAATAGTAACCAGTTTGAAAAGCGTAAAATCATCCTTCCACAGTGGACCTGATGGTGTTCCAAGCTGTATATTAACTAATTGTGCTAATGCTTTTGCCACACCTTTATCAATAATATTTAATTTATCAATTAGATATGGCTACTTTCCTCAATTGTGGAAAGAATCTTACATAATTCCGCTATTTAAGTCTGGAAACAAATCAAATGTATCAAATTATAGAGGTATCGCTAAACTAAGTGCTATCCCTAAACTATTTGAAAAGTGCATAACTGATTGTGTCTCTCATCAAGCATCTTCATTACTGTCACCTTTCCAGCATGGCTTTAGAAAAGATCGCTCAGCAATGACAAATATCTTACAACTTACCACTATTGTAAATAATGGATTTAATAATGGTCAATTAACGGACGTTATATACACAGACTTCAGTAAAGCTTTTGATAAGGTCAACCATAGTCTTCTTCTTAGTAAACTTTCACTAATGGGTTTTACTAACAACAGTCTTCGCTGGCTCGAGTCATACCTTATCTGTAGGAAACAAAGTGTTCGTTTTAATAATACAACATCCAAGGGCATCATCGTCAATTCTGGAGTACCGCAAGGAAGCCACCTTGGTCCAATCTTATTCTCACTTTTTATAAATGATTTGCCGTGTGCAATACACAATTGTAATGTATTACTGTATGCCGATGATGTAAAAATCTTCTTAAGCTACAAAAAACCTTCGGAAATGCTCAATCTTCAACTTGACTTGGATAACTTTTATAACTGGTGTAATATTAACCTCATGGAACTTAATTTAACAATATGCAAGCACATGCGTTTTTCCAGAAAATGGAATTCTCTTGGTTTCTATACTTTTGGTGACAGCCAACTTGAATTAGTCAAAGAGATTTTAGATCTTGGATCCTGATCCTATAATTACAAAGCAGTTATACACATCTTTGGTAATACCAATCATCGAATATGGTTCTATTGCGGGCGCAGCCCGCTACGTTGTTAGCGTGCCTTAAAGTTTAGGGGGGGGGGCTGTACCCACCCCCGACAATTTTTTTTAAATTCGCTTTTTATTTAAAGTACAGTTTTTATAATAAAAGCCATCACAAATAAATAATTCTGCACAACAATGGGTTTAAAATAAATAAATATTTGATCACTTTTTCTCATGAAAGTGGATTGTTAGTAATGAATCCATAATAAATTGCAATATACGTGTGTATGTTAAGATAATTTGGTAAAGTGCGAACTTAGGTAGATAGACCCGTAAGTAGTTTTGTTCATTTGTGTTTTGAATGAAAATAAATAACGTAAAGCAGGGTTGGAAAGCATTTTATAATATTAAAAATAGCGGGCAAAGCCCGCTATGTTGTTAGCGTGTCTTAAAGTTTTTTTTTTTAAATTCCAGTTTATGTAAAGGTAGACCTGGCAATTCAAGTAAATTCACAAATTCAGTTGGAAAATTTACTGCGTCGGTTTCTTCCACCGGTTATTCGTTACATGAAGTTTAAATATCGGAATATATAAGTTCCATTCCTTTTCTAAGGTTTTTTCTCTTTTAGAAAATTTGTTTAACTTTTTGGAGAGTATGTTTCAATGCTACATAAGTTTCATATTCCGTGGATAGTGTTTGAACAGGTAATTCCCTCTTCCAATCCATTTGCATTGTCTATAATTTCAATTCCACTCGTTCAACGTTTATATCCATTTCATTCCACTTGTGTAGTGTTTCAATTCCACTCGTTTCCTATTTAGTTTCTTAATTTTAGTGTTTCATATACACTTGTTCTTTAAGTTTTAGGTTTCTAGCTAAAGACGCAGACGTTAAGGGGGGGGGGGGGCAATTTTCCCCTTTTGAACCACCATTTTTACCACGTTCCTGTCCAAAGTCCTAGAAATGCCTTGTCGATAAGTTAGCCCATACTCCAAGGAAAACGTATTATATATTACAGGTTTCTAGCCGAAGGGTTCGGTTAGGCCATCAAGGGGGAGAATTATTCCGTTTTTACCCCTCCCGGTAGGAATTTCCAAAAATTCTTTCTTAGAGGACGTCTGCGTTGGAGGAGGAACCTACTACATACATAATTTTAGGTCTCTATATCCAGCAGTTTGGCCAGGCCGTCAAGGGGGAAGTTTTTTCCCTTTTTACCCCTCCCGGTATGAATTTCCAAAAATACCATCTTAGGGGACGTCAACGTTGGAGAAGGAACCCAAATACCGAATTTAAGCTCCCTTGTTCCAGCAGTTTGGCCAGGCCGTTAAGGGGGAGACTTTTCCTGTTTTTGACCCTACCTGTAGAAATTTCCAAAAATCTCATCTTAGCGGATGTCTACAATAGAGGAGGAACTTTAATACCAAATTTCAACTTCCTACCTCCAGCGGTTTGGGCAGGCCTTTAAGCGGCACTTTTCGCTTCATCTTCCTGTTCAAAAAGCACCTTCCCGGTAAGTGAGCCCATACTCCAAGTAACATATGTTTTACATTTCAGGTTTCTAGCCAACTTTTACTATTTGTGCCCCTCTCGGTAGGAATTTCCGAAAATCCATCGACAGGGAATTTCAGCTTCCTAGTTCCAGCAGTTTGAGCAGGCTGTCAAGGGGGACACTTTTTCTTTTTTTGTCCCTCCCGGTTGAAATTAGGCTGGAAGAGGAACCTAAGTACCGAATTTCAGCTTCCTAGTTCCAGAAGTTTGGACAGGTCGTTAAGGGGCAACTTATCCCTTTTTGAGCCCCCATTTTATAACGACCCTGTCCAAAATTCAAAAAAGTATCTTTCTAATAAGTTAGCCCTTACTCCAGGGACCCACATTTTAAGCTTCAGGTTTCTAGCCGAAGGGGTTTTTACAGGCCCCCAAGGTGAGGCTTTTCTTCTTTTTGCCCCTCCCTTTAGGAATTTACAAAAATTCCATGTTCGCGGCTATCTGCGATGGATGAGGAACATTCATACCAAATTTCAACTGCATTGCCTAAGCGGTTTGGGCAGGACGCTAGTGGGGACATTTTTCCCTTTCAACCACCATTTTTACTATGTTCCTGTTCCAAAATAGAAAAATTACGTTGCCGGTGAGTTAGTCCTACTCCAAGGAATACATATTAAAAATTTTAGGTTGACCAAAAGGGATTGGGCAAGCCGTCAGGAGGAGACTTTTACCTTATTTCCCCTCCCGATAGGAATTTCAAAAATTCCGTCTAAGCGGACGCCTACACAGAAGGAGGAACTCACATACCGAGTTTCCTTTTGGGATATCCTGTAGAGAATTCCAAAAATACAAACTTAGTCGATGTCTACTACAGTGGAGGAACTTCTTCCCTCCAGTGGTTTGGGTAGGCACTTTTCCAATTTGTGAGACTGTTTATGGGGAGACTTTTCCCCTTTTTGCCCGTTCCGGTAGGAATTTCCAAAAATCCCGTCTTCGCGCACGTCTATGCCGAATATCAAGAAACCTTGTTATAGTGGAGATATCCGTGGGGGGAGGAAAAAAAGTAGTTTTTTTGAAATTATATATTATTTTAAATGGTACTTTTTGGAAAAACGTAATTTTTTGGAAAAAGATACTTTGTTTTTACAAAGTACTTTATTTGTACTTTTTTTGGAAAAGGTATTTTTTTTTAAAAAAAGGTGTTTTTCTTTGGGAAAATGTATGTTTTTTGGAAAGAGGTACTTTTTTTGGAAAAGGTACTTTTTTATGCCGAATATCGAGAAACCTTGTTATAGTGGAGATATCCGTGGGGGGAGGAAAAAAAGTAGTTTTTTTGAAATTATATATTATTTTAAATGGTACTTTTTGGAAAAACGTAATTTTTTGTAAAAAGATACTTTGTTTTTAAAAAGTACTTTATTTGTACTTTTTTTGGAAAAGGTATTTTTTTTTTTTAAAAAGGTGTTTTTTTTTTGGGAAAATGTATGTTTTTTGGAAAAAGGTACTGTTTTTGGAAAAGGTACTTTTTTTTGGAAAAAGGAATTTTTTTTTGAAAGAGGTACTTTTTTTGGAAAAAGGTACTTTTTTTGGAAAAAGGTACTTTTTTTGGAAAAAGGTACTTTTTTTTGGAAAAGGTACTTTTTTTTGGAAAAGGTACTTTTTTTGGAAAAAGGTACTTTTTTTGGAAAAAGTACTTTTTTGGAAAAAGTACTTTTTTTGGAAAAAGGTACTTTTTTTGGAAAGAGGAATTTTTTTTGGAAAAAGGTACTTTTTTGAAAAAAGGTACTTTTTTTGGAAAAAGGTACTTTTTTCGGGAAAAGGTACTTTTTTTGGAAAAAGGTACTTTTTTTGGAAAAAGGTACTTTTTTGAAAAAAGGTACTTTTTTTGAAAAACGGTACTTTTTTTTGGAAAAAGGAATTTTTTTTTGGAAAAAGGTCCCCTTTTTGCCCGTCCCTGTAAAAATTTCCAAAACTCCCGTCTTGGTGGATGTCTACGATAGTGGAGGAACCTTTATACCAAATTTCAACTTCCTACCTCCAGCGGTTTGGGCAGGCCTTTTTTTGGAAAAAGGTACTTTTTTGAAAAAAGGTACTTTTTTTGAAAAACGGTACTTTTTTTTGGAAAAAGGAATTTTTTTTTGGAAAAAGGTCCCCTTTTTGCCCGTCCCTGTAAAAATTTCCAAAACTCCCGTCTTGGTGGATGTCTACGATAGTGGAGGAACCTTTATACCAAATTTCAACTTCCTACCTCCAGCGGTTTGGGCAGGCCGTCAAGGGGGGCCTTTTTCCCCTTTTTAACCCCCATTTTTACAACGTCCCTGTCCAAAATTCCAGAAAGTACTTTCCAAAAAAGTTAGCCCATACTCCAAGGAACACATATCTTAATTTTCAGCTTTCTAGCCAAAGGGGTTTTGGCAGGCCGCCAAGGGGGAGACTTTTCCCCTTTTTGCCCGTTCCGGTAGGAATTTCCAAAAATCCCGTCTTAGCGGACGTCTACGCCGAAAGAGGAACCTACATACCAAATTTCAACTTCCTAGCTTCAGCGGTTTGGGCTGGGCGATGTTGAGTCAGTCAGTCAGTCAATCAGTCAGTCAGTCACGTTATTCTTTTATATATAGAGATTATCTGGGATCCTGATTATGATGTTCACATAAATCGAATAGAATCTGTCCAAAAACAATTTTTATTGTTCTGCTTAGGGAACTCAACTTGGAACCCTTCTGAAGCTCTTCCATCCTATTCAGTCAGACTTGAACGGGTTAAATTGCCTACACTAGAAAGCCGAAGAAAAATGCTTAACATTACGTTTTTAGTTAATTTGCTTAATGGTAATGTTTGTTCTGAATTCCTGCTTAATAATGTTAAATTTAACGTTCCGCAATGATCAACTCGCAATTTTACACCATTGTATCTTCAGGTCTTTCAAACAAACTACGCAAATTCTGATCCTTTTCGTAGAATATGCAGAGATTTTAATGAGATGTATAATTTTATTGACTTTTCTTTGAGTGTTAGTGTCATTAAACGTAGTATTATCTTGTTTTTAAATACATAGCCTTATAATATTGTTTGTAATTAAATTAAATAATATTGTTTGTAATTAATTTAAATAATATAGTCTGTAAGGATTTAAAATCCATAGACTTAAATAAATAAATAAATAAAAAAAAAAAAAAAATACTTATTAATATTAAAGAATTTGCAAAAAAAAAAGATTTTTTCTGATTTAAAACCCAAAAAATATTTAAATTATTACCCAGCAAAATTTTTTAGAACCGGTTACCTCAGAATCTATTCCAGAACAGGTGTTTTTACTACGGGTGCCATGGAACCGATTCCAGAATTGATTCCCAAAAGTCAAAATGTAGGGTTTTACTTGTTCTGTAACTAGTTCTAAAACCGGTTCTATAGCAACCTGTTCTAGTTTTTAGGAAAAGAACCTATTGATTCTAGGTCAAACTCCATATAAAAAGAACCAGTTGAAGGACATAAATTAGAACCTATGCTAATGCAGCACAAGGTGTTCTGCAAACAGTTCATTGGATTTTACCTCTTTACTAGATATTTATTAACAAAATTTTTTTGAAAGTTTTGTAAATTTACCCATAATTAAAACAATAGCAGTAGAAACTGCAGTTGGACAGTGGGTTTGGTAAAAGGTTCAAAACTAAGAAATTTTAACAGCAATGAAGAATTAAAAATAATTGAAATAATGTCTTAGAAAGTAATTACCTATCTGGAACTATAAAAAATTTCTTAAGCAAATGAGGCTGAATGAGACCGGTTCTGGCTTTTAACGTGCTGGCTTTTAACGTGCTTTATTACCTACGAAAGAAAAAACCCGGATCCAAATCCGTTAACCCCGCCTTGGCTGTACAGTTGCATCCAATTTTGAACTCAGGGTTGTGGGAAAATTTTTAATTTTAGGCTAAGAAACCAGAATTTTATATATTAACCCAAATATTCTTAAAAACGATGGTAGAGAATTTATTAGACATTTCATTGCGGTCAAATTGCCTTTATTTCGTACATTGGCTCATATGAATAAAAAATAGATATTACTAATAGGGGGAAATAGATGGTTTTTTAAGCAATTACTTCACAAATCTAGTCTGCTTGGGAGTAGACTAGAAATTCAATTTTTTAATTTTCGTTTACATTTCATGCTATTCTACCAGCCGAATGGTAAATTTGGAGTTAAAAGCCATTCCTAAGCCCAAAGTAATTACTTCGAAGTAATTGCTAAGTTTTATTCATATAACCCATTGTTTAATTTGTTTTTTATTTGTTTTTTATTTTTTATATACATTGATTACTTTAGTAGCTTATAAAAAGCCATCAGTACCTGCCCCATATGATGCGTCATGACGTTCCTTCGCCCACCATCGAGGCTTTTCTTTAAAGACTTTGGCTTTTCTTTAAAGACTGCGTGCAATTCTTGAATCTTTGGATGTAGTTTATATCTTTTTGTTATGCAATATAATAAATAAAATAATTAAACAAACATAAAATAATAAAAAAAAAATTAAATAAAAATGTAAAAAATGTTATAGACAAATTTAACGATTAGAATATTACCTGAGACTAAAACATATTTTACAAAAAACATGTGGAAATATTATTTCCCCGAATCACTACTGAAATCTACTGAAATATTAAGAATATCTTCGTATTTGCGACCTGCAGCGTGTGCACAAGCCAATTTTGTGGGGGACCCTTATATGGGCACTAGGTCGGACAGACGGACATCTTTAAATCCAAATAAAAAGTGATTCAATCAAATTTGGTACACAGACCTATGGCGGCCCAAGTACGAAGCCTATTGATTTTGGTTAAAATTGGTCCATGTTTAGATCTAGTGCCCATATAAGGTTCCCTCCGAATATTGGCTTTACACGCTGCAGGTCGCAAATACGAAAATATTTCAATGAAATTTGTCACACAGATCTATGTCGGCATAACACATGATGAGATGTTTTATCTGTAACAAATCATTTATTTTTTTATTTTATTTATTTATTTATTTGTTATTCCATACACAAGACTTAAGTCTTATATTACAGTATGGAACTGAGTATGCGTAAAAACAATAATTTAGTAAATATTTATAAATATAATTACAATTACATTAATGACATAGAATAGATAAATATTTTTGAACGAAACAATTTTAAAATTACTGTATACTAAACAATTTTAGAATTTAATGTAACATAAACATAATTCAAAATTATTAACAAATAAAAATTCAAAATTTAAAATTCGAAATTAGAATCAAACATTAGAATCAAAACACACACTCAAAAAAGTTCACCGGTAGAAACCTATTGAAAATAGCAGGTAAAACAAAAGGCGACAAAATAAAATGACAACAAAAAAAAAGTAGTTATTTTTAATTGCTGAAAGAGAAAAAAAAAATATAACTAACAAAAAAAAAAAAATATAACTAACAAATGCATCGAAAATTACTAAGAATGTAAAATTGTCAGTTAAGTTTGCTAAAAATATTTTTAAATAATTGACAAAACAGGCAAAAAGTACTGCTATTTTCAGTTAATTAACTCTCATAATAGTTTTTTTTGTATTTTTATATAAAAAACAACTATATATACAATTAAAACAATAACTATGGATTACTACACTGTCAAACTTTTTGGAGTGTATATTATTCAATTAGAGAAATAACTAATAATGTTTTTTCTGAATTGTTGTGCGTTACTAATAATTTGAGTGCTATGTGGAATTCTGTTCCAGAGACCTATTGCATTAATATAGAATTGGTATTTCGAAATCTGAGTACGATGATTAAAAGTTAATAATAGAGCAATTCCATATGAAAGCGATCACCTTTTGGACGACCCCTCTCCGATTCTAAAATAAATAGTCTCAATCGATTGCCCAGCAAAAAATAATGTACCTACATATTTTTTTTTTTTATAGTGACTGGTTTAGTGGTGGTGTACACCACTGTCATGTGACAAAATTGAAGAATTCTTCATAAGGGACCTCATTGAAAGTTGTTTAAAAACTACTAAAGCGATCGCAACGAGTGATAGCTCGTTGGAAAGGTATTGAATCAGGCTTTAATTGAAAAATAAAATTTTCTTAATTTTTCTCAGAAATTTACCTTTTTTCCCATGAAAATTAAATTTTCCCATGAAAATTAAATTTTCCGATTTTCCACAGAAGCTCCTAAATTTTCCGGCTAATTTTTTTTTTTTTGGATTCCTCATAATTTTTGCTTTAAGAATCAGCAATAAAAAAATGGGCCCCGACTCCTTGTTTGGACAGGAGAGGAGCATTTAAGAGACCACCTTGTTCTCATTGTTTTTATATTTTTTATAATTGAATTATTTGTAATTATTTAACATTGTTTTATTTTATTATTAAAAATACATTTTAAAAATTATTTTACAGTTAAAAATTCATTTATGAAGAAAAAATCTTTCTTATTTTGCTGCTTATACTTAATTACAATATTTATTAAAAATTTCAATTGTCTTGGCATCATTATAAAATTAAAGTAACTTTAAATTTAGCACGTCGGCAGACGAAGAGTACCGCTTTACATTAATTGACATATCAGAAATATTTGGTATGAAGCAATGAAACTTTTGCGTTCCAGTTATAGTTTTGACATTATTATATCTGTTTTGAATTCGTCGCTCCATGGCATCGTGTTCTTTTTGAGTGCATAAAACTGTGTTAATGGCAATTTCCTTGCTTTGAATCCACGAAAACAAATGTTGTACATTTAAGATCTGGTCAGTATATGGCCTTTGCAAACTTGCCTTAGTCGCCATGCGTTTTAGGGT
Organism: Leucophora obtusa; assembly: GCA_949987735.1. Taxonomy (NCBI): domain Eukaryota; kingdom Metazoa; phylum Arthropoda; class Insecta; order Diptera; family Anthomyiidae; genus Leucophora; species Leucophora obtusa. The sequence goes on from OX465296.1 coordinate 67,405,140, forward strand.
TCCCCCTAACGCATCGCATGGGCCCTTACCGTGGGACGTCGCAAAAAAGTGCCACTCGACCTTGCAGTTTTGTTCTTCTTCAATTATGCAAAGATTGTAAAAATTTTTTTTATTCTTGTACTGAGAAGCCGCGCCGTCTGAGAAAAACGTTACTTTGTCGATTGCATCGAATTTTGATCTTAAGAATTCAAACAGTTTCATTTGAAATAAATAAACGGACACATAATTATGAGCTAAACTCTCCGCGACAACAACAAGGCTTACGGTCTGTAGTTCGTTATCTTCGTTTTTGAAATAAATGCAAAAAGGATGCACCGTGCACTGGTCGTTTGCCCAGTGATAAGCCTGAATTTCATCCTGAACGAGAAAAGTGTAATTCTCGGCAAAGTCGCTTATCACAATGAATTCATTTTGGGCTAATTTCTCCTTACTTTCCTTTAGAAATTTCGATTGCATCTCGGATATGAAATGGTGCGCCTTCAGTTCATTCAACTTGAATCCAAATTCCTCGATGAATTCCGGAATCTGCTTTACCACGGTCTCAACGGAACATCTGCCGCTGCTAATTATCCACTGTTTGAAATGCACCTTCTGAATTAACAGCTGTTCAAACTTTTCCGCCAAATATTGCTCTAGCTCGTCAATCTTCGGACAATTGTCGCATTTGGACAGATGACAATTTTCCGTGGGGTATGCGCACAACGACTTCGACAGGAGGTCCCTATATGTTTCAATTTCACCGTGAAATACTTTCAATTTCTTGCATGGAAAGAACATTAATTTGATATTTTGATGAAACATGCAAACGCAGACTGAATGCGTTCCGTACCTGTCTAATGCCAGCACGCATTCTTTTGGTCGTAGGATGGCAAACTTAGAAAATCCTACTTTTTCTGCTGGGTATTTCTCTTTGAACTGATGGTATGCTTCGGATAGATTACATAATAATTATCTGCGCTGCTTGTGTACTTTTTCTCCATCTTCACGTGTGATAACATAGTCACGTGTACCTGGGCAGGCGCGGCTGTTGTCATCATTGCAGTACAAATCTTGAATCAATTTCACCGTTGCTTCGCTGAGGGTCCTTGAGCCAAATTTCTTGGTGGGAGTCGCCAATATGCCCTTCTGTCGAACTAATTCTTTGCTTCTTCTCGCGATGTAAAAAGATGTTTGAAACTGTTCAGAAATCTTGCGTATAGACCATGATTGAGGCAGCACAGATAAAATGAGATATTTCTCCGGAAAAGTGGTCGCTAAATTGAATTTTCTTTTCAACTGCTCAATCATTTGTTTGCCGTCATCAACGTCATCTGCTTGACTGCATTCGTTATCAGAGCCTTCATCAAATATTGTCGCGATTGCACTCATAACCTTGCCTTTTTTCTCTTTCCTGTATTTTTCACTTCGCAACTTTCTTTTTGTAATAGGCGATTCACCTAAAGTGGTAATAGCCACATTCAAAGGACTCAAAGACATATTGACCATCGGAATGTCTGCCTCACTATCAGATGAAACATTTTGTTCAATTGTCATTTCACTCTCGGATTGTGGTTGCATTTGTTTCAATGCATTTGCTTGTTGAGACAAATCGATTTTACACTTGGGGCAAATGAATTCTGCTTCTTCACCGTATTGTATATTTAATTCATTCATGTATCGCTTCGAAACACCAGTTAATTTTAATACTTTTATCTTTTTCGAACGATGTCCACTCTTGTTAAACGGATTGCAGCAAAATTTATTCATTTTACTTTAAATTGTCTTTACAGCTTCACTCTTTACTTTACAAAAAAAACACTTTAACACTTTCACGTTTAGTATTCAACTAAAATTTGACTCAGAGTGTGTGAAGTATTTATATTTATTTTTTGGTAAAAAATAGGTAAAAAAAATAAGCGATATTTGCTTTTCTTTAATAGGAAAATTTGCGTGAACTACTGGTCATAAAATGTTTTTTAAAGAGGGACTTAATTGGTTACTGCCAATAAGCCGACCACAGGTCATAAAATGTTTTGTAAATTTTTTAAATTACCAGGTAATAAATATTTCGCCATATTTATGGAAAATCCGTGTTTTATGACTTGTTTCTGCACGTGTCATTTTAGGCGAAATATTTATTACCTGGTAATTTAAAAAATTTACAAAACATTTCATGACCTGTAGCCTCAGTCGGGTTTGGTGTGCCATTACATGCCACTGCTGCTATTATCCATGGATTTATGGCCGATCTTGTGAAGGCAGGTAGACCATATTCACTACACACTCAACTTGGGGCTCTTAAAAAAAATTGATTTTTTCTTCATAAATGTATTTTTAACTGTAAAATAATTTTTAAAATGTATTTTTAATAATAAAATAAAATAATGTTAAATAATTACAAATAATTCAATTATAAAAAATATAAAAACAATGAGAACAAGGTGGTCTCTTAAATGCTCCTCTCCTGTCCAAACAAGGAGTCGGGGCCCATTTTTTATTGCTGATTCTTAAAGCAAAAATTATGAGGAATCCAAAAAAAAAAAAAAATTAGCCGGAAAATTTAGGAGCTTCTGTGGAAAATCGGAAAATTTAATTTTCATGGGAAAAAAGGTAAATTTCTGAGAAAAATTAGGAAAATTTTATTTTTCAATTAAAGCCTGATTCAATACCTTTCCTTTAGTAGTTTTTTTTTTTAAAACAACTTTCAATGAGGTCCCTTATGAAGAATTCTTCAATTTTGTCACATGACAGTGGTGTACACCACCACTAAACCAGTCACTATAAAAAAAAAAAAAATATGTAGGTACATTATTTTTTGCTGGGCAATCGATTGAGACTATTTATTTTAAAATCTGAGAGGGGCCGTCCAAAAATTTGCCAATTTTGATCGTTTTCATATGGAATTGCTCAATAGTCTTTTGCCTCTATCAAGTGTTGAGAATTTTAATCGCAAATGTTGGCGGGTATATATTATTTTATGCATAAAAATTAAAATCCTTGTTTTAACATAATCATCAAAACTAATGTCATAAAGTAGATTTGCAAACGATGAAATATGATCAAATCTTTTCAGGCCATATACATAGCGGACAATACTATTAAAAGCTACGTTCAGTTTTCTTGTGCTTTCGTTGTCACAGCTGGAAAAAAGTTCGATACCATATAATAAGATCGGTATCATATAAGTTTTGGCAAGAAGGATTCTAATCTTAGTTGGAGTACAATACTGAGTTTGCCAAAGATTTCTTAACATTGAGAATGATCTACCGCAAGCATAATTAATATGGTTCGACCAAGTGAGAGTATTATTGAAGTAAATACCAAGATTTTAAGCATACTCAACGATTTCTATGGATTGATTTTCAAGAGTTATAGTAGGTACATAATCAAATTTTAGTAATCTTTTTTTAATAATAAGGCATTTGGCCTTGCTAGGATTTATTCCAAGACCATTAGAGGTAGCCCACTCATAAATTCGATGCAACTCCTGGTTCAGGGTTCTGACGCATTCTTCAATCGCTGTAACTTTGCAACTTATGTAAAGTTGCAAAGTTACAGCGATACATTCTAGCCTTGCAGTTTTCTAGTTTGTTTGGAAGATCATAGCATAAATACAACCTTGTTACAGGTTAAGTAAAAAATAATGTCCAGTTATATACATGGATGGTAACCGAAACGAATGCGGTTATCGTTAGGGTAACGATATTTTAGGATATTTCGGTAACGGTATTTTAGGGTAACGCTATTTCATTTATTTCGGTATCGGTATTTTAAGGATAACGGTATTCGAGTTATTTCGGTAACGGTATTTTAGAGATAACGATATTTGTGTTATTTCGGTAACGGTACTTTAAGGTTAACGGTATTTCAGTTATATCGGTAGCGGTTTTTTAAGGGTAACGGTAGTCAGTTATTTCGATGTATCGCGCAATTTTTTTTGCAAAAAAAAACGAGATTAAAAACAGAACCAATTTATCAACTTAATGTTCAAAAAGTACTCAATAACCACGTGAAATTACCAAAACCAGAAAATTAAAAATATCGGTAACGGTATTTTAGGGATAGCGGTATTTCATTTGTTTCGGTAACGGTATTTTAGGGGTATTGATATTTCATTTATTTCGTTATCGGTATTTCAGTTATTTCGGTAACGGTATTTTAAGGATAACGGTATTCCGGGTATTTCGGTAACGGTATTTTAGGGGTAACGGTAGTCAGTTGAAAGGGTTTTGAATCGATAACGGTATTTTAGCGGTATTGCCTGCCAACCCTGGTTATATATAATTCAAATTTATAAAAGCTGTGCATTATCTTAAGAGCAGCGATATAGTCAAGCAGTTAAAATGAATTAAATTTCGAGTAAAAAAATAGATAAAACTATTGTTTTTATGATATTTAACTGATGACGACTTCCTTACGATTTCTCATAAAATGGCTGCCAATTTTGACGATTTACAGGGAACCTTAAAACCTAAAAAAGTTGCCATATAAAATGTTCCACTTAGAAAAATTAGTGACGTTTTTTAGAACAAATTAATTGCAAAAACACAAATATGAAAAATTTGTTAAAAAAGTACTAAAAGCACTGATCAAAAAATAAAAAAGCACTATTTTAGTGCTTTTTTGGTTTTGGCACCATGAGCAAAATTTTGGCGTTTTGGGTCATCAAAAAGCCCCATAAATAGTGCTAAAAGCACCAAGTTGCCATCACTGAACCCGACATAAATATAAATCTTACTCCCAATAAACCATAATTCATTTGAGTATCTGAGACAAAATGAAAATGCATTTATTAAGGGACAGCTTAAACTACACAGTGAAACAAGAAATTTTAGCCTCAATGATTCCAAACCGAAATGAAAAAATACCATTAGTTACACGAAACGCCGAAGTTGGTTTTCAAAGTTGGCCCGGAATTTTTTTATAGGCTCTTGAAATATCTGGAAAGTCATGTTGTGCATTTTTTTCAATAGTTTTTTTTTGTTGTTTTTAGCAGTTTATTGATTGTTAAAAATTGTGAAAATCTGCCCACTGTTTCAAAATTAATGGGCAAAAATGTAAGAAGCCCTCGAAAATCTTGGTACATTTTATTGTAGCAAATTATTAAAACTTATAATTTTGTATGGAAAATTTTAAGCTGTCCCCAAAACTTCTGAACCAGTTCGATCATTTTTAACACACAACTGCACACAGAAAATAAATTAGCTGGAATTCGAACAGATCTGTACATATTTTGTTTTATAAAAAACTTTTGGTTTCAATTACTAAAGAGTCTCTATCACTGAGAAAGCATTTGTTCTATTATGTGCCTTGGAACAGGCACATACTCAAACCAATATCACCCAGCAAAACATGGCAATACGAAGAAGATTTTCCGATCATATCGCGAGGAAGAAAACATTTATTGCCGGCAATATCGATTTCGTATTCCGGAAGTTTGCTCCTTCGGAAACAACTGTTACCCTAAAACAATACTTCCAGGCAATACGAAAGCAATAACTCATATGGAAGATACAAGGGTGATATCGCTAAATAAACTCCCGGGTACAAGAAAAAACCGATATACTTTTTTTATTATTAAATTTAAGCCTGAAAAAGAATATCTGCATACATAATCCATTGACCAACTTATAAATTATCATGATTTCATCTTAGCCGATTTTTCCCGCGCAATTAATCTTGACTTTTCACGAGATTCCTATATGTGACCTTCTCCGAGAAAAGGGACCTAGTGTGTTAAAAAACGGGTTTCGATAAAACTGCTCAATCATTTGTTTGCCGTCATCAACGTCATCTGCTTGACTGCATTCGTTATCAGAGCCTTCATCAAATATTGTCGCGATTGCACTCATAACCTTGCCTTTTTTCTCTTTCCTGTATTTTTCACTTCGCAACTTTCTTTTTGTAATAGGCGATTCACCTAAAGTGGTAATAGCCACATTCAAAGGACTCAAAGACATATTGACCATCGGAATGTCTGCCTCACTATCAGATGAAACATTTTGTTCAATTGTCATTTCACTCTCGGATTGTGGTTGCATTTGTTTCAATGCATTTGCTTGTTGAGACAAATCGATTTTACACTTGGGGCAAATGAATTCTGCTTCTTCACCGTATTGTATATTTAATTCATTCATGTATCGCTTCGAAACACCAGTTAATTTTAATACTTTTATCTTTTTCGAACGATGTCCACTCTTGTTAAACGGATTGCAGCAAAATTTATTCATTTTACTTTAAATTGTCTTTACAGCTTCACTCTTTACTTTACAAAAAAAACACTTTAACACTTTCACGTTTAGTATTCAACTAAAATTTGACTCAGAGTGTGTGAAGTATTTATATTTATTTTTTGGTAAAAAATAGGTAAAAAAAATAAGCGATATTTGCTTTTCTTTAATAGGAAAATTTGCGTGAACTACTGGTCATAAAATGTTTTTTAAAGAGGGACTTAATTGGTTACTGCCAATAAGCCGACCACAGGTCATAAAATGTTTTGTAAATTTTTTAAATTACCAGGTAATAAATATTTCGCCATATTTATGGAAAATCCGTGTTTTATGACTTGTTTCTGCACGTGTCATTTTAGGCGAAATATTTATTACCTGGTAATTTAAAAAATTTACAAAACATTTTATGACCTGTAGCCTCAGTCGGGTTTGGTGTGCCATTACATGCCACTGCTGCTATTATCCATGGATTTATGGCCGATCTTGTGAAGGCAGGTAGACCATATTCACTACACACTCAACTTGGGGCTCTTAAAAAAAATTGATTTTTTCTTCATAAATGTATTTTTAACTGTAAAATAATTTTTAAAATGTATTTTTAATAATAAAATAAAATAATGTTAAATAATTACAAATAATTCAATTATAAAAAATATAAAAACAATGAGAACAAGGTGGTCTCTTAAATGCTCCTCTCCTGTCCAAACAAGGAGTCGGGGCCCATTTTTTATTGCTGATTCTTAAAGCAAAAATTATGAGGAATCCAAAAAAAAAAAAAAAATTAGCCGGAAAATTTAGGAGCTTCTGTGGAAAATCGGAAAATTTAATTTTCATGGGAAAAAAGGTAAATTTCTGAGAAAAATTAGGAAAATTTTATTTTTCAATTAAAGCCTGATTCAATACCTTTCCTTTAGTAGTTTTTTTTTTTAAAACAACTTTCAATGAGGTCCCTTATGAAGAATTCTTCAATTTTGTCACATGACAGTGGTGTACACCACCACTAAACCAGTCACTATAAAAAAAAAAAAAATATGTAGGTACATTATTTTTTGCTGGGCAATCGATTGAGACTATTTATTTTAAAATCGGAGAGGGGTCGTCCAAAAATTTGCCAATTTTGATCGTTTTCATATGGAATTGCTCAATAGTCTTTTGCCTCTATCAAGTGTTGAGAATTTTAATCGCAAATGTTGGCGGGTATATATTATTTTATGCATAAAAATTAAAATCCTTGTTTTAACATAATCATCAAAACTAATGTCATAAAGTAGATTTGCAAACGATGAAATATGATCAAATCTTTTCAGGCCATATACATAGCGGACAATACTATTAAAAGCTACGTTCAGTTTTCTTGTGCTTTCGTTGTCACAGCTGGAAAAAAGTTCGATACCATATAATAAGATCGGTATCATATAAGTTTTGGCAAGAAGGATTCTAATCTTAGTTGGAGTACAATACTGAGTTTGCCAAAGATTTCTTAACATTGAGAATGATCTACCGCAAGCATAATTAATATGGTTCGACCAAGTGAGAGTATTATTGAAGTAAATACCAAGATTTTAAGCATACTCAACGATTTCTATGGATTGATTTTCAAGAGTTATAGTAGGTACATAATCAAATTTTAGTAATCTTTTTTTAATAATAAGGCATTTGGCCTTGCTAGGATTTATTCCAAGACCATTAGAGGTAGCCCACTCATAAATTCGATGCAACTCCTGGTTCAGGGTTCTGACGCATTCTTCAATCGCTGTAACTTTGCAACTTATGTAAAGTTGCAAAGTTACAGCGATACATTCTAGCCTTGCAGTTTTCTAGTTTGTTTGGAAGATCATAGCATAAATACAACCTTGTTACAGGTTAAGTAAAAAATAATGTCCAGTTATATACATGGATGGTAACCGAAACGAATGCGGTTATCGTTAGGGTAACGATATTTTAGGATATTTCGGTAACGGTATTTTAGGGTAACGCTATTTCATTTATTTCGGTATCGGTATTTTAAGGATAACGGTATTCGAGTTATTTCGGTAACGGTATTTTAGAGATAACGATATTTGTGTTATTTCGGTAACGGTACTTTAAGGTTAACGGTATTTCAGTTATATCGGTAGCGGTTTTTTAAGGGTAACGGTAGTCAGTTATTTCGATGTATCGCGCAATTTTTTTTGCAAAAAAAAACGAGATTAAAAACAGAACCAATTTATCAACTTAATGTTCAAAAAGTACTCAATAACCACGTGAAATTACCAAAACCAGAAAATTAAAAATATCGGTAACGGTATTTTAGGGATAGCGGTATTTCATTTGTTTCGGTAACGGTATTTTAGGGGTATTGATATTTCATTTATTTCGTTATCGGTATTTCAGTTATTTCGGTAACGGTATTTTAAGGATAACGGTATTCCGGGTATTTCGGTAACGGTATTTTAGGGGTAACGGTAGTCAGTTGAAAGGGTTTTGAATCGATAACGGTATTTTAGCGGTATTGCCTGCCAACCCTGGTTATATATAATTCAAATTTATAAAAGCTGTGCATTATCTTAAGAGCAGCGATATAGTCAAGCAGTTAAAATGAATTAAATTTCGAGTAAAAAAATAGATAAAACTATTGTTTTTATGATATTTAACTGATGACGACTTCCTTACGATTTCTCATAAAATGGCTGCCAATTTTGACGATTTACAGGGAACCTTAAAACCTAAAAAAGTTGCCATATAAAATGTTCCACTTAGAAAAATTAGTGACGTTTTTTAGAACAAATTAATTGCAAAAACACAAATATGAAAAATTTGTTAAAAAAGTACTAAAAGCACTGATCAAAAAATAAAAAAGCACTATTTTAGTGCTTTTTTGGTTTTGGCACCATGAGCAAAATTTTGGCGTTTTGGGTCATCAAAAAGCCCCATAAATAGTGCTAAAAGCACCAAGTTGCCATCACTGAACCCGACATAAATATAAATCTTACTCCCAATAAACCATAATTCATTTGAGTATCTGAGACAAAATGAAAATGCATTTATTAAGGGACAGCTTAAACTACACAGTGAAACAAGAAATTTTATCCTCAATGATTCCAAACCGAAATGAAAAAATACCATTAGTTACACGAAACGCCGAAGTTGGTTTTCAAAGTTGGCCCGGAATTTTTTTATAGGCTCTTGAAATATCTGGAAAGTCATGTTGTGCATTTTTTTCAATAGTTTTTTTTTGTTGTTTTTAGCAGTTTATTGATTGTTAAAAATTGTGAAAATCTGCCCACTGTTTCAAAATTAATGGGCAAAAATGTAAGAAGCCCTCGAAAATCTTGGTACATTTTATTGTAGCAAATTATTAAAACTTATAATTTTGTATGGAAAATTTTAAGCTGTCCCCAAAACTTCTGAACCAGTTCGATCATTTTTAACACACAACTGCACACAGAAAATAAATTAGCTGGAATTCGAACAGATCTGTACATATTTTGTTTTATAAAAAACTTTTGGTTTCAATTACTAAAGAGTCTCTATCACTGAGAAAGCATTTGTTCTATTATGTGCCTTGGAACAGGCACATACTCAAACCAATATCACCCAGCAAAACATGGCAATACGAAGAAGATTTTCCGATCATATCGCGAGGAAGAAAACATTTATTGCCGGCAATATCGATTTCGTATTCCGGAAGTTTGCTCCTTCGGAAACAACTGTTACCCTAAAACAATACTTCCAGGCAATACGAAAGCAATAACTCATATGGAAGATACAAGGGTGATATCGCTAAATAAACTCCCGGGTACAAGAAAAAACCGATATACTTTTTTTATTATTAAATTTAAGCCTGAAAAAGAATATCTGCATACATAATCCATTGACCAACTTATAAATTATCATGATTTCATCTTAGCCGATTTTTCCCGCGCAATTAATCTTGACTTTTCACGAGATTCCTATATGTGACCTTCTCCGAGAAAAGGGACCTAGTGTGTTAAAAAACGGGTTTCGATAAAACTGCTCAATCATTTGTTTGCCGTCATCAACGTCATCTGCTTGACTGCATTCGTTATCAGAGCCTTCATCAAATATTGTCGCGATTGCACTCATAACCTTGCCTTTTTTCTCTTTCCTGTATTTTTCACTTCGCAACTTTCTTTTTGTAATAGGCGATTCACCTAAAGTGGTAATAGCCACATTCAAAGGACTCAAAGACATATTGACCATCGGAATGTCTGCCTCACTATCAGATGAAACATTTTGTTCAATTGTCATTTCACTCTCGGATTGTGGTTGCATTTGTTTCAATGCATTTGCTTGTTGAGACAAATCGATTTTACACTTGGGGCAAATGAATTCTGCTTCTTCACCGTATTGTATATTTAATTCATTCATGTATCGCTTCGAAACACCAGTTAATTTTAATACTTTTATCTTTTTCGAACGATGTCCACTCTTGTTAAACGGATTGCAGCAAAATTTATTCATTTTACTTTAAATTGTCTTTACAGCTTCACTCTTTACTTTACAAAAAAAACACTTTAACACTTTCACGTTTAGTATTCAACTAAAATTTGACTCAGAGTGTGTGAAGTATTTATATTTATTTTTTGGTAAAAAATAGGTAAAAAAAATAAGCGATATTTGCTTTTCTTTAATAGGAAAATTTGCGTGAACTACTGGTCATAAAATGTTTTTTAAAGAGGGACTTAATTGGTTACTGCCAATAAGCCGACCACAGGTCATAAAATGTTTTGTAAATTTTTTAAATTACCAGGTAATAAATATTTCGCCATATTTATGGAAAATCCGTGTTTTATGACTTGTTTCTGCACGTGTCATTTTAGGCGAAATATTTATTACCTGGTAATTTAAAAAATTTACAAAACATTTTATGACCTGTAGCCTCAGTCGGGTTTGGTGTGCCATTACATGCCACTGCTGCTATTATCCATGGATTTATGGCCGATCTTGTGAAGGCAGGTAGACCATATTCACTACACACTCAACTTGGGGCTCTTAAAAAAAATTGATTTTTTCTTCATAAATGTATTTTTAACTGTAAAATAATTTTTAAAATGTATTTTTAATAATAAAATAAAATAATGTTAAATAATTACAAATAATTCAATTATAAAAAATATAAAAACAATGAGAACAAGGTGGTCTCTTAAATGCTCCTCTCCTGTCCAAACAAGGAGTCGGGGCCCATTTTTTATTGCTGATTCTTAAAGCAAAAATTATGAGGAATCCAAAAAAAAAAAAAAAATTAGCCGGAAAATTTAGGAGCTTCTGTGGAAAATCGGAAAATTTAATTTTCATGGGAAAAAAGGTAAATTTCTGAGAAAAATTAGGAAAATTTTATTTTTCAATTAAAGCCTGATTCAATACCTTTCCTTTAGTAGTTTTTTTTTTTAAAACAACTTTCAATGAGGTCCCTTATGAAGAATTCTTCAATTTTGTCACATGACAGTGGTGTACACCACCACTAAACCAGTCACTATAAAAAAAAAAAAAATATGTAGGTACATTATTTTTTGCTGGGCAATCGATTGAGACTATTTATTTTAAAATCGGAGAGGGGTCGTCCAAAAATTTGCCAATTTTGATCGTTTTCATATGGAATTGCTCAATAGTCTTTTGCCTCTATCAAGTGTTGAGAATTTTAATCGCAAATGTTGGCGGGTATATATTATTTTATGCATAAAAATTAAAATCCTTGTTTTAACATAATCATCAAAACTAATGTCATAAAGTAGATTTGCAAACGATGAAATATGATCAAATCTTTTCAGGCCATATACATAGCGGACAATACTATTAAAAGCTACGTTCAGTTTTCTTGTGCTTTCGTTGTCACAGCTGGAAAAAAGTTCGATACCATATAATAAGATCGGTATCATATAAGTTTTGGCAAGAAGGATTCTAATCTTAGTTGGAGTACAATACTGAGTTTGCCAAAGATTTCTTAACATTGAGAATGATCTACCGCAAGCATAATTAATATGGTTCGACCAAGTGAGAGTATTATTGAAGTAAATACCAAGATTTTAAGCATACTCAACGATTTCTATGGATTGATTTTCAAGAGTTATAGTAGGTACATAATCAAATTTTAGTAATCTTTTTTTAATAATAAGGCATTTGGCCTTGCTAGGATTTATTCCAAGACCATTAGAGGTAGCCCACTCATAAATTCGATGCAACTCCTGGTTCAGGGTTCTGACGCATTCTTCAATCGCTGTAACTTTGCAACTTATGTAAAGTTGCAAAGTTACAGCGATACATTCTAGCCTTGCAGTTTTCTAGTTTGTTTGGAAGATCATAGCATAAATACAACCTTGTTACAGGTTAAGTAAAAAATAATGTCCAGTTATATACATGGATGGTAACCGAAACGAATGCGGTTATCGTTAGGGTAACGATATTTTAGGATATTTCGGTAACGGTATTTTAGGGTAACGCTATTTCATTTATTTCGGTATCGGTATTTTAAGGATAACGGTATTCGAGTTATTTCGGTAACGGTATTTTAGAGATAACGATATTTGTGTTATTTCGGTAACGGTACTTTAAGGTTAACGGTATTTCAGTTATATCGGTAGCGGTTTTTTAAGGGTAACGGTAGTCAGTTATTTCGATGTATCGCGCAATTTTTTTTGCAAAAAAAAACGAGATTAAAAACAGAACCAATTTATCAACTTAATGTTCAAAAAGTACTCAATAACCACGTGAAATTACCAAAACCAGAAAATTAAAAATATCGGTAACGGTATTTTAGGGATAGCGGTATTTCATTTGTTTCGGTAACGGTATTTTAGGGGTATTGATATTTCATTTATTTCGTTATCGGTATTTCAGTTATTTCGGTAACGGTATTTTAAGGATAACGGTATTCCGGGTATTTCGGTAACGGTATTTTAGGGGTAACGGTAGTCAGTTGAAAGGGTTTTGAATCGATAACGGTATTTTAGCGGTATTGCCTGCCAACCCTGGTTATATATAATTCAAATTTATAAAAGCTGTGCATTATCTTAAGAGCAGCGATATAGTCAAGCAGTTAAAATGAATTAAATTTCGAGTAAAAAAATAGATAAAACTATTGTTTTTATGATATTTAACTGATGACGACTTCCTTACGATTTCTCATAAAATGGCTGCCAATTTTGACGATTTACAGGGAACCTTAAAACCTAAAAAAGTTGCCATATAAAATGTTCCACTTAGAAAAATTAGTGACGTTTTTTAGAACAAATTAATTGCAAAAACACAAATATGAAAAATTTGTTAAAAAAGTACTAAAAGCACTGATCAAAAAATAAAAAAGCACTATTTTAGTGCTTTTTTGGTTTTGGCACCATGAGCAAAATTTTGGCGTTTTGGGTCATCAAAAAGCCCCATAAATAGTGCTAAAAGCACCAAGTTGCCATCACTGAACCCGACATAAATATAAATCTTACTCCCAATAAACCATAATTCATTTGAGTATCTGAGACAAAATGAAAATGCATTTATTAAGGGACAGCTTAAACTACACAGTGAAACAAGAAATTTTAGCCTCAATGATTCCAAACCGAAATGAAAAAATACCATTAGTTACACGAAACGCCGAAGTTGGTTTTCAAAGTTGGCCCGGAATTTTTTTATAGGCTCTTGAAATATCTGGAAAGTCATGTTGTGCATTTTTTTCAATAGTTTTTTTTTGTTGTTTTTAGCAGTTTATTGATTGTTAAAAATTGTGAAAATCTGCCCACTGTTTCAAAATTAATGGGCAAAAATGTAAGAAGCCCTCGAAAATCTTGGTACATTTTATTGTAGCAAATTATTAAAACTTATAATTTTGTATGGAAAATTTTAAGCTGTCCCCAAAACTTCTGAACCAGTTCGATCATTTTTAACACACAACTGCACACAGAAAATAAATTAGCTGGAATTCGAACAGATCTGTACTTATTTTGTTTTATAAAAAACTTTTGGTTTCAATTACTAAAGAGTCTCTATCACTGAGAAAGCATTTGTTCTATTATGTGCCTTGGAACAGGCACATACTCAAACCAATATCACCCAGCAAAACATGGCAATACGAAGAAGATTTTCCGATCATATCGCGAGGAAGAAAACATTTATTGCCGGCAATATCGATTTCGTATTCCGGAAGTTTGCTCCTTCGGAAACAACTGTTACCCTAAAACAATACTTCCAGGCAATACGAAAGCAATAACTCATATGGAAGATACAAGGGTGATATCGCTAAATAAACTCCCGGGTACAAGAAAAAACCGATATACTTTTTTTATTATTAAATTTAAGCCTGAAAAAGAATATCTGCATACATAATCCATTGACCAACTTATAAATTATCATGATTTCATCTTAGCCGATTTTTCCCGCGCAATTAATCTTGACTTTTCACGAGATTCCTATATGTGACCTTCTCCGAGAAAAGGGACCTAGTGTGTTAAAAAACGGGTTTCGATAAAACTGCTCAATCATTTGTTTGCCGTCATCAACGTCATCTGCTTGACTGCATTCGTTATCAGAGCCTTCATCAAATATTGTCGCGATTGCACTCATAACCTTGCCTTTTTTCTCTTTCCTGTATTTTTCACTTCGCAACTTTCTTTTTGTAATAGGCGATTCACCTAAAGTGGTAATAGCCACATTCAAAGGACTCAAAGACATATTGACCATCGGAATGTCTGCCTCACTATCAGATGAAACATTTTGTTCAATTGTCATTTCACTCTCGGATTGTGGTTGCATTTGTTTCAATGCATTTGCTTGTTGAGACAAATCGATTTTACACTTGGGGCAAATGAATTCTGCTTCTTCACCGTATTGTATATTTAATTCATTCATGTATCGCTTCGAAACACCAGTTAATTTTAATACTTTTATCTTTTTCGAACGATGTCCACTCTTGTTAAACGGATTGCAGCAAAATTTATTCATTTTACTTTAAATTGTCTTTACAGCTTCACTCTTTACTTTACAAAAAAAACACTTTAACACTTTCACGTTTAGTATTCAACTAAAATTTGACTCAGAGTGTGTGAAGTATTTATATTTATTTTTTGGTAAAAAATAGGTAAAAAAAATAAGCGATATTTGCTTTTCTTTAATAGGAAAATTTGCGTGAACTACTGGTCATAAAATGTTTTTTAAAGAGGGACTTAATTGGTTACTGCCAATAAGCCGACCACAGGTCATAAAATGTTTTGTAAATTTTTTAAATTACCAGGTAATAAATATTTCGCCATATTTATGGAAAATCCGTGTTTTATGACTTGTTTCTGCACGTGTCATTTTAGGCGAAATATTTATTACCTGGTAATTTAAAAAATTTACAAAACATTTTATGACCTGTAGCCTCAGTCGGGTTTGGTGTGCCATTACATGCCACTGCTGCTATTATCCATGGATTTATGGCCGATCTTGTGAAGGCAGGTAGACCATATTCACTACACACTCAACTTGGGGCTCTTAAAAAAAATTGATTTTTTCTTCATAAATGTATTTTTAACTGTAAAATAATTTTTAAAATGTATTTTTAATAATAAAATAAAATAATGTTAAATAATTACAAATAATTCAATTATAAAAAATATAAAAACAATGAGAACAAGGTGGTCTCTTAAATGCTCCTCTCCTGTCCAAACAAGGAGTCGGGGCCCATTTTTTATTGCTGATTCTTAAAGCAAAAATTATGAGGAATCCAAAAAAAAAAAAAAATTAGCCGGAAAATTTAGGAGCTTCTGTGGAAAATCGGAAAATTTAATTTTCATGGGAAAAAAGGTAAATTTCTGAGAAAAATTAGGAAAATTTTATTTTTCAATTAAAGCCTGATTCAATACCTTTCCTTTAGTAGTTTTTTTTTTAAAACAACTTTCAATGAGGTCCCTTATGAAGAATTCTTCAATTTTGTCACATGACAGTGGTGTACACCACCACTAAACCAGTCACTATAAAAAAAAAAAAATATGTAGGTACATTATTTTTTGCTGGGCAATCGATTGAGACTATTTATTTTAAAATCGGAGAGGGGTCGTCCAAAAATTTGCCAATTTTGATCGTTTTCATATGGAATTGCTCAATAGTCTTTTGCCTCTATCAAGTGTTGAGAATTTTAATCGCAAATGTTGGCGGGTATATATTATTTTATGCATAAAAATTAAAATCCTTGTTTTAACATAATCATCAAAACTAATGTCATAAAGTAGATTTGCAAACGATGAAATATGATCAAATCTTTTCAGGCCATATACATAGCGGACAATACTATTAAAAGCTACGTTCAGTTTTCTTGTGCTTTCGTTGTCACAGCTGGAAAAAAGTTCGATACCATATAATAAGATCGGTATCATATAAGTTTTGGCAAGAAGGATTCTAATCTTAGTTGGAGTACAATACTGAGTTTGCCAAAGATTTCTTAACATTGAGAATGATCTACCGCAAGCATAATTAATATGGTTCGACCAAGTGAGAGTATTATTGAAGTAAATACCAAGATTTTAAGCATACTCAACGATTTCTATGGATTGATTTTCAAGAGTTATAGTAGGTACATAATCAAATTTTAGTAATCTTTTTTTAATAATAAGGCATTTGGCCTTGCTAGGATTTATTCCAAGACCATTAGAGGTAGCCCACTCATAAATTCGATGCAACTCCTGGTTCAGGGTTCTGACGCATTCTTCAATCGCTGTAACTTTGCAACTTATGTAAAGTTGCAAAGTTACAGCGATACATTCTAGCCTTGCAGTTTTCTAGTTTGTTTGGAAGATCATAGCATAAATACAACCTTGTTACAGGTTAAGTAAAAAATAATGTCCAGTTATATACATGGATGGTAACCGAAACGAATGCGGTTATCGTTAGGGTAACGATATTTTAGGATATTTCGGTAACGGTATTTTAGGGTAACGCTATTTCATTTATTTCGGTATCGGTATTTTAAGGATAACGGTATTCGAGTTATTTCGGTAACGGTATTTTAGAGATAACGATATTTGTGTTATTTCGGTAACGGTACTTTAAGGTTAACGGTATTTCAGTTATATCGGTAGCGGTTTTTTAAGGGTAACGGTAGTCAGTTATTTCGATGTATCGCGCAATTTTTTTTGCAAAAAAAAACGAGATTAAAAACAGAACCAATTTATCAACTTAATGTTCAAAAAGTACTCAATAACCACGTGAAATTACCAAAACCAGAAAATTAAAAATATCGGTAACGGTATTTTAGGGATAGCGGTATTTCATTTGTTTCGGTAACGGTATTTTAGGGGTATTGATATTTCATTTATTTCGTTATCGGTATTTCAGTTATTTCGGTAACGGTATTTTAAGGATAACGGTATTCCGGGTATTTCGGTAACGGTATTTTAGGGGTAACGGTAGTCAGTTGAAAGGGTTTTGAATCGATAACGGTATTTTAGCGGTATTGCCTGCCAACCCTGGTTATATATAATTCAAATTTATAAAAGCTGTGCATTATCTTAAGAGCAGCGATATAGTCAAGCAGTTAAAATGAATTAAATTTCGAGTAAAAAAATAGATAAAACTATTGTTTTTATGATATTTAACTGATGACGACTTCCTTACGATTTCTCATAAAATGGCTGCCAATTTTGACGATTTACAGGGAACCTTAAAACCTAAAAAAGTTGCCATATAAAATGTTCCACTTAGAAAAATTAGTGACGTTTTTTAGAACAAATTAATTGCAAAAACACAAATATGAAAAATTTGTTAAAAAAGTACTAAAAGCACTGATCAAAAAATAAAAAAGCACTATTTTAGTGCTTTTTTGGTTTTGGCACCATGAGCAAAATTTTGGCGTTTTGGGTCATCAAAAAGCCCCATAAATAGTGCTAAAAGCACCAAGTTGCCATCACTGAACCCGACATAAATATAAATCTTACTCCCAATAAACCATAATTCATTTGAGTATCTGAGACAAAATGAAAATGCATTTATTAAGGGACAGCTTAAACTACACAGTGAAACAAGAAATTTTAGCCTCAATGATTCCAAACCGAAATGAAAAAATACCATTAGTTACACGAAACGCCGAAGTTGGTTTTCAAAGTTGGCCCGGAATTTTTTTATAGGCTCTTGAAATATCTGGAAAGTCATGTTGTGCATTTTTTTCAATAGTTTTTTTTTGTTGTTTTTAGCAGTTTATTGATTGTTAAAAATTGTGAAAATCTGCCCACTGTTTCAAAATTAATGGGCAAAAATGTAAGAAGCCCTCGAAAATCTTGGTACATTTTATTGTAGCAAATTATTAAAACTTATAATTTTGTATGGAAAATTTTAAGCTGTCCCCAAAACTTCTGAACCAGTTCGATCATTTTTAACACACAACTGCACACAGAAAATAAATTAGCTGGAATTCGAACAGATCTGTACTTATTTTGTTTTATAAAAAACTTTTGGTTTCAATTACTAAAGAGTCTCTATCACTGAGAAAGCATTTGTTCTATTATGTGCCTTGGAACAGGCACATACTCAAACCAATATCACCCAGCAAAACATGGCAATACGAAGAAGATTTTCCGATCATATCGCGAGGAAGAAAACATTTATTGCCGGCAATATCGATTTCGTATTCCGGAAGTTTGCTCCTTCGGAAACAACTGTTACCCTAAAACAATACTTCCAGGCAATACGAAAGCAATAACTCATATGGAAGATACAAGGGTGATATCGCTAAATAAACTCCCGGGTACAAGAAAAAACCGATATACTTTTTTTATTATTAAATTTAAGCCTGAAAAAGAATATCTGCATACATAATCCATTGACCAACTTATAAATTATCATGATTTCATCTTAGCCGATTTTTCCCGCGCAATTAATCTTGACTTTTCACGAGATTCCTATATGTGACCTTCTCCGAGAAAAGGGACCTAGTGTGTTAAAAAACGGGTTTCGATAAAAATGAGAAAAACATTAAAATTTTATTTTTAATTTAACTTTAAATGCGTTCTTCTCAAAACTTTATTTTCACACACTAGGTCCCTTTTCTCGGAGAAGGTCACATATGTATATCTTTTGATTGTTTTTGTACAAATTTAGTTTTAATTTTTTCCAAATGGACAAATTTGCTTTATCTTCCAAATGATATAAAGGTGATACCGCCGAATTATCTTCCAAATGATAAAAGGAAGACAATTTCAAAGTAAATACTACTTGATTATTTTCATTCAAATGACAAATAGAAGATATCGCTTTAATATCTTCTTGGAATATATCTTCCAAATGTTTTCAGGGTCATTACGTGCGCTCTTTGTATGACTCAAAACGTCTATTGTAACCAGGGATGGAAAATAATAATTTAGTTATTATAAAAATCAAGAATGGAATCAGATAAGCCAAATGGCTTTGCGGGACTAGAATTAAAGAAAATGTTTGAAGTCAATAAATATTTAAATTATAAAAAAAAAATTATATACTATTCCAACAGTATTATAGCCCTAGATTATGAATTTTAAAAAGCCATACGTAAAAAATTGCAAAATAATGTCGGAATGAGAAAAAAGGCCTTGGGGTTCAAAAAATGAATTAAAAGACTTAATAAGCGATTTACATTCAAAATTTTGCAACTAACCCTCAAACTTTGTTTTATGAAATGGGCATTATACTCCGTGGATTATAAATTTAAAAAACCGCACTCAAAAAATTGCAAAATAATAGCGGAACGGGAAAAAACTTTGTGGTGGAAAAAAATAATTAAAAAACTCAATCAGCGTTTAACAATCTACAAATGAATATACTGACGCAAAAAGTTTCCTTTTTCCAAACTAAGCACCAAACTTTGGGGTATAAAATTGGTACTATAGTCCCTAGATTATAAATTTTAAAAAATTGCAAAATAATCGCGGTAAGCGAAAAAAGGCTTTATGGTACAAAAAATTAATTAAAAAACTTAATCAGCGATTTACATCCTGCAAACAAATATATTGATGAAAAAGTTTTTCCTTTTTTTGAAATTTTATTTTTCGCGATTTTTTTTTTCGCAACTAGCCACCAAACTTTGTTGTATGAAATGTATTATAGTCCCTAGATTATAAATTAAAAAGAAACGTGCCTTAAAAATTGCAAAATAAAAGCGGAACGCGAAAAAAGACTTTATGGTACAAAAAATTAATCAGGAAACATAATCAGCGATTTAGATTCTGTAAACAAATATATTGATGCAAAAATTGTCCTTTTTGCAAATTTTATTTTTCGGTATTTTTTTTTTAACTAGCCACCAAACTTTGTTGTATCAAATGTGTATTATAGTCTCTGGATTAAAAATTAAAAAAAAACGCACGTAAAGAATTGCAAAATAATAGCGGAATGGGAAAAAAGACTTTGTGGTACATAAATTTAACTAAAACACTTAATCAGCGATTTACATTCGGTAGATAAGTACATTGATGCTAAAAATTTCCATTTTTGAATTTTTTTCGCGTTTTTTTTGCAATCAACCAGCAAACTTTATTGTATTATTGGGTATTATAGTCCCTATGTTATATATTTAAAAAAAACCGCACTTAAAATGTTGAAAAAAATGGCGGAATTCGAAAAAGACTTTATGGTACAGAAAATGAATTAAAGAAGCTAATCAGCGATCGACATTCTGCAAACGAATATATTGTTGCAAAAATTTCCCTTCTTGCAAATGTTTTTTTTTCGCAATTTTTGCTAATATTTGCTTATATCTAAAATAAAAAAACTCCAAGTTTTTTTTTCTCTAATAAAATTAAAGCTCCTTGCTTTATTGAGTACTATTCTTAGACTAACTTAACTCTATTATTTACAAAAAGTATTTACAAAAAAAGGCGCTATTCAAGTAGCGGATTAAATTCAGTTCAAGGGGAACATTTAGAGAATATTAAGATAGTTAAATGAGAGAAAAAGCAAATACTGGTTTTTTAAGAGAAAAAATATAAATATGTGTATAAGTTAAGACAAAATACATTTAAAACTTAAATATAAAATAGTAACGACGATATTTGATGACTTAATGAAAAGTATTGTTAAAAACGTTCACATGCTGACTCTGCGTCTAGACAGACTTAAGCAATACATCAATATTCACCAACACGAGCCTGGATTGTATTACAACGTGAGAAACAACAAACGACAATACAACGGTGTACAGTAGAATATAAATTAGGGTAGTTTGTAAGCAACTTTGCTCTTTTGTAATCTGAAAATCAATAAAGAAACAACTGTTGAGCTAATCACTCAGCAGTTGAAAATTTTTTTAAACAAAACTCGTAACAATAAATTAATTGGCGCTCGGGCCACGAGTGTTCCTTCGGATTCAGAAAGTCAAGCCTTGACGGGTTCCTGAGTAGGAAACAAAAAGGGGTAGACGTACGTCACTGCCCGTCAAGCCCGGTAAAACGGTTCTCTAAAGTTTAAGTGAATTAAATTTAAGAAGATAAATTAAAAGAATATTATTGAACATAAAAGAAAATTAAGTGAAGTCAAATAAACATAAATTTTAAAGAAATTATTTTTAAGAAAACCAAAAGTGAAATTTAACAAAGATAAACTTAAATATTGACCATAATAAAATTTAAGAAAACCAAGTGAATTTAAAGGAGAATTATCGAATATAAAAGAAAATCAAGTGAATTTAAACAAAAATAAACTTAACTCGTGAACACAAAAAAATTTTTAAGATAAATTTAACTATACAACATAAAACTTTAAAAAAATTAAATAAATTAAAAACAAAGATAAAGAAAAATAAACTATTGAACATAGAAAAATTAAACAAACAAATCTAAAAACTATCGAACGAAAAAATTGTTGTTCAAGAAAACTTAATGAGAAAAAATTTTTCATACGAACAATATCTAACAATAAAACAGTGCAACATAAACTATAAACATCAACTAAAGTAGCTGTAAACTTCAAGGATGAAGCTAAAGTAGCTATAAACTTCAAGCATCAGCCATGGAGAAATTTATCCCGATAATGTAAGAATTAGTTATAAGATTCATAGTCACAATTTATTTTTAATCCAAGTTTTATAAATTTAAATCTAAAAAGAAAAGAGAATTAAAAAGGAACAAAACTGTTTTCAAATTTTTACGTTATTACAAATTTAACTCAAGCTTAAAGAAATCTTTTTATCTTATTGAAAGTTACCAAATATTCTAATCCAAGTTTTATAAATTTAAATCAAAAAAGAAAAGAGAGAATTAAAAAAAAAAAGTTAACAAATATTCCAATTTTCTTTTTTTTTGACTCAAAATGCCAGAGGACACTATTGAGGAAATAACTGGAAGATTGTCCAGAAGTTTAAGCATGTCTCAGGCTAATTCATCCGGTTCGACGAACGCTAATCAGGGATTAACTAACTTACAGATCGGACAGATTAGGGAATTGATGAATGAAATTATAAGGACACCACAGGATTCTCTCCTAGATGAAGGGAGGGATCATCCAATTGGTACCACCACTTCTAGACTGGAAGAACTAGACAAAGTCCCGGACATTGTGCGATCCATACGCGAATTTTCTGGTAGACCAGGAGAATTCAACTCCTGGTGCAAATCAGTTGATAGGGTGTTAGAACTCTTCAAATCCCTTAGTGGGACGGCACGCTACTATGCAATATTGCATACAATTCGGACGAAGATAGTGGGGGATGCGGACACTGCACTAGAGTCTTACAGGACCCCATTGGATTGGCCTAGAATTCGAAAGTGTCTAAATATGCATTACTCTGACAAACGGGATATCGGTACGCTAGAGTACCAAATGACCGTGCTCTGTCCAGGGCAGAAATCCATCTCGGAATTCTATCAAGTTGTATATCAACACTTGTCTTTGATTCTGGATAAAGTCTCTTGCCTAGAATTGGATGAGAACAGTCTTCGCGCAATGACCAACACATATAGGGATAAGGCGCTGGACATTCAACATATTTCTGGCAGGGACAACATTGTTGCAGACACATTGTCACGTGTCGAGGCCATATTTAACGCCGACCAGATAGATTTTGAGCAACTTGCATTAAGCCAACAAAATGATGATGAACTTAGAGAAACCGAACAAAATTCCTCACTACAACTTAAAGTTATACAGATACCGAACTCACAAGTGTCTATATGGTGCGATGTTTCGACAACGAGAGTTCGTCCTTATATTACCCCACCATTTCGAAAACAAATATTTAGTTCAATTCACAATATATCACATTCTGGAAAACGTTCAACAGTAAAGCTGATCACCGAACGGTTCGTCTGGAAAAATATGAAAAACGACATTAACAGAATGGTGAATTCCTGTTTTGAATGTCAAAAATCAAAAGTGAGTAAACATAATAGGAGTGCTTTACAACAATTCAGTGTTCCAAACCAACGGTTCCGACATAGTGGGACCATTGCCAATATCAGATGATTTTAGGTACTGTTTGACCTGTATAGACCGATTCAGTCGTTGGCCAGTCGCCATTCCAATTAAAGACATAACCGCGGAAACAGTTGCACGAGCATTCTTGAACGGATGGATATCGCATTATGGTATGCCAAGTGTCATAACTACCGACCAAGGCAGACAATTTGAATCGAAATTATTCAAGGAACTAACCAATTTGACTGGTTCCAAGCATCTTCGCACAACTGCTTACCACCCACAGGCAAATGGCCTGGTAGAGCGTATGCATCGTACTCTTAAATGTGCCATTAAGTGCCATACATCTACAAATTGGACTGAAAGTTTACCAATAGTGTTATTAGGCCTCAGAACAACTTTTAAGCCAGATTTAAACGGATCAGCAGCCGAAATGGTATATGGATCCACGATCAAATTACCATGCGAATTTTTTGAGAGTGCAACAGAAGAGTATATTGAAAGTGATTTTGTAAAAAATCTTCGTAACGTAATTAGTAAACTGAAACCAGTTGCAACATCTAATCACTCATCATAAAATGTTTTTGTGCAAAAAGAGCTTAAAACCTGCACTCATGTTTTCTTACGGGACGATACAGTTCGTGCATCACTAAAAGCACCCTACGACGGTCCCTATGAAGTCATAAATCGCAACGAGAAAATTTTTGACATCAAAATCGGCGAAAAAATTGTGAAAGTAAGCATTGACCGAGTTAAGGCAGCGTTTATACCCAACGAGCATTTTTCGGAAAGCATTCCAGGTCAAGAACAATATTCGCCTGATACTAATGTTCCACTTGCTCCTGTTAATCAAACACAAAAGGAAACATCAATAATCAAATACCTTCGGAAAATGTATATGCACCTCCGGGAACATCACGATCTGGTAGGGCAATTAACATACCGAGGAGATTCGTACAATTTGTTGCATAGCAACCATATTGAAGGGGGAGTGATGTGCCAGTTAACCCTACACAAATGTAAATCCTAATTTGGTTATAAATTGTTGAATCTTTGGCAACCCCTTCATCCAGGTTTTGTGTATGTTCGCGCATGATCATAAACACGAATGTTTTTCCATACATGGATACATAAATCTCCATACATGCATCCACATATGTCCACTAGGGTGGACCTACCTTATATGGAGGACCAAAATGGCGACCTGTGACCAGTGCCCCCTCTAGAAATATGCCTTTGGGTATAAAAATACACCATGCAAAAAATTAAGGTGATTGGAGAAAGCAAACACGTACCGCATCGGCCCTGAAGTTTGAAATACGATTTACAAAGCGAAAAAATCACTTTTTTGGTTTCTTTCAAAATACTGGCACTTTAATAACCGTATTTTTCGAAAATGAAAATAGAATCATAATCTAGACTGAATTACCTTTCTGGTAGTGTATAAAAATCCAAAATCTGTTGGAAAATGTTTACAATGGTACTCTAGTTTCATTTTTAAGATCCACAAATATTCATATATAAATTTTTGTCTCACTTGGGTCATAATAACCTAGCCCCTAGATGCGATTTGTTTTCTTATAAATTTGCAAAAATCTATTTTTGAGTTTTTTAAAATATACAAAAAGTGGTCAACGCATAGGGGTTTATTAAATACACACCCAGAAAACAGATTCGGTTCTGACAACCCCATTTGTTGCCAATCGAATGGTTCAGTTGCATCAAATGAATTTTTCAATTGCGGCTACCGAATTATTCTTAATACAACTGAAATTTCGTTGCTATAGTCAAATCAGTCCTGTCTCAATAGGTTTTCTTTTGCCACAACTGAACAATTCGGCTACCACAACCGAACCATGCGATTGGCTACAAATGCGGTTATCAGAACTGAATCTGTTTTCTTGGTGCACCTTAGAGCATAATTCTACTGAATATTACACATATCCCTCTTTTCACTTAACAGTGACGGTGTTTTAAATTTGAAAATTTTAGAGGAATTTGTGAATTTGGCCAATAATTTAGATAATAGTATTAATTTTTGTGTTTTTAGGTACACTCTAATAAATATTTGTCGAAATCTACTCTATTAAAAGTAGGTAACTTGATACCTACTATAAATTGGGCAAAAATAGGCACAATGTGTAAAATTAAAATTCATAGACACAATGTGTTTAAAAATAACAGGCACAATGTGTCTAAAATTATGTTTTTAATTGTATCAAACACATTTAGCAACATTTGAATTTTGTTTAAAATTAAATTGCATATGTCTAAATGTACTATAATAAATGCATAAACCTACATTTAGGATGTCTATAAACGCGGTAAATAATGCGTATATATACAATTAAATTTTTTTTTATTAATTACTGCACCTTATAATTTCTCAAAATAAAACAAAATGCATTTCTAAGATATATTATATTTATATTTTATTAATTAGGAAATGAATGAACATACAAAACCATTGCAAATATTATAAACAATATCAAGATTAAAAGGATAATTTTTCTTACAATATATAATTTAAAGTTACAAAAATAATAATGAAATTCTGCGAGTTTCTTGACCGAGTTCTCAGATTCTGGGAATTTTTCTATGCGAAAAAGTCATCAGCTTTTAAAGATTTTTCTATATGGAAAGCCTTCATAATCTAAAAGGTTTTCTATAGAAAACATTTTTTAGTATTTGAGCTTATTACTAAAGGAAAAATTCTCAGAATCTGAGTGATTTGTTAAAGAAAATATTACTGAGGATGTTAGTGAGTGTTCATAAGGGAAAAATTTTCTATAGAAATAATCCTCAGAATCGGATTGGTTTTTCTATGGGATCTAAAAACTTTTGTATAGAAAAATTTCACTGTTTTCTATAAAAAAGTCAAAACCTGAAATGCACCAAAAAATCTATAGAAAAAGACTGTGGACAGTTTCAGAATATTTTTCCATTAAAAAAATACCTCAGAATCTGAGATTTTTTCTATGGAAGGAAATACGAATATATAAAAGTTTCTCTAAGTAATAAAAAGTACTCAGATTTTTATGAGAGTAAATTATCAGAATCTACAGGTTTCCCTATAGAAAATGTTTGAGGAAAGGAAAAATTTGCTCAGAATTTGATGTGTTTTCCTAAAGAAAAAGTCCCCATAATTTAAAGGTTTTGATATGGAAAAATCCTTAGACTCTGCAGGATTTTCTACAATGAAACGTCTTATATACAAAAGGCAAGTAAAAGAAGAGGTGCAATAAATATATTGAAAATATAAATAAACTTACCAAAAAAATCATTGGAGCAAATATCGGGAAGGTAGACGAACGGACTCAATTGACTCAAAAAGTGATACTGACATGAGTCGATTAGTATACCATTCGTTGGGCCTAGGTCCAGAATTTTTGACAAACATCAGCACAAACTAATAACACAGATAAGTATATTCCAACACCAGCTCCAGTATTTTTAAGAATATCCTTGTAATTGTGAATATTCATCCAAAATATTAAGCTAAGAAGGAAAAATCACATATTAACGTACTTCTTAGCAAACAAAGCAAAATATACTTACCACCTATGTACATATAACGTTTTCACAAATTCTAAAAATTCGGCATCAGATAAATTTTTCCAGAATGTTGACGATATTGTAAATTTTTTTGTGTTTATTACCAAATGCGTGTGCATTTTTCAATTGTAATAAAAATTATGAAAATAATATTGACATTTCTTAGTTACGCATTAAATTTAAAATTAAACACAAATGCGTACATATAAAAATTCACTATAATAAATGTGTAGTTTACTTTTATATGTGCCTATAAATTTGGAAACATGTTTGTCAAAAACCTTTTGATACATTATGTGCCTAATTCTAAAAGAAAAGTGTGTAAACTAAATTCTTAAACATATTATGCCCAATAATGAGCATTCTGCGCCTTTTTACACATAAATTTACATACTCAATAGCAGTATGTTTACATCTCTTTTTTAGAGTGTAGCTGGAACAAAATCACTTTCGATTTCCTTTAATGCTGATACAAGAGATTGTTTTCCGAAAATTTTATAAAACTTTTATCCTTTCTTCACACACAGAAAAATTAAGTGCCAACCGAATTGAAAAGTGTATTTTGGTTCCTACAACCAATAAATTCAGTTAGCACAACCATATTCAAAAGCGATTACTAAACATTTTGGGTGTTAAAAACTAAAACTTAGTTGTACTAACCGAATTTTTTTTGTAAACACAAATAATTAGTTGTTCCAAACAAATTTAGTCAAAGTAACCGAATTTCAGTTGGAAATTGACAAAATTTTTTGTTGTGTGCACCAAGGTCAAAAGTGAAATTTTTGAAATTTTATGATTTTTCCTGGAAGTATATCTAAACAATGTGTTGTTTATGTGTCATTTGACATGAAAATCGACATAGAAACCTTTAATTAAGCATTTTCTAGACCTACCCAGCAAAACCTTGGTAATATAATACACTCTAATAAATTTTTGTTGAAATCTACTCTATTGAAAGGAGGTAACTTGATACCTACTATAAATTGGGCAAAAATAGACACAATGCTTAAAATTCAACACATTTTGTCTAAAAGTAATAGACACAATGTGTCTAAAAGTAAGTTTTTAATTGTAGCAAAAAGGTTCAGCAACATTCGAATTTTGTTTAAATTTAAGTGTTATGTGCGTAAAGAAGCTATTTTAAATGCATAAACCCACGTTTAAGATGTTTAGAAATACGCGTACTAATGCGTGCATATACATAGAAAATGTGTCTTTATAAATATAATAATGTCCCGTAAATAAAAATAAAACGAAGTGGTATTTATAAAAATAAATGGTTTATTAGTGGAAGAAATTTATAAATTTACAATTTTCATTAAAATTCTGAATAATAACAACACCAATTAATGTTACAATTTTCTAATCATTAAAATATTATCAAATGGAATAATTTCTGGGAGCTTATGTTACTGTTATTTTCCAAAAAGCTTTACCTCTAAAAAGAAGCCAGGTTCTTCGGAACTTTTTCGGTAGCAAAACGATCATATTCTACACTCTAATAAAAATTCATGTAACTTTACCCCATTTATAGTAGGTATTTTTTCTCCTACTATAATTTCAGTAAAAAAACATTTTTGTGCCTAAATTCAAATACTTACATACATTGTGTGTACATTAATTAGGCATAAAGTATGTAATGATACCTATTTATGTGCTTAAAAAATGTTTAGGAACATACGAATTTCATGTAATATTACAGAGTTTGTGCTTAAAATAACATTCAAAATATGTAGAGATACAGATAAAATGCTTATAACCACACGTAAGATATGTATATATACATTCTTCGTGCTTTATATTAAACAACGCAAATGATTACCCACTTCCATTTAAAGGATTTAAAAACAATAAATGTATTTTTGAAGGATATTTTATTAGAAATTGCAAATGTAAATTTTTAACAATTAAAAACAATAAAATAAGTAATATAAGTTAATTAAATAAAATAATAAGCTGTATTTTCGCTCAAACTTATCAAAGTTATGTATTTATAGCAAATCTACCTTGAAGAGATTAAAGTATAAAAAAATTATAAACAGTTATCGTTTATAATAGTTGCGGTATAATCGCATGCCAGCAGAACTTTTTAGAACGTAAAGCAAAGAAGTTATGTTAGATGTGTAAACGTTGAGTTTTCAACATTGATAATTATCCATAACGTTGATAATTATTCACGTTAAGTTAACGTGCATACGAAAAGTAATGTATTAGTTTTCGCTTCACGTTTTTGTGTACTTTGAGTTTTGTTTTCTGAGTTAACGGATATAGTTAAATCGAAAATACAGCTAATTACGTATATGTAACATTAAAAATAAAATCATATCATTTAACAACTATTTAAAAAAAATTTTAAATTTATTTTGAAGAATGTCAATCGCTGATTGTGTGTTTTAGTTAATTTTTTCTACCTAAAGCCTTTTTCCGCGTTCTGCGATTATTTTACGATTTTTTAAGTGCGGTTTTTTTTAATTCATAATTTAGGGACTATAATACTAATTTCGTACAACAAAATTTGTTGCTTAGTTTGAAAAAAAAGAAAAAAAATCGCGAAAAATAAAATTTGTAAAAAGGAAAAATTTAGCATAATTATATTTGTATGTAGAATGTTAATCGCTGATTGAGTTTTTTTTAATTAATTTTTTGTACCATAAAGTCTTTTCGCATTCCCCCATTATTTTGCAATTTTTTAAATGTGGTTCTTTTAAATTCATAATCTATAGACTATAATACATATTTCATACAACAAAGTTTGGTGGCCAGTTGCAAAAAAAGCAAAACTCTGGCTCTTTCGAGAGCTCTTTCCATCCCTGGAAAAAGTAAATTAAAAGGGTTAATCAGCGATTTACATTATACAAAGGAATATATTGATGAAAGAATATACCTTTTTACAAAATTTTTTCGCAACCTTTTTTACTAACCAATTAATCCTTGGAATAAGATATGGGTATTATAGACCCTAGATTACAAATTTTAAAAACCGCACTTAAAAATTGCAAAATAATAGCGTACCGCGAAAAAAAACAGTGATGCAAAAATTTTTCTTTTTGGAAAAGTGTTTTTACCGATTTTTTTTGCAAACTAAACACATGAAATTGGTATTAGAGTCCCAAAATGATTGCAAAATTTCAAGGTAAAAAAAAAATAAAATCAGAAATTAAGATTCTGCAAACGAATAAAATTATGCAAAAATTTTCCTTTGTAGAAAAGTTTCTTCGCAAATTGTTTTTTGCAACTATCCACCTCATTTTGATTAGTCAGCGATTAACATTCTGCAAAAATTTTCCTTTTTTTGAAAAATGTTGTAAACTGGCCAGTATTTCGAAAACTAAATGAGATAGAGCAAAACGGACAGAACTGTTCAATTGGCTCATATTAAAAGCAGCTTCTTTTATACACGCTCCGAGTTTTTTTTACCAAAAAGAGCAAAATTTTGGCTCCTGCCAACTAGAAGATATTCCGCTAATGAAAAGGCCCACGAGCGAACGCTCTATCTAAAATGTAAAAGAAGACTGTTAAAAGCAAATTTTGTATACATTCTCTTATTACATCTACCAAACCAGCAAATGTCATAAACGTTTTTTTTTTAATTTTTGAACACTGCTCCAAACTTTACACGTGCATTTAGCCATATTTGAGGTTTATATTTATATTTTTTTTTCTTGAACACAGTCAGTCTCTTTTAGCTGATTTTGTGGTAATTACGTTTCAAATATTTTGATGAACAAATTTTGTATGTATTTTAGAAATAACATTTTGACAATTTTACCATTACTTCTTTAAAGTAAGTACGATTACATACTTTGTGCCTAAAATAAATTTTACATACAATATATGTAAATATAAAGTGATAATGCTTATTCTAATAGAAACATGTTTACCAATATGCAAAATACTATACTTTTTATGTAACTTCATTCACAAGAAAGCGTAAATAAATTTTTGAAACACTTTGTGCTTAAATTTACGCATTTCCTGTAATTTTACATGAAAATTTACATATTTTATAGTAGTAATTTTACAAGCATTTTTTAGAGTGTAGGGAATTTTTCAACATAAGAACTTTCAGTTTCTAAGAACTTCTTCCTATAGAAATACTCCTAGATTCTGGTAATTCTTTTCAATAGAAAAACTTAAATTCAATAACGTATGTAATTTAGGGATATTCCACGCAGGATGTGCGGGATATTCCTATATAAAAATTTTCAAATTCTGACGATTTCTTCCAACAGAAAAATCTTCAGAATTAGAGGATTTTTTCAGGAAAAAGTGTTTTTTAAGAAAACGTTTTGTTTATAAAAAGAATATTGTTCCATGAAATATCGCAGTACTTAAGGTTCGAACCAAATTTGTCTGGCGAAAACGAAGTATGACATATGATAAAAACTTATAGGTTCGAATTGGTCCTTCAAAAAAATCGGCAGCATGGAAAAGCCTTTTTAGCCACTCTGATTAACATACAAATTGCCCTTATTGGCATTCAATATCTGCAACTTAATTTAAAAGATTATTTAATATTTAGTTAAATGCACTTTTAATTTGTCTGGCGAAAACGAAGTATGACATATGATAAAAACTTATATCTACTCACCTTTAAAATATGTCTCAACTCTTGTTCATTCCTTTTCTTTTTCAGTTAATAAATTTAACGTTTTGATTCTCTTTCTCCGTTTTTCCGTAAAATCAATTAATATATTGAACAAATGAACATTTTCCAATTCATTTGTATTTGTTTTGACTTTTTAATTATTACGGTTCAAAGTGTGCATAGTTACGCATATTATGCCTAATATAAAAATTTCGGCATAATGTGTTTAATTATAATGAATAAATGTTTATAAAATTATAAACATGTATACAAACATGCAAAATACTATATTTCTGTGTTTTTTTGTAGGCAAAAATGTGTAATAAAATTTTTTACACATTTTGTGCCTACCGTTACGCATTTTGTGCAATTTTACATGGAATATTACTATATTTGTAACAGTAATTTTACACTCAATTTTTAGAGTCTATACTAAGCATATTACCTGGTAATATATCAAACCGCTTACCCTTGCATTACTTTAGACCTTTACACCTTACCCTTGCATTACTTATAAACACCAAGTTCATACGTTTGGATTTTTTTATTGGTATAAATAATTCGTTTTTCTAGAAAATTTTGGAAATTCTATTTTTTGTTAAAAACCCGTGAATTTAAAATTGATATTCGGTTTAAAAAATTCAAATTTAAACAAAATGTTTTTAAAAACTCATTACCTGTAAGTTCAGAATAACATGTTACTAGGTAAGGAGTTACATCGATGGACATGTCCTTCTTAAAATAATAGGTCCAGTAATAGAAAAGTAAGAGCTTACCCGCTTCATTACAAAATGCTTATTTTGATAACCAAAACTTATAAAAAAAATTTTTACAAAATTTTTGGTTAAAAATATGTAATTCTTAATTTAATAGTCAATATAAAACAAATTGAAATTTTAAGAAAAAAAACGTATTATTTTAAGGTTTTTTGTAAACTAGAGGCAATAGGTAAGCGTAACATGTAAGTTAACATGTATTTAATAAAGAAATCAGAGTTTTCAAATAAACACTTAAAATTTTTTGTTGTCAATTGAATTAAGGTGTTAATCAACTGGTACAGTACTGATGCCAAAGAGTCCCTCCATAACTAGTTTAGTAAATTTCTTATATGTACAAGTATAGTTTCCCGTGTTTCTTCCTAAAACAATAATCTTTAACAATTTGTGTACCTAATAGTTTCATTGAAACTATGCAGATACTCTTTCAAAAAATTTAATTTAAATACGAATTTTGAAATGCCAGTTTTGGTTACATTTGTTTTTTAATAACACATTCTGAGTTTGCAAATACCATAAACACTAAAATGTTTTATTGTCATTACAAATCATAAACACAAAATATTTTAAATTTCATTTGGTAAATGAATATAATTATCTCAGTAAGAGGAAACTATCCGTCTACTCTGCGTTTATCAAAGAATAATCCTTTGTTTTTATCTATATAATTCAGGTAGCAACCAACTGGTACAGTACTATTTCCAAAGAGTCACTTCGGAACTGGCTCCGCGAGTGTCACATTAGTACCAGTTTTTATCCCTTAAATTGTAATTTCCAATTTAGTTCTACAACTAGTAACAAAGTGGGAGTTTGGCGACAATTGCCCCCATCCCTATGACAACTCCATGTTAAATTCTACAGTTTTTTGTATGAAGAGGCGGTAGAACTCGTACTAGTTGCCTGGTTCAAATAAACTAGTACATAACTGGTTCTGAACTAGTATTTTTTGCTACTGAGTAAGGGGTTACCTCGATGGACATGCCCTTGTTAAAATAATAGCTTTGGTAATAGAGAAGAGGTTACCTTCCCTTATTTCTTCTCACGAAAGTCATTACCGGGTAATAGAAAGTTTTTCTGGGTAGATTATGAGTCTGAAAAAACGTTCTTAAAAAATTGCAAAATAATCGCGGAGCGCGAGAAGAGACTTTATGGTACAAACAATTTATTAAAAAAACTAATTCAGCGATTTACATTCTGCAAACAAATATATTGATGTAAGAATTTTCTTTTACAATTTTCTCACGATTTTCTTTTCAACTAGCCACCAAACTTTGTTGTATCAAATGGGTATTATAGTCCCTAGATTACACTGCATGACACTCAAAAAATTAATGGAGATCTGACCATCACTTCTATATATTTCGGACATGCTGATTACAATAGATTACTTTATTTTTCGATCTAAGGTACAGATTTTTCGCTAAATGTCTTTAAAGTTTGGCGGTTTTTCATATAGTTTTTTATATAGAAAAATTTTTAAATGCAATCAATATAAATTTTTTGTGGAGAAATGTAGGCACAGGACATGTATTCATATTTAGGCTTAAAATTTGATGCGTAAAACATGATATGAAAACCATTGAAAGGATGCAAAAGAAATGAAAATTAAAAAAAAATGATAATGATAAAAAAAGCTCCATTACCATTACATCATGTAACGGTAATTAAAATATAATAGTAATGATTTTAGCCCATCTCTGTTACTATTACCTTTATAATATTTCATTATTATTGATTTTTCCTTTTTTGTACATATTTTTATGGAAGTAAACCTTAAATTTGAAATTAGTATAATTAAATATTAATTTACGACTCCAAAGAAAATGTATGATATACATATTGCTTTGCAAAGCAAATTGTCATACCATTGCAAACACACGTGTTTATGCCGAAAATGTAACCTTTGGTACACTCTAATAAATATTTGTTTAAATTTACCCTATTCGTAGTAGGTAAATTTTTACCTACTATAATGTCAGTAAATTTTCTCTATGTGTGTAAATTACAATTTTACACACATTGTTGTAATTTTTATACTCACACAGTGTGTAAATTCAATATTTTTTAACAAGTAAATTTAAGCATAAAATGATTGAAAATAAAATTAAAATGCATATTCCTAACAGCCTAAAGGTATTATTTTATATTAAAAACACATAAGATCACATTTACTCTGCATCGAAATTTCGATATCCGCCACTACGAAAAGTAACTAATTTTTTATTAGGACTAAATTTTTAGAAACCATATATGTATATTAGAACTAACTGTTTATGATTTATTCAAAATTGACCACCTATAAGCTTTCCACCGGTTTTTTTTTTTCAAAGTGGTGAATATCAAAATCTTGTGATTTCCATGCAAGTGTAAACGCAACTTAATGAAAGAAATGCGTTTTTCTTTAATGAAATGTTTATTAAAAGAAAACTGCCACTGTTACATAGTTGATTACACAAGGAAACAAAATCGAAAAAATTTTAAACGCTTTAAAAACCACTATACAATTTTGATGTGTTGTGGTTCCAGTAGTACAAATATGGTCCAAATTTAAAATTCTATGGAGAGGTTTTTTTTTAAACAATTTTTTAGTAAAATTATAAATTTTAGAAGTTTTTAGAAGTTTCTCCATATAATTAATGATAACTCAAAAACGGTTAGTCCGATCTAATTATAATAAACTTAGAAAAATTGCGATTTCCATAACCTTTAATCCGTTTATACACTGCGTTTTAATAGGCAAATAATATATTTTTTACGTGAAAATAGCAAATATTTTTGTTTTAAAAAAATCATGAAAAATCGAAAACGGCAAAAATTGTTCAGATTTATTACTTTATCGCAAAGCACATGTAATAGCAACAAAATGAAATATCGGTCTATTGATTCTTTTCGAATTTATTCACAATTAAGTGAATTCCCTCATTTTCACAAAATTTTAGTTTATTGTTTGATATACATAAAATTGAGTAGTTAATGTTCTTCTTTCGATTTATTGAATTTTGAAAACATTTTCCACATGCTATGTAAAAATTTTCACATCGAAAATTCATTACATAGTAACATTTCTGTATTTTTTGGCAAACCGCTACCTCCAATACTGATTCTATTCTTCGGAAAAACATTTGAATTGGATGAGTTTAAATGTATTAAACAGTAGAAAATTTATATTTTATTATTTAAATTTATTATAAGAAATAAAATAAATAAATAATTATTATAAACTGCAAACTCTGGAATTTTCTTTTATTCGATTTTCTATTGTTGAATAGCGAAGTGTTACTCTGAATACTCCAGCAAAATTCAGCCATCATATGTGCATCCCAGCGACCCTGGTATCGTTCCTCCATTGTCCGGATATCTTAGTGGAATCGTTCGACCTGTTCCTCACTCAAGTCTCCTAGATTTTCAGGAAAACGATCTAAGTGACTGTGCAGGTAGTGTACTTTGATGCTCATGTTGCATCCAAGATTCTAGAAGTGAGTTAACATCTCTTCAACGCGCACAACGTAATCATCACCCTTGATATTTCCTAAGAAATTTTGAATAACCCATACAAACGAATCCCATGCATTCTTCTCAATTTCTTTGCCAAAATCAGTATCTTTCACCAATTTGCGAATTTGTGGGCCGTTAAATATGCCTGCTTTCAGATTTTCCATACTCAGATTAGGAAACTTCCTTGAAATATACTGGAAACATTCACTATATTTGTTAAGTGCTTTTCATCATCAATCATCAGACCAAGTTTAATGTGAAGAGGGGGTAATATGATGCGATATCGGGGCACTAGAGCCACATTTATAACATTTGGCATACCTGGAACCAGTGTTTCCCTAGAAGGCCATTGTCTTCTCTTCCAATGTTCTGCTTTAGCTCTGCTGTCCCATAAACATAAAAAGCAAGGATATTTTGTAAAGCCACTTTGTTGACCTAAGAGGAAATTGACCATCTTAAATCAACACAAATTACCCAGTTATGTTCAGCATACTTTATCTTCTTCATGACCAATGCAATTACAGAGTATTCTTCTTTTACTTTGGTGGAATGTGCGATCGGCATAGAGTGAAATTTGTTTCCATTATGTAAAAGGACACATTGCAAGCTGCGTTTTGATAAGTCGATAAATAAACGCCATTCGTTTGAATCGTATCTCTGTAAGACCATGGCAGTCATCAAACCCGAAATATCTGTGCAGTACACAAAATCATCCTCTTCAACAAAATAATTAAGTAAGCCTTCTTCTCGAGTACGGTAATACGAAACTTTAGTTTCTTTAGTTATGAGATCTGTTTCTTTCATCCGGGACGCAAGTAATTCCGAAGATCTTTTCGACAATCCAAGGTCTCTAATTACATCATTAAGCTGGTCTTGATTCCATGGTCTCGGCGAGAAATTTTTGTGTGGGATGAACTCGTCATTTTCAGATGTAGATGGTAGTGCTGGATATGAACTATCTGATTGGTAATACATACTTGAGGTTGAGTGTCCTGGTGAAGATGAAAGCACTTGACTACAGCTTGGACCCCGACTTTAAGCGTATTTAATTTCTGGTGAATGTAGAACTGCAAGTGTAAACCCATCAGCAGACCTCGTGGGATAAGACCATCGCATATGTTTTCCGAAGCCGGTTTTTGTACTTAAACAAAAATAACAATCGAATTCGTGGCTCGCTGTTTCTCATAACAAATTCCGGATTGTTATACCCTACACCACTATGTGGTCAGGGTATTATAAGTAGAGTTTGCTAAAAACCGAAAAATTTTAAAACCGCGGTTTCGGTTTTCTAAAATTACAAAAACCGCGGTTTCGGTTATTTTTCGGTTTTCCTGGGATATTAATACAATTGTTTTAGAATAATTTAATATGTGTAAGAATTAAATATTTTAACACGTTCAAGATATTTATTGAAATTTGATTGAATTTCTCACTCGAATAAAGACAATTAATCCGTTTCTAGACCTTTGCGAGAGAAGAAAAAAACACGGAAAACCGTGCAACTAAAGCTGTATTTTTAAGAGTTTAAATTTAAGCAATTTCTTTAAAACAATATAAAGTTAAAATTTTATAAATTTCGCGGACTACGAAATAGAACTTTTTGAAAAATACGCTGCGAAAATCTGAACTGAATATATGAAACTCAATATCTCTTAAACTAACTGACTTTTTGGTGACTTGACTTAACTTATGTTATCCGTAATAACAAAAAACATAAAATTAAACTAATATTTAATGGAGAAAATGTTCATTACAATTAAATACAAAATTTTGTAAAATAGGAGCTGAGCCCTTTTCGAAATTCAAGATTCAATAATATTGCAGCCAACATTTTTCTGAGAGCTCAGAAATTATGACTCGTAAGAGACTCTAAAATATGATAATTTTCAGAGTGCTAAATTTTTCGAGTCATAAATGAAACATAATAGACTCGTATTTATGGGTGCGTTCGACATTTTTTTTTTAATTTTTTCATTACTCCTAAATAACTCAAAAATTAGTCTTAAATGACTTATACTGGCCCCGAAAATGCTAAATTTTCCAATAATGCTCATAACTCAGGATCTCTTATGAGTCGTAAAAGAGCGCTCGGAAAGAGGCTTCATCCATGAAGAAATACTCCCTCATACAGCTATAATTTTACAAGGTCTTAGTGCTCTTTTATGATTCTTTTCGGATTCTAACTGCACACTGGTGTGCAATCTAGTTAATTATTTTAATTGGTTAAAGTATTTGTTAAAAACCGACTTATTTTTGTCGGTTTTCGGTTTCGGTTTTGAAGCTTGAAAAACCGCGGTTTCGGTTTCGATTAAAACCGAACAGCAAACTCTAATTATAAGTTTGTGCTGATGTTTGTAACACCAAAAAATATCAGTCCTAGACCCACCTTATAGTATACCGATCGGCTCAGAATTTTTTTTATTTCGATTTAACGATGTCTGTCCGTCCGTCTGTCTGTCTGTCCATGCATTCTTGTGCGCACTCTACAGGTCGCAAATACTAAGATATTTGGTTGAAATTTGGTACACAGACCTACATTGGCCAAGGACGAAGCCTATTGATTTTGGTGAACATCGGTCCATGTTTAGACCTAGTGCCCATATAAGGGTCCTACCAAAATTATATTGTTTATACGCTGCAGGTCGCAACTATTAAGATATTTTGATGAAATATGGTACACCGACTTATGTCGGCCCAACGACGAAGCCTATTAATTTTGGTGAACATCGGTCCATGTTTAGACCTAGTGCCCATATAAGGGTTCTACTAAAATTATATGGTTCATACGCTGCAGGTCGCAAATATTAAGATATTTTGACGAAATTTGGTACACAGACCTATGTTGGCCCAAGGACGAAGCCTATTGATTTTGGTGAACATCGGTCCATGTTTAGACCTAGTGCCCCTATAAGGGCCCTACCAAAATGATATTGTTTATACGCTGCAGGTCGCAAATATTAAAATATTTTGATGAAATTTGGTACACCGACCTATGGCAGCCTAAGGACGAAGCCTATTGATTTTGGTTAACACCGGTCCATGTTTAGACCTAGTGCCCATATAAGGGTCCCCCCAAAATTGGCTTGGTTGCAAACTGCAGGTCGCAAATATTAAAATATTTTAATGAAATTTGGTTCGCTGACTCACATTATATAAAATTTTGACACAAGTCCCATTTTAACCCATTCGAATTACGGATCCAAACATTAGTTGGCTTTTAACCAGACTGGTGTAGGGTATTGTATAGTCGGCATGCCCGACTTTAACCTTTTTACTCGTTTTTACATAAGAATGTTCTGGCTTTCTTGCTCATTTTTATTAACACTTGTAAATTGTTTTTAACTTGTAAGCGGAGGGATAAAATGATGTTTCTGTTATCGCAAACACTTCTTGAGTAAAACAAAATGGCTCAAGGAGCTCTTATAAATACTGATACTATAATTTGGGATAACCCTTTATGTGGGTACAGTTTGTGTGTTCTGCAAATTTTTTTCTTATTCCCAAGAATCATTAAAAACATTAAGGAATTTTATGAAAAAAAGCATCCGTTACAGGTAGCAAACGGAAAAAAGAGCAATTCAGCGTGCACGCACTTTTATGAGCGTTTATTACTTTGCTAACGCAATCGTAATGTTTATTACTTATTTTTTTAATTCTGAGAATCATAAAAATGTTATAAAGGTTTTTTCCAAACAATACATGTAAGGTGTTTCTATGTTCTGCATTTTCATTATACCATTTGCTAAAGTGCTTGTCAATATGCAATACCTTCAATTAATTGTAAATAAAAACGTAAAGCATGCATCAATTTTCATCATCCATATCTATTTTAATTCACATGATATGTAGCTACACTACAAATAATTAAAATTTAATACTTTTTGCAGTTTTCGATTTTTTCAAGATTTTTTATTTTTTTTTTTTAATTTTTTTTACCAATTTTTTATTTTTTGCTTAACAATTTGTTTCATAACTTTGAAACCATTGATCGCATTTGAAACAATTGTATACATGATTTAAAGATATTGTGAACCAAAATTTTTGTAAATTTAGTTTAACAAAATCGGACAAGTTGTTTTTGAGTTATGACAACATAAGTGGAGCAATGTCTCAAAATATTGCCAATTTTACTAAAAAATTATTTAAAAAAAAATTTATCCATAGAATTGAAAAATTTTACCATTTTTGTACTTAGGTATCCATGATGCATCAAATCTATATAGTGGGTGAAATCAAAAAATGTGATAAGTTTTTGAACCAAATTTGTGAGAAGAAAATAGTGTTAATATTTCCGTTTTTTCTTAATGGAATCAGAAAGTTTAGACATTATAAACCTAATTGCAAAAAATCTCTTCTACAAGTTGTTGCAATAACTTTTTTTTGCACAATTTTAATTTTTTTATGGTAACGGAGTTTACATTTCCACAAGCAAAACATATAACAAAAAAGCGGGGTTTACATTGTTTGATTTTATGTCTGACAAATCAAATTAAAAATCCTACGAAATGACGCGATTATCAAAAAAATCTTGTATATTTGTTTACACTATCAAATGCAATCAGATGAAAACAGCTGTTACCATCGGCTTCTCATAATTTTATGTAATACTTCAAAAGCAATCTGACTGTCAAAATTTCAATCGGATTTTCTGTACGTATCAGACAAAATTTGTTTACACTATAGGATTTTGGCTATCTGACTGATTTTTTTGACAGATGCTACGAATTATGGTATAATGTAAACCCCGCTTAAATGCTATGGGAATACCGAAGGTATATACATATATACTCGTTCCTTTTACTCCTGCAAGGAGCATAGGGCCGCAATACGGTTTCAGTAATCAGGTATGGTGTAAGATGAATGGTGGATCCTGGTGTCGGGGCTGCCAACATTGCCTCCAGGCCTGCAGTGTTTGCGCAGGGATTTTATCCGCGGCTGCCATTGGCAACTACTCCACATTTCTGCGGTATCACTATCCGCAACCTGTGACACGCCCGGTAGCACTCAGCTGTGCTTCCCATAAGCAAAAAATATATCATACATTGTAAATATATCATACATCGTGGCATAAAAATGACAAGGTGTAATATATTATCCGCAAGGGCGGAGAATGCCGAAGGTGGACGCTGCGATATGTATGAGGGATAGAAAAATCATATATATTATTTTTCAAAATTAAT
The DNA here is from genome assembly GCA_949987735.1 of Leucophora obtusa. Classification (NCBI taxonomy): domain Eukaryota; kingdom Metazoa; phylum Arthropoda; class Insecta; order Diptera; family Anthomyiidae; genus Leucophora; species Leucophora obtusa. The sequence continues at coordinate 67,446,283 of OX465296.1, forward strand.
GTTGCGGTCGCTGAGGATGGAACCCGTAACCTCATGTGTAATAGTCCTACGCGGTAACCATTACACCACAATTGATTGTTGTTGCCGAAAGTCAGATTATTTATTTGTGCAGCTAAAGCCACTATGTGCAATTCATGATAATTCAAAATAGTTTTTGATTAGTATAGAGAAAATAGAAGTTCGGTAAATGAATTGTTAAAATAAATATAAAAATCTTTATAGCGATTTTAAACTGATGGTCCCTTATATCCGCATTTACAAATATCCGCAATTACAAAATTTTATTCTCGGCTTTGTCACCTTCCTACATAATTTTGAATTTATTTTATATATATTATATATTTTTATTTTTTTTATAAATATTTATTTGACAAATAAATTTCACAGTATAAAAATATAAGAATAGATTTTGGGTCGCAGATCACAAATATGGCCTAAGAATTTTAAAGTTAGCTATAGTTTAAGAAATATTTACAAAACGGTTTTTGTGGGAAAAATAAATTTTCTGGTAAACTTTTTGAAAGAAAATGCAAAATTTAAAACAGAACGATATGCTTTCAAACTCTACACACAAGCTGGCTTACTTTACCCAGGGTATGGCCGCATTGTAATGGCCCACAAGCCAATATACTTCGGAAGTACACACAAGTATAGTGGCATGTAAGTTAGACAAAATTTTTGAAAAATTTCAAATATTTTAAATTTCATATACAATTGTTATACACAGTATCCCATAGTGGTTCGGGGAATATTTCATTGTAACTGGAAAGCTTGCTTTGTTGTTTTGGTGTGTCACGGATGAGATCATTGGAGTATGCTTTAATCTTGGGAGAGAAATTCGTATATTTTTTTGAGAAAAAATGTTCACATAAACTGATTTTTCAACCTGGCAACGCATTAGGTCTTAAAAATCCACTTACTCAGGGATGCTTTCAAACTGAAAATACTATAGCTATGGAATGATCCATATATTTCCGGGATAAGAGATGAATCTAGAATACCTACGGAATTTCATTATGTAATTTTTTCCACAAAATCGATAGTATCAAACAGTTTTTGATCTTAAAAGGGCAGAAACTAGTGTTTGAAGACCAATGAATGAACAAAATTGGTGGACAGTGTACAATGGCGGATGCCAAATGGAATTTTTGGTATTAATTAAAATCAGGTCGACTTTACCTAATAAAAAATTATTTTATTTAATTTTTTACTCAAATGTTTTTAACTTCCAAATCCATTTTTCTGAAAGTGCGGCTATAGTTATGAAACATTACCCAGCAAAAATATTAAGGAGTACTTCAAAAAGAATGACTATTTTATCTACATCCAATAAAATAATATACAAAAATAAAATAAAACAAATACAACAACACATAGCGACATATCGCACAAGCATAGTTTTCTACTGAAAAATTGTTAAATTTACAGTGTACACGCACGTGTTAAATTCATTGATGGAAATGCCAAATTTGAACTACTTTTATTTTTGAGTTGTGTTTTTTCTGGAGCTGTTAGTAGTTCAAAATTTGGCATTTCCATCAATGAATTTAACACGTGCGTGTCATAGGAAAGATCCGATACTGCTGTAAATTTAACAATTTTTTAGTAGAAAACTATGCTTGTGCGATATGTCGCTATGTGTTGTTGTATTTGTTTTATTTTATTTTTGAATTATCTTATTTTGAATGTAGAGAAAAAAGTCATGCATTAAAAAGTGGATGTTCTCTTTTTGCAGGGTAGTAAAAAATAATGGCGATTTAAATTAATCTAGATTAAAACAATTTTTTTGTAGAAATATATATAAGGGTTTTTCAATAAGAGCGCTAAATAAAACAAAAACGGTTTTGGATATCAATGAAATTCTTTATTCCTGTGAAGGTACGTTCGATGCCATTATGTATGGAAATCGATCTCTTTTGCATGGCCACCACGGGCACGCTTGCAGAAGTCCAGACGCTGAACCCAATTTTCGACGGTTTTCAAGCATAAATCAGCCTATATTCGTACGAAGTTCATCAATCGTCGCTGGCTTGTTGGCATAGACCATAGATTTGACGTAGCCCCACAGGAAATAGTCCAACGGCGTCAAATCGCACGACCGAGGCGGCCAATCGACTGGAACATTTCGTGAGATAACACATTCTCCAAACTTGGTTTGCAATAAATTGATTGTGACATTCGCTGAGTGGCTTGTGGCGCCATCCTTTTGGAACCACATGTCCTCCAAGTCCATATCATCCAATTGGGGCCAAAAATATTCGGTTATCATTGAACGGTAGCGATTAACATTCACAGTAACGTGCAGGTCTTGACCATCACGGAAGAAGTACGGCCCAATGACGCCGCCGGCCCATAAACCGCACCAAACCGTAATTTTTTCGGGATGCAATGATGACTCATGTAGTACGTGTGGATTGCTGTCTGATCAATAACGCATATTTTGTTTATTGACGAAGCCATTCATTATGACGACCATAAATTGGACGTAGCGCTCTTAACGTTGAAGCCACTGACTCCGAATTTCGGTAGTAAATTTTAATAATTTCGACTCGTTGTTGGCTCGTATATCTTTCCATTATGAAATGGCAAACTTTACTGAAGAGAAATGTCAAAAGAGCGGGAAGAAATATGGCATCGTTTGCTGTCCCTGTCTTTCTACTTTTGTAGCGTCCCTGTTGAAGAACCCTATATTTTGGATGCCACTTTTAGTTATAAGGTCTTTTGTATGTCTAAATTATTCAGAACCTCACATATCAGCTGTTTTATAGTGCGGCTATAGTTATGAAACGGAGTGTATATGAATTTATTTTATATATACCCTACGGGGAAAGGGACCGGTCCTTGATCGGCCTCTTTGTTTGAAAGAGACACGTCACTTTAACATGGCGTTGTCATTGGAAATGACCAATTTCCACAGGTTAGACACCGTATGACATTAAGGTGGCGTGTCTAAAAATAGCTTTTCAAATAAACTAATAAAAAATTAAGAATTAAAAATAATCTACTTGACGTCGAATCAGGGCTTGATAACCTTCTGCTTGTAAGGCAAACGCTCTACTGTCTGAGCTAATGTTGCTTATGTGTGATGGCTGGGTGATGGTAAAGTTATATATTTTTCGTTTCTGTTCAAATAGAAAAGAAAAAACAAACACTACAAGCAAATAAAAAAATGGAAAAGAAAAAAATAGAAAAGAAAACAACATTAACACACACACAAATATAGTGGAAGTGCATTGAATATGCCCCCGATTGACCGGTCATGGGATAGGTCCTTTGATGGCAGTTGAGTTGTTTTTTGTGTTGGCCATAATTAAATTAAAAAATCAATTAAAAATTAAAAAATTACCTCAAAAACTCTGATAAATAATATAAATAAATATTTAAAAAATTCCCCTTCAGTTAAAAAGAAAATTAAATGAAATACCAATTATTAAAACTAAAACAGTTTTAACATTAAAAAAACGTTGAAAATACAAAACTTAAAATTTCTTACCCAGTGCAATAAATTATATGATATGAAATGTCAAAACCATTGCAGCGAAACGTCAAAATGATATCAATTGCAGAGTGGTGGAGAAAACTTGGCCATTTCATGGATAAGAAATATCATAGATTTTTCATCGAAAAACACCAAATTTTATGAAACATTAATGTTTACCGACAAATAATAAAAAACTAAACACCAAATTTTTTGTTGTTTTTCTATTACAAAATTAAAATGAAAACTAAAAGTGACATTTGATCTCTGACATCATTGCAGGATCCAATGGCATGTCAGCGATATCATGATATTGCAATAAAATTGAAATTGAGAGTCTTCACTTGAGATGAGAGCATTTTGACAATTGCTTGCTATCATTTTATTGCATGTCAAGGCACTAGGTTAGGAAAAAATTATAGAAATTTAAAATAATAGCTAAAATAAGCACATCGTAAAAAATAAAGTTAAAAATAAATAAAAGAGTAAAATAAATAAAAATATATTTTATTGTAGATTTTAGTTGATCTGAAGATTGTTACAATAAGCGTTATTTTGGTTCTAGGAAAGTTTTTTTCATAAGTTTTTTCTCTATATGTTGTAATATAAATTGAAAACTCTATTTGGAATTTGTCATATTTGATCTTAAAACCCTACAAAAATAACACTTATTGTAAAAAAATATTTTTAAAAATATGCCGCGAATATGCCGTATCGGTCAAGTTTTTTAAAAGCAACAGTCAAAATAACGGATCAGAAAATACGTAGAAAATTAATTCATTCTCTTTTGTTCATATTTGTACTAATTTAGTAATATGCCTTCGGGTGACCGGTCACGGGATAGGTCCTTGGAGGGCAATTGACTTCCCATTCCTCGTATGGTACCCCAATAGACCAAAACCCTTTAGAAAAATATTATAATAAAGCTTGCGAGCATACGCCTTAAGATTTAACCCTCTAACCGGCCTAAGCTCTTTTGCAATGAAATTTATACCATGTGTTCCTCACGAAAAATAAATAATAAGTTCTTCTACAAATTTTTTTTCGTTTCCTACTTTAGGCGATATGGGCCAAAATAGTTTAAGGGTGAATCTCGAAATCTAGCGCATCAAAATTACTAGGTTTAGGCACAAATTACTTCTCTTACCAAGATGTAATTTCAATAAAAAAATTACATTTTTTGTGCTGTTACTTAAGAGGATGTAGCGATTTTCGTTTTTCGAAAAACGCGAAATTGAGCGAAAACGCACCAAAACTTAAATATATATTATTCAAACTTATAAACTTTGCTACCTATACCAAATATATTCTTTTTGCCAAATTTCAGACAAATCCGTTCATTCGTTTTGAAGTTAAGGCGATGTCCTTTAAAGGTATCCTTATGGAATCCTGTGCGTCCTTGGACCAAAATAAGAAACTTTTTGAATAGCTTAAGCTCCAATCTTACTTCATGGTCAATATCAATTGTTTTAGTCAATTTAAATATGTTTTTAAGATTTTTGAAAATTTTGGTTGTTTTAAAATATTTAATTTTTGAAATTTTACGAAATTTTATCTTTGACACTTTCTCGCTTCCAAACCGTGCATTGTATACAAAAAAATTCTTCACAAAAAATTTAATAAATTTTGTTTTCTGTTGAAAAAGCATAATTTCTTATTATAAAATACTCCTTTGGCGAATTTCTGGTCAATTTAATATACCCCGCCTGGAAGCGGGCTTGCCGGTTAGAGGGTTAAAAAGACTTGGGTAACTATAGAAAAACGCTTTTGAATTACTGTAGAAAAATCAAAAAGGAACCCTCGTGAAAATACTACTGCTTGCAATTGTAGAATAAGCTTATGCCTACAATTGTAAAATAAGGTTATAGTATCTACAATTGTAGAATTAGCTTATGCTTGCAATTGTAAAATAAGCTTATGCCTACAATTGTAGAATTAGCTTATGCTTGCAAATAACCAATTCAAATTTTATTGTTTTTTTATTAATTAGTAAACTATAAAAAAAATTATAATAATAAATAAAATAATAAATAAAAAGTAAAAAATTAATATGAAAAAAATCAAGTCTCAATAAATTTAACATTAAAACTTTACTTTAATTTTTACCAAAAAGTATGGATTTACTAGAGAGACTACCGTTCTCACCGTTTTTTGTTGTTGTGTGGCGAACTTAGAAAAGACTAAGAAAACATGTTGATAAGGCTGTTAAGAGAAAAAATGTGTTTGAAGATCATTTTCTGAAACATTTTTTCGTTTTTTTCTCTCGAAAAATCTTCTTCGATCAGTGTTGTCAAGTTTGGTTTTCCATTTAGTGGTTATTTAATGAGTGTAGTAAATTTTTTTCAACTACTGCTTTTAATCATTTTTGTAAATATTATTTTAAAATTTTTTAAATAATTTATTTTATTATACAAATAATATATAATTCAACGTCTGTTTTTAATAATTTTTGTTAATATTATTTGAAAATTTTATAAATAATTTATTTTATTATAAAAATAATATATAATTCAACTTTCACCGTTCTTGTTAGTTTAAATTTATATTGTTTTTGTTAAAATAAACTTTATTTATTTTTAAAAATAAATATTAACTATTAATATTAGTTTAAACAAAACCCAAAATTGACACCATTGACAAATGTTTGTTGGCATGGGAATTTTTGAATGTTGAGGCAACATGAGAATCTCTTAAATTCTCTTAATAATCCGAAAAATATCTTAAAAATCTAAAAAAAACCACTCAGTTTCTACCTTTTTGCTTAGGAAAATTTGGAAAAAAACACTCAATCTCTCAATTTTTAATAATGTTTAGCAACATGCTTTAATTTTTTTTTGCCCGACTTCACGCATAAAAATAAAGAGTAAATGTTGATCGAGGAAGGGAAGCCCACTGTTTTTACATCCGCACTCTATTGATGCAAAACTGAGAATGAAATGACAATGCACGCGGTACAAAATATTCAACGATGAATTTACTCAGAAATTAACGGGACTTTACTGGAACGAAACTTCAAAGAGTTTAGAAATTGTTGTTTGCAATAATGCATTAAACACATAGGCGACTGCGGCTACACGACTACACGACCACAAATGCTGCTGGCTTCAATTGTAGTCGTGTAGTCAGCTACTTAATTTTTTTGAAAACGACAGCAACATAGTAAACATCTGATCCTAAAAATTTGACGCTTTGATAAATATTAATCTTTTTTGTATTGTGCTTCTAAAATAATGGCTGAGGAATATTTTGTTAATTTTGTAAGATCCATTTTTTTTACAAAACATCACAATAAAATTATTTCCAAATATAAATTAATGAAACCTTCAAACAATTGTAAAATATAAACAGCTGTTCCAAAAACGGTGATTTTCTAGTCAGAACTAGCGATTTTATTTCGCCTCTAGCGGGAAAAATTGTCCTGGTTTACATATTTTGTTATATTGTCAAAACTATTTTTGTTTTGTAGCCAACAAAAATAGAAATTATCCTAAGTTGACTACAGCGGCAAAAGTAGTCGTGTAGCTGTGTTGGTGTCAAAATAATCGTTTTCATATAAACGTGTGTATTTTATTTTTAACAGGATGTAGTCGTGTAGCTGCAGTCGTCTATGTGTTTAATGCATAAGTCTTTTATAATCATACAAATCAATGGCCTTCTATACCTCTCCTCCTCGCTCAACCTTTACTCATTAATTTTATTCGTGAAGTCGGGCAAAGAAAATTAAAGCATCCCAGTGTAGAAAATCATTACCAGATATGTGGTTATATAACTACATACTTGGTAATGGTAACTACTTACTTTTGTTATTACACTTCTTATTACCTTTATATGGCGATGTCGCGAAAAATAATGAGTTGTCGTTACACACCAGCATACGAAAAATCAAAAAATATATCGTTACCTATGTGCTTACCAGTACTGACAAAAGTAATGAGTCTAAAAATAGATTTTCAAAAAAATTAATAATATAAAAAAAAATATTTTTTATTGTATTTTTTTTTTTAAATAAAATTTGCTGGTGCGGGAATCGAACCTAGGTCTACAGATTGCCAGTCAACAGCTCTACCATCTGAGCTATATGGACATGTAATATTTAATAGATAAAAACATAATTGACCTGCTGCACACAAGTAAGCTTACTCGCCAACATACAAAAAGCAAAAAATATGTGGTTACATATATCCTTACCAGTGTTTAAAAAAATAGATTTCAAAAAATTTACAAAAAAATCTAAAAAATTATTTTCTATTTGAAATAATGATAAAAATAAGTCATTATCAGTAACTCATTATTATATGTTTTAAAAGAATGCAGAAGGTAAGTGTGTGTCATTACCGTTTCTACACTGGGATGTTGCTAAACATTGTTAAAAATTGAGAGATTGAGTGTTTCTTTTCCACATTTTCCTAAGCAAAAAGGTACAATCCTTATGTCAGAAAATTAAAGCTTGCAAAACATCATTAAACTTTTGCTAAGGAAGTTTTTCGATAAACCCAGTAGAAATTTTTTTTATTTTTTGGTTGCCGAAAGTAGTGGTGGCCTTTTTAAATTTTTTTTCATTGGATTTTACCTTTATATCAAAACACTGGTCTCCTCGAGGCAAAAAAATTGATATATTATACTTTAAAATCTGATTTTAAATGCCGAAGTTGTAGCAAAAAATTAAAAAAGGCGACCCTTACGTTCGGGAAAAAAATTTTTTTTTTCAAATTGGCTTGCAAAAATACTTCATATTGGAGGGTGTACGGCGAACTTTTTTTGCGGTACGGTCTAATACAATGTTATTTTCAAAATTATAAGAACTAGCTAGATTTGCGAATAGATGTAGTAATAATTGATGTTAGTTTCTAAAGTAAACAGAACGGCATGTTCGGTCGGAAGCGTACGAGCAATTGCCACATTTACATCAACACCAAGTACTTTGGAGCATAATTGAGTAAAATCTGTTTTAGCCCCAATTACACTTTCACTTTTTATGCCATTACAAATAATATTAGAGGAGCGGGTTTTACGGTCAATTTTTTAGCATGGTAATGTGGTTTTTTAATTTTTGATTCTCTTCTTTTAATTCAATAATTTCAGCAACTAACGGTGCAAGGTGCAGAATGCTGGAAAATTTTTCCCATGAAAAAACAGCAGATAAACAGTGTCATATTTTGGTTTGCTTTTTGCTTTTGGTTGTCAGTTAATCTGTGGTTTAGGTTTATTACTCATATGTTATTAGATTATACCTTTAGGTATACTATCTAGTCACAATTGAGTACTAAACCAACAGCTGATAGAATATCACTCTTTAATAAACAAAAAGAAAGGCACAAAAGAATACAAATCCAATTATTGATACAATTGTTAAAAACTATTTAAAACTGATGCACTTCAATAGATTACAATAAAGCGGCTGGCAAATATGGTTAAATACGCATTTTATACCGATGTTAACATATTGTACTATAAAAAAATGAAATAAAAATCGCAGCTAAAGCTTTTATCACTTTTTGACAATCTACAAGCAGGGACTTACTTTCTGCATTATTTTAAAACATATAATAATAACGAGTTACTTTTTCCATTATTTCAAAATAAAAAATTACGCGTAACCAATAATGACTTATTTTATCATTGTTTTAAACAAAAAGTAATTTCTAATTTTTTTTTTAATTTTTTTTAAATCAATTTTTAGACTCAATACTTTTTTAACACTGATAAGGAAAAAATATGTAATCACATATTTTTTGATTTTTTGTATGTTTTTAATATGTCAAGTATAATGTTTTTGTTTTTATATATCAAGTATAACATATCGAGATAGCTCAGATGGTAGAGCTTCCCTACGGGGAAATGGACCGGTCCCAGATGACACGCAGGATAGGTCCCAAGGGGGCAGAGACCCCTTTACCTTTTTTGTGTAAAGTTCTGTAAAATGAGAGTAAGCACAAAATCCTAAATGACAAAATTTCCCAAAAGTACGGGAACGCACAAAATCACTTTTTTTTAGCACAAAACTTAGTTAAAAAGAAAAAACTAAAATGCATATGCATAGGCTGACAAATTGCACAGATGAACATATTTTTTGCATTTAAAAGTTTTTTAACTTTTTTCAGTTAATTTTTATACATAAAAGTTTTATTTTGCATATTTCTTTGCTTAATTAAAATTTTAAATTTTTTTCACAATGGTATTATTTGTTTATCATTACACCAGCTGTTCCATTTACAATTTTCCGAAGTTAATAGTAAAAAGGGAAACACAAATACACCATTTTGAGTGCTGTCATTTGGCCAATTTGCGAGTACGGGAACGCTTTCTGGTAAGAATGGTTTCCGCGGTAACATAAAGAAACAGACCTTTTATGTGCTAATTCAGTAGAAAAATTAAAAGACAAATTTCTTTTAGTAATTACCTGATACTGGTAAAGAAAGAAAGAAAATTTCAATATAAAAATCGTTTTTATAAAATAGAGGCACAAAATTTTATAAAATTATCTCCAAGAACGCAAAAATTTAAAGCTTTTAGAAGCTTTTTTAATATTACAATTAAGAATGGCTTATGCCCATAAAATAAAATTTAATTTTTAACGCATTTTCTAAGTTCTAAACTAAATTATACATTTCAAGTGTAATTTAAATTCTAGGTGATTTCAATTTTCAAAAATTTTAGTTTTTTTGTCAATATTTCAAATTTTTTGCCATCCGCTTCCGATATGGTGTAGGTATGTTGTTTTACCCATTTTTTGCCAAGCATCGACTCCGTGGGAATTTTCAGGTTCCAATACTAAATGAAAGTAAAATTCCAGAGTATTTTGCAAAGTTAGCTCGGCCTATTTTATTTTATGGCCTTTTGAAATATCTGTGTGGCGCGAAACCCCAAAAATATTGCTCATTTTTAGAGTTAGAAACTCTCTCGCGTTCACGAATAAGTTTAATTTCAAGTGTTCCGTACGGTTTTTTTTATTTTATTCGGAATTATGAAACAAACCATTGCCATAATATAATATTATACTGATAGAAAAAATCATGTAAAATTAGCAAACAAAAACGATATTCAAAATTAGTTAAAAGGGGCCCTGCAAAAAAAGCTTTAGAAATTAGTAAATCCTTTTTTCTAAAGATTAGTGAGATAAGAACAGCAAAAATGCAACTGTTAAGTATACGGAATTTTAGTAATATTTAAGCTAAATTTTGTTTAAGCGGCAAAGAAATGTTGATGAATATTAGAAGAGTGTAATTTTCAGGGTTGCTATATCAACAGGGTTGCTATATCAATCGAAACATTTATAATTAATCACCTGTTAATCCAATTTTTGTCGACTTATTGTTCCACCGAGAATTTTGTGACTATTTACTTTTGTTTTGACTACACGCAGAAAAAAAACAGATGTATCTTTTAAAAAGCCTGCTATGTAAAATTTGTATAGTATTGAACTAATACAAAAATATAAGCCCCAAATTCCTGGTAATTAATTGATATGGATTTTTGCTAAATTTCAAATGCTTTTTTTTTGTTAAGTTGGCTAAGTACGTGCTTAGAATTACCTTTGACATATGCAAATCAATATGGTGGATGTCCATCTCTAATATAAAAGAATAATGATGCTGGATTTTCTCAAGTTTTTATCTTATAATATTATTAATGCAAACAAAAATAAAAAATATTAATGCAAATAAAAATAAAAATAATATATTTTTATTGTAATTTTCATGTCAAAATTGCTTACTTGTTGAAAAAATACAAGCCTAAAAGTATTGAGTAATTACTTTTCAGCATTGGGTACCCTAAAAAAAAGTCGGAAATGAGTACTCGGTACTCAACACTTTTACAGACATAGAAATTTTTTATTTAGTCAATTTTTTTTACAAAATGTGTCTTATGATTCTCATTTGTTTTTTATACAAATAGTTTTTATATATACATCATTATTATACCTACAGTTATTGAACGGAAATGACGAATAGAGCAATGAAGGGTTGGTAAACACAAAACACAATTGCAGTTCGGCAGCAGAGGAATTGAGGACAAAGAAAAATATTAAAATATAAATAAAATTAATTAATTAAAATTAAACAAACTAAAATAAAAATACAGAATTTGCAATTTTTCTTTTATTTATTTAAAAAATAAACCATGTTTTTTTTACTAAAAGAAAAAAGTTTATTTTCCTTTGCGTGTTGTTATATTAAACAAAGGCATCGATTTAATTACATATATAACTCTTTGAAAATTTACCTAAGCGTCTTGACAAAATTGTCGTTAATTTTATGTAGTTGTATATCTACTACGGAACTTTGTAAACTTTTACTCTAATTTTTGTAAATGTTACACCTTTTTTTTCTGCGTGTACCTTTGTGTAAAAAAATACATGTTAAATTTTACAAAATTCGGTTTAGATTTCTATCTTTTAGAACAAACGGTTGTGGTCCAGAAAGAAGAATTAATTTATTTTAAATTTGACTTAAGCAAAAACTTTTTTTAGAAAGATCTTCATTTCTCACAACCTTTTATCTGTCCTCTATCTTCTTTCCAAAATAGCAGCATATTAATTAATATGATGAATTTTTTGAATTTTGCTTTTTTTTAAGAATAAAAAAAAAAATGCAAAAGAAAACATATCCGAAGAAAAACATAAAATTTATTCTGAACCTTCAGCACTACACTAACAGAATTTTCTGCATGATATTAATACATTTTCGCATAAAACCAATTAAGTTTCACTGGAACTCGTCCACTGAAACTTTTGATTGAATTGAAGACTTTATCATAAAATGTTGTGAAAAATTTTATTATATTTGTTAACACTCAATGAAGAAATTTCTTTAAAATAAATTTATAAAATATGTAAAGCTTTTTCATCTTAGTGAATCATTTTTCATTTACTTAGTGAAGAAAATTTCATTGCTTTAGTGAAAAATTTCATAAAAACTCGTCCAGCTAAATTTTCTTTGTGTATTTATCCCCATATATGTATATAATTATGTCCGGTTATATACACTGGTGTACAAAACCATGTATGGGTATATAAAATTATACATTATTATATACAGACCTTTTAACCCAGGCGTACAAAATTTCGTTTGCCTACATTCAACAGGAGCAGAGGTAAAGATATTGTATGAGAGGTGCCACGCCCATGGTCCTATCGCGCTCACTTTTGGAATAGTTCTTAAGAATTCTGTTAGCAACCATGCTGCAAGGTTTTGCTCAAATATGTTCAACAGCAGCCTATATAAAGCACTTATAAAATTTGGATTGTATGTGTGGTGTCACGCTCCCTTGTCATATACTGCCCACTTTTGGAACAGTACTTAAAATTTTGTTATAAAGCACGCCGCCAGGCTCAAATAGAAGCCTACATAAATTGCTTTGGATTGTATGGGTGGTGTCACGCCCCCTTCGTGTGCTTCGGAAACATTGAATAAGATGTTGTGTATAATTTTATTCGAAACAGTTGAACAGGAGTCGAGAAATATCACATCAAAATGTGTTGTATGGAAGGTGCCACGCTCCTTTGTCCGATCAGGATCTAATATAGCCTATTTTAATTTCGAGAATTGGTAATGACTGTTCCGACAATTTCAAGAAAATGGGTTCAGCCGTTTGGGCCTGATATCGCCACAAACTGACAGGCAGACAAACAAAACCATTTATAATATTAGTAGGGATAAGCACCTTAAGTACTGATTAAAAATGATTTATCGACCCACTAACTATAACACCAAATGTTTATGGTCCGTTTATGATAGGTATAATGAAAAATTGGAAATAAATTGTTCCACTTTTGTGGTGCTCCTACTTCGTTCATGCTGCCACATTATCGTGACATTGCCAAAACTCGCAAAAATTTTATCTGGAAGCATTAATACTACAAAATTAAAAAAATTGTTTCCAAATTTAGCCAGTTTCGTGGTATTTTAAAAATCTTATAAATTGTTCATATAACTACATAAAAACAAAAATAAAAAAATCTGTAGAATACATTTGATTGTGTTAATCAAATAACTCTGTTATTACAGCAAATCAAAAATTTGGTGTCAATAGTTTTAGGAAGCAAATTCCAATTTACGAAACAATTAAATTTTTCCATTTTCCTCTCAAGGAATATGTATTCAAACGTATGGATTCCCTGACGTATGCACATTCAAACATGTTACAAATAGAAAGACAAGCCAACATGACACCATGACTTATACCTTTAGGGAAATAAAAGAATATTTAGTAGCATTTCTCTGGAACAAAATTTAATTTTCAGTAATTTAGTGTTGTCGTTGCTGTTTTTGCCTAGTGAACATATGCTTCATTAAGTAGAACAAGAGCAATAACCAACAGAAAACACAAAAACAATCAAGAAAAGTGAGAATATTTAACAAATATCTCCCACCTATTGAACAAGTAAATGAAATGAATGTCGTACTCATATATAGTACTACTTATGTATGTATGTTATGTGTGTATAAATGTACAATTTAAATGTACTCGTAGTTCGTAAATTCGAAAGAATACAATGTGTTATTTTTACCACAATTCTTGAAATGCTTAAGTTTTGCAATTAGTTCAATACTAGAATTTCAAACGAAATGTCGATATTATATACTTACAACTTGCCACATTAGTATGGTATTAAGTACTTGTAGTAGCTGTTGCTTGTCGTATTTTCGTTCGTAATCGTACTTAAAGTGGCACTAAATATTGCACGTGTTTTTTTTAATTGTTAATAACTTTAAATATTTTCTTCGTATTTTCTTTTTGTATTGTGTGCTGTTTTGAAATTATAAACACATAAATATTCCTTAATGCGGGAAAGTAAATGAAATATAAAAATAATACAATCGTGGAAATAAACAAAAATAAAAAAAATAAATTTTCAATATTTTAATATACTTTTCATATTAAATGTTTAATATTTTCATTACAATGTGAATTTGAAATCTACACAGCAAAAAAAAAAGTAGGCACCAACAATGGAATTTGTAAAAAAACACATTTTTTTATTTAAATTTTATTTCCAACAATTTTTTTGTTTGAAATGTTTGTAAATTGTTATTTTTTATATAAAAATTGTTTTAAAAAAAAAATTCAAAGCTACAAAAAAATACCAAAACTTTTTTTGGAATTGAAAATTTCATTGTTGGTGCCTTTTTAAAAAGTTTTTTTGTACGTACAAAAACGGTGTGATAAAGATGTTTAATAATTTAATTGGAATTTTGTATATTCTTTCTGTGTATGATATTGCATTTGTATTAATATCTGCTCGTTTACCAAAACAATCAAACAAAAATATGCAAACCAATCATTTTACCATCAGACAGTGTTGCTATAAATAGACGTTTAGACTAAATCTAATAACACATCAAAAAAAGTGCAACTTCGAAGATATTGTGTAATCTGTATAAATAATGCACAATTTTTTGAAGATTGTAATACAGTTTTGTTGCCAGCTCGGGTTTCGCTGAGTCTGTCCAGTTTCGAGACAGAGCTGCTCCATTTCAAACAAAACCACAAATTTCGCACACAGTTTTATTTAAACAAACACATCTTATGATACAGTAATAATAAGCCACACCCAGGAAATTTTTTTACAATCTGTAGCCAAACACACCCATTCTACAACTGGTTCCACTGTAACCGATTCCATATAACTGGTTCCGGAAACAGTTCCTGGGATTCTATATGGAAGGTGTGGGTGACGTAGAATCAGTTCCAGAACTGATTCTAGAGCAACCGATTCCACTTTGGGGCTATAGAAGGGGTTGCTTTTGGGACAATTTCAAACAAAAAGAATCGGTGTTAGAATCGACAGTAGAAAAGGTTGTGAATGAAAAGTAGCTATTCTACAACCGATTCTTTGGAACAGAAAATTTTCCTGGGTAGTTATAATAAGATATAAGTATGGCGATAACTGCCGGTCAGGTTTTACGGCAGAGTTGTTGTCATTTATTTGAAACTTATTCAGTTTTTTTGTTTTTGTGTTCATTTTTTATCTGCAAAATCCCACCTAGCATTTGGAAGATTCCCAATAAAATTTTCTGTTCCAAAGAATCGGTTGTACAATAGCTAGTCTTCATTCACAACCCCTTCTACTGTCGATTCTAACACCGATTCTTTTTGTTTGAAATTGTCACAAAAGCAACCCCTTCTATAGCTCCAAAGTGGAACCGGTTGCTCTAGAATCAGTTCTGGAACTAGTTCTGGAAAAAATAATGGAAAATGATTCACGCTTATGCTTAAAAAGTGATTTATTGAAAATACAATAACAAAACTTACAGCAATCGCAAGTTGATCATACAAGTGTTTGAAATATGATTGTTTTCAACTATATTTAATGCTGCCTACACACGAGGAACATTCGTCACAGAACATGTGTTTCATTGTTTATACATATTTTAATACAGACGATCAAATATGCGGAAGAAAATCAAATGAATTATTTTTTTAATTTTTCATACGCTGCTGTTTTTTAGTTTTATTTTTTTAGCTATCAGATTTTATGCCCCATAATTCTCGCAAATATATTCATTTATAAAATTAATCAATTTTTCATTATTTATAATTGTCGTCATTTTCATTTTCTCTAAATGCGTTTGGAAGCAAAAAATATCATTGACTTACACGAAGGAACATTCGTCGAAAAATGTGCATTTTGTGACGAATGTTCCTTCGTGTGTAGGCATCTTTAGAATAATATTTTGCGTGGCTAACGGGACAATATTCTACTAGCTTTGAAGCAAGCGTTCAGTATTTGAATATTGTAAATTTTTGTTTGTTAATATCAGTGGAATGCTGGTGTAGGTTGTCAGTTTATAAAAGTAAATATAGTTTAGTGAAAAGTGATCTATAAATAAAAGTGTCAATATCAGTCAAAGAATTAAAAAGATTAGCAAAAAAGAAGCACAAAAATTAATATCATCAGAAAACAAAAAAATAAGTTTTTAGGAAAGTTTCTGGGAGCAGATTAATCTAAGCAAAACAAACCATGGAAGTTGTTTTAATGATGACATTTTCAATGATTTTTAATTTTAAAAATGGATTACTTTAACTAACATTTTTATTACGATATTTTATTATATTCTATATAATTTAAATAAACTTAATTAAATAATAATTTGCATCAGAAATACGACTAAAAACTGACTCGCAAAATACTCGCAAATGATCAGAAATATGACTTAAAAATAACTCGAAAAAAAATCGTAAACCATCAGAAATACGACTAAAAACTGACTCACAAATGATTAGAAATACAAGTCAGAAATGAGTCGAAACTGACCAGAAAAGCGAGTAATAAAAGACTCCTAAAGAGGACTGGCGCATAGGGTACCATTTTTTTCCCACAAGACAATCATTTATGATCAGAAAGAAAGCGCAAATATGATCATTTTAATCGTCCAGAAGAGTCAAAAATAACTCGAATATGAACAACAATATCATAAAATTATAGGTGGGATGTAGACACACACAATACTAATACTACATATTTTCTGAATGGCTTTATGTGTGTATGTCAAGTTCATCCAGTTCCTGTAATTGGAATTGAAATAATTTTATATATATACAATATATGGGACAAAAAATGGCGACTTCTAACCCCTAGAAATGTTCGTTTAGGTATAAAATTACATGATTCAAAAAATAAAGGTGATCCTATAACTGCAACATTGGCCTCATCTGCCATGAGATTTGAAATACGATTTACAAGGGGAAAAAATTACTTTTTTTGTTTTTCGGAAAATACTTGCTCTTAGTAACTGTATTTCTGGAAAATATTAATAGAATCGTAATGTAGACTGAATTACGAGTACCTTTATAAGAAGACATAAAAATCACAATTCAGTTGGAAAATATTTAGGTAACTGCAATTCGCCCAAACCATTGTAGGGTTAAAATAGGATAAATTATTAAAATTGCAAAAAAAATTAAATATATCTTTGAAAAACTTTCAATTTCAAACTCCAGTTTCATTCTTAAGATCTAAAAAAAATTTAAATTCAGATACAAGTGTTTGTCTCTCTCGGATTATGCTAACCTATTCCCAGGTATTGCCAAATATGTATTTTGAGTTTCTTAAAATTTTTTCAAAAAAATATAAAAAAAGTCAACGCATAAGTTTTTTTAATTCTACTGAAAGCTAGTAGTAAAATTGATTTTAAAAAATAACACAGGATGACAAAATCTTAACTTTTAAAAATTAATAGAGTTCTGAGTTAATTCTATACATTTCGGACATGCTGATTACAATGGCGTACTTTATTTTTCGATCTAATGCACAGATTTTCCGCGGAATGTCTTTAAAGTTTAACTGTTTTTCATATATATCAATACCCAGTGTAGAAATACCAAGTGTAGAAAATTATTTACAGATATGTGAGAGTGTTTAAACTGTACAAGAGCGATTTAATTTACGAATTTACATAAATCTGGAAACTGAAAATGCAAAAATGGCAAGCCTGCTATCAGCACCAGCACCACTTATCACCACACAATTCATGAAATATTTTAAATTTATGGCAATGCAATCATTTCTTCCGCTCTATAATACATTATTGCTTCTTTGGCGTTTAAATGTGCTCCGTCAAGATGAAATATGACAGACAGTTCATTCTTTTATTTCGCGTCGTCAGTTCTTGCTATTTGTTGTTAGGGTATCGTATCTCGTTGTTCATAGTACATTTACGTATGCAACACATATATACAGCAAAACTTGCTTAAGACGAACTCAGGGGGACTAGTTTAATTAGTTCGTTGTAAGCGAGGTTCGTATTAACCTGGGTAAAATTTATTTAAAATGTTCTAATTATCCACAAAATATTTAAATTTCCCTGAAACAACTTGAAAAATTTTACAATATTTTCATTTGGTTTCCTAAATGTATTGTTTGCAATATATTTAAGAAAAAATGTCTGTGTGTTCGGTTTAAAATTTGTCAGAAAACAAAAAAAAAAATATGTAAAAAATTGTCGAATTTTGTAAAGTTCGTATTAAAAGATGAATATTATATTGACATTTTGGGACCATCACAAACAGTTCGTTTTAACCGAGTGTTCGTCTTAAGCGAGTCTTAACCGATGTTTTTTATATTGAACGTGTTGCCAAAACTTCAGGACTTCTAAATTAGTTCGTATTAACAGAGAATTTGTCTTATCCGAGTTCGTATTAAGCGAGTTATACTGTACTATATTATTATACGGGTGTGTACATAGTAAAATGTTGCAATAAATATCGTATTGCCACAAATCAAACAAAAAAAATAAAGCAAAAAAATATTTACAATCACAAATATTGTATTAATCCCTAACTATGACAAAGTGTAGGATGATGACGTTGAAGATTACAATGGCTGTGGTATATAAAATAAAAAATCATTTTGAACATTACAAACTAGAAAAACAATAACACAAAAACAAAAATAAATAAACATTTTTAGTTTTAAATGGATTATAGACTATAATAAATATACAATACATATTATTTCCCATTGCATGGAGTAAACGCATATCATCATATATCAACCAACAGCATATTAAGTTCACATACATATATATGCAGAACGTGTGTATGTACGACGGGTATGTATAAAATATCTACTGTTGTGTATGGTACTTGTAATCCTTACATACATATGTACTAAGTATAATCTAGTGATATCACTTTAAGGTACGCGACATGTTTGTTGAGCATTAAATATTTGAATAATTTATTGCAATCTTTGTAATAACATTATTAATAATCCATTTAAACATTCTACAGATAATATGGGAAATAAATACTGCCATCGTAATATAAACTTTACGTTTGTTAAATCATTGGAAGTGAATTTTAAATCATAACAAAATTTATTATAAATCTATGCATA
This sequence comes from Leucophora obtusa, assembly GCA_949987735.1. Taxonomy (NCBI): domain Eukaryota; kingdom Metazoa; phylum Arthropoda; class Insecta; order Diptera; family Anthomyiidae; genus Leucophora; species Leucophora obtusa. The sequence continues at coordinate 67,465,602 of OX465296.1, forward strand.
TAATATTACACAAAAATAAGTTAGTAGAAAAATTAGTAAACCGTCTTGTATATCAAGTGTACTAGTTTTCAGCAATTTTTTTTTGCTGAAATTCCGTTTTCAGCAAAGTTTTAGTTTTTTTTTTTTTTTTACTATAGATCAACACTCAGGGGATGCCCCCTACTAATGCAATGCATTGTGTTGATATCAGGAAAATAGGTTATTGGGAGGAGGAAATAAGGAGTAGTATTTGTGAACGTTAGACTTGAATTTCTCTAGATTGTAAGTATCAGAAAAGACATCTGCGGGGAGTTTATTCCACATACGGGCGGTTCGACCAATAAACGAATTCTCTCTATAATGCGTTGTGCGATTAGACAATCGACCACAAACGGATGAGATCTACTAGACAAGCGGGTGTTACGGACAAAAACACGGGACCTCGGGATAAGAACATTTATCTCAGCAGAACACTTCCCATGGTAGTAACGATAGAACAGTGTTACACAACCCACATTCCGACGATGCTCCAATGAGTCAATTGAGCTGGGTACCCTACTGTCATAAATGAGCGCCGACGCACAGTGCTTTGTCCCATAAGCAAAATTAAAAAAAAAAAATGTGTGCGGAGCGTAAGTGATTTCTCTTTTTGTTAACAACAGAGGGCGCTAAAGTCAAAACAGTTTTCAGCTAAAATAGTTAAAAGAAAATCAAATTTGAAATGCTTTACAAAAAAAATTTGCAAAAATTCATTTTTAAAGATAATTCTTTGAAACACGGTGGTTTTGTTATCTACTATATTCGCAATAAGCAAAAATTATTTTGAGTGAAAATTATTTATAGAATAATATTTGGTGGCATCGAAAACTTTAGACATTTTTTGACTGGAAATCCCGAAGTTGCTTAAGTTTAATAGAGTAAAAAAAAAATATGTAAAAACATGTTTTTTTTTATTTATGATTTTAGGACACCTTATAGCTCTTTAATGGAATTTGGAAAAAAAATTGTTTTTTTTAACCGCAAATTTAAAAATTTTATACATTTTCCAAACCCTTTTACCTGAGTTTTAACAAAGTTAGAAAGAGCTAAATTTTAAGGTACCACCAAAAATTAAAATAATGTTTTAAAAAAAAAAGAACTTGAAAATTAAAACACAAGCTTCGGTTTTATGTGGTGTAAAAATAAAAAAAAATCAAGAAACTTTAAAAAAAAAATTTTAAGTAATAACACTTTTTTTGTGGAAATCCTAAAATTTTATAAAGTTTAGAGAAATTTAAAAAAGATATAAAAAAACAAGTAATTTTTTTATGATTTAGATAGTCCATTAGGATGTATAATTTTCTGTTAAAAAAAAATTAAAATTTTTAACCGCAAACTTTAAATTTTTAACTTTTTCTACATATCCCAATTTTTCAATTTTATGTAGATATACAGTCATGTGGCGAGTCTATCCACTATTTTGATCTTTAAAAATAAAGACAACGAGAATAAAATTAGAAAAAACTTTAATGTCCCTATTATATTGCAAATGACTGTATATGTATGTATGTAGATGTATATGCTGTCCCTTAAAATACGATTTCTCGATTTGCATTCACTACACAGCCAAGTTTTCATCTAGTATGTTCAAAATTGAAGAATTTATTTTTTTTTAGAAAACTTTAACCCGTGCTGAATTGCAGCCGAAAATGGCCCATTTTTGAAAAAGAAAATAGCATATCAATTAAAAATTCACCAAATTCGAAGTTTTTCCAAACACTAGTTTTTTATTTAACTTGTTCGTTAAATGTACTTAAAATTATTCAGATACGGAATTTTGGTTTCGCTGGATATCATAAACCCACTTTATTAACCCACCTAGAACCGAAATGCCCATAAATTTAATAGAAACGCAAAAACGGCTTTTTTTATTTATTTGTCAAATTTTATTTTTAAATACACAATTTGGAAATGTCAAAAGTTATTTTTGTAATATAATAGTTATTATTAAAGAAAAATAATAAATTGAAAAAATGATAATTCGGGTTTTGTGTGGGGAGCGACTCCTTTCCAGGACATGTTATGAAAATTGATTATTTTGTCAAAAATTGTTTTCACTAAATTTTAGAAAGTTACCAATATTTTTGACAATGTGTGTGTCATGTTGAAGGTTTTGCTAAAATAAAATAACATTGCACCATAAAAAAACTTATAAAAATTGAGCAATAATACTGCTCGTCTGTGGCGTCCTCAAAATTGATAATGAATGAGAAAAAGGATATATGGGAGGTAGTCATGTCCTTACACCGAATGAAACAAAATTTGCCAAAGAGCTTAAAAGTATTATTTTGGGAACTATTTTAAGTTTTTGGTGCATTCTGATCATAAATGTAGCCAAAATATAGTTTTTCAGAAAAAGGATATGTGGGAGGTAGTCATGTCCTTGCACCGAATGAAACAAAATTTGCCTAAGAGCTAATATTTTACAAACTATTTTAAGTTTTTAGTGCATTCTGATCATAAATGTAGCCAAAATATAGTTTTTTTAGAACAAGGATATATGGGAGGTAGTCATGTCCTTACACCGAATAAAACAAAATTTGCCAAAGAGCTAAAAATATTATTTTACAAACTATTTTAAGCTTTTAGTGTATTCTGATCATAAATGCCAAATTATTGTTTTTTAGAAAAAGGATATATGGGAGGTAGTCATGTCCTTGCCCCGAATGAAACAAAATTAACCACTGAGTTAAGGGACATAATTTGATCAGCAGTAACCAATTTTCGCCTTATTCTGTTTATAATTGTAGCTAAAATTAAAATTTTAGATTAAGGATGTATGGGAGGTAGTCATGTCCTTGCACCGATTTTGCTGAAACTTAAAATTTTTATTAATTTACATATTCTGAACCAGCATACCGAATTTCATTCTTCTACGATAACTCCTCTAATTTTGCCGATTTCCTATATGGGGACGAAGCACTGTGCGACGCCCTCCTTTGTACACGGTCCAAAAGCTCCAAAATAGACTTTGCAGCCCCTGCCCATATGTGGGAGTTGTATTCCATCTTCGGCCAGATATAGGTGCTATAAATAGTATGGAGATCAGAAGTAGTGAAGTAGTTCTTACACCGGTTAAGAAAGCCAAGACACTTGAATGCCTCTTTCGACACTTGAATGACATGATCCTTCCAACGGACATCACACTGTATTCTCATGCCCAGAACATCAAGAGCTTCAGATTCCGCAATACTGATACCACCCATGTATACACATGACATTGATGGCTCAGCGGTCCTATGAGTCAGCAAACAACATTGGGTCTTGCGTGGATTAAAATCGACCCTATTCGCGCGACCCCATTCAGAGATCGTAATTAGATGCTGATTGAGTGTGTCATTCATAATCTGCCTCTTGCCCCCAATCTCTGCAAGGCTTGGCCTATAATCAAAGGAATATGAATGGCAAATGTTGCTGTCATCTGCAAATGTTGCTGTCATCTGCAAATGTTGCTGTCATCTGCAAAAGAGATAGGATTGGAAGTCTGACAAAGGAAGTCATTCAGAAAAATAAGAAAGAGAGAAGGAGAAAGAAGAAAGCCTTGTGGTACCCCTGCATTCAACTGAAACTCATTAGATGAGACCCCATCTATAACAACTCTTATAGTGCGATCCCTGAGAAAGCTCGATATGAATCGAGAGAAGTCGTCACCGACACCAAAAGCAATAAGCTTTTATACGAGTGCTTTATGCCACACCCGATCAAACGCCTTGGAAATATCCAGCGCAACCACTTTGCTCCGAAAGGAACGCCATCAGGTCTCCCGTAGAACGACTTCTACGAAAGCCGTACTGTCGATCATTAAGAAGCAAATTGGACTCAAGATAATTAACAAGATGGTAGTTAACCATGCTCTCCATGACCTTTGAGAGCGCAGAGCAGATTGCGATTGGGCGGTAATTATCAGGGTTAGTAGCCGCACCCTTTTTGGGGATTGGCTGGACATTGGAAACCTTCCAACACGATGGAAAGACACACACGCGGTACGACGTGCTAAAGAGGGTTGCCAATGGACGCGATAGCGTTGAAGAGCACTGTACCAGCGCTGGTATACCATCCGGGCCCGTTGACTTATTTACGTCGAGATTCGCAAGAACCCTTTTAACTGCTCGAGGACGAAAGAATATCTTGGGCATAGTATATGATACTCTTTCGAGCGCTGGCGGTGGTTGATCGCATTCCGGCAGAAACGAATTTTCCGCGAACAGTTCAGCCAGCAGGTTGGCTTTATCCACCGAGTTAGTGAATATTAGGTCATTCTTTATAAGAGTTGGGATAGAGGAACTAGCATTATCCTTTACTCTTTTATCGAATGACCAAAAGGTCTTACTGCCCCTTGGAGCAGCAAGAACTTTAGCACGCAGACGCTGTTCGTGCAGAAACTTTTCACATCTTAGTACTTTGGCACACTCAGATCTCGCCTGTTTATACAGCATGTCATTATTGGTGTTCTTATTCGCACGCCAATTACTGAAAACTTCCTCTCTGGATTTGACTGCATTTCTGCACGTCTGGTTAAACCAACACTTATGTTTTGATTTAGCCGGAATGTACTTTGAAGGAATAAAAAATTTCATTCGAAGCTAAATCACGCGTTCTACCATTTTCGCAGCGGCATCAATATCGTCATCCAAGAAACATAGTTTCCAGTTGAATTGCCGATAAAAATCGTTAAGTTCGACCCAACGAGCCTTTTCATAAATTAGAACAGAGCGTTTCGTGGCTGCCTGTGAAGCGCTATGAAGCCCGGAATATGAAAAGGATGCGGAAACGGTACAGTGATCCGAATTACCGAGAGGTGCAAACGATCTTACTTCATACTTTTCAGTGTGCAAAGTGAGAAAAAGGTCGAGGGCATTCTGAGATTGCCCTTCAATACACGGAATGTGTGTTGGCTCATTCACCAGGTGATTGTGTGCCGCCAAAAGTTCGACGTAAGTGCCAACGGAAGTCGTCCCGCTCGAATGGCGAAGCCATGAAGAGTTGTGAATATTGAAATCACCAGCAACCACGATTTCACTATTCGGACTACTCTCCAGGATTTCCAAAATGGAGGCGGAAGAGAATCAAAACAATTAAATGTCTTGCCTGCTTCCATGTTTGGGCTTCTATAAAGAAACCCGAAATGCAAGATGTGTGTCCTGATCTTGAATTTAACAAGAGAGTTAAATTCGGTATCATGCGTGGTAAATTGTTGCTTCCACTGGTAAACAACATCATTGTGAACGTATACCGCAAGGCCCCTATGAGTTTAGTTATATTTTTTTAGCACTAAACTAATTTTGAACTAATGTTTTACTAATTTATTTTGCTACAAAAATTGTGCTGATAACCGCATTTATAGCGTGGACGACAACCACCATGTGGGAAAAGAGGTGTCAGTTGTAATGAGAATACACACAAAAAATTATAAAGGTAAAATTAACTAAAATACAATTTAAAACGAATAAAATTTCAGTTAAAAAACGGTCTACTCACATTTTCATTTAATTTAACAATTTCTTTATTTGTTTTTGACTATCAATAATTGACTATAAGAAACCGTAAAATCAACTTAAAGTTTATTTATTTTTACTATAAAAATAACAAACAAAACGGTGCCAAGAACTAAATTTATATTTGATTTTACTAAAACATTTAAAATAAAAACAATTCAAATAATTGTATTGGTGTTTTTTTATTTCAAACAACTTTTACTACAAAATACCTTTTTTTGGTTCATTTTTTTAGTTTTAATTTAAAACAATAAAAATTGACTAGAAAATTTGACTGTTACGAAATATCTGTATTTTCATTTATTAAAATTTTTATTTATTTATATATTTACATGATATTAACCTTATATAAATATAAGAATAATATAAAGATATTAGCATTGGCTGCCATGGCCATCCGCTAACCAATTTTTAAATAACTTGTGAAAAAAGTTAAAAATTATTTTTCTTCTACGAACAACTGTTATTACTTTAAAAATAACTCAACGGAAAAACTTCAGAAACAACTAAAAAAAAGTGACTGTGTTTATTTTATGAGTGTACCTGTCCCGTGACCGGTGAAAACAGGACCGGTCTGAAGGAACCTGCCCTGTGACCCGTCTCTTGACCGGTGAAAACAGGACCGGTCTGCATGGACCGGTCCCATTACTAGTGAAAACAGGACCGGTCTGTAAGTACCTACCCGGAGACCTGTCCCGTAACCGATGAAAACGCAACTGGTATTAAAGAACCGGTCCTGTGACTGGTGAAAAGAGCACCGGTTTGAAAGTACCTGTCCCGAGACAGGTGAAAATGGGACTGAACCAATGGTACAAATATTGTCAAACTTCGTGGAAATATAGATCTATGCCAAAGAAATATTTTTTTATTTTTATAGCTTTGCAGCAGCCCCTAGCGGAGATATTGGGAATTAAAGTTCGAACGTTAACATGCTGCCGGACCCGAGCGGGTTAAGATTTTTTTTAATTTTATTCTTATATTATTTCCATAACTAAACTCTACATAAAATTTGTAGAGTTTTTGAAGTTTATTCAAAAATTTTATTTTCCTTTAAACTTTAATGTGAGAAAATTTGAAAAATAGCTCGCAAATGGACACTATCAAAGAATGTGATATAAAAATATACGTACGCATTGTGGAGCTGCAGTGCTACTGCGTAAAACATCGTTATAAAAAAAGGAGTAAAAAAATTAAAGTCGGGCATGCTGACTGTATAATACCCTACACCAGTCTGGTTAAAAGCCAACTAATGTTAAAATGGACTTGTGTCAAAATTTTCTATAAAATGATAAAAATGAAGTACAAAAATACTTAAAATTTTTTTGTTAAACACAATATTATAATAAAAACTAAAATTATTTTCAACCAAAACTTAAAAAAATATTTAAATTTTTGCAAAAATTGTTTTTTCGGACTATGTTTTTTTTATATATAGTTTTTTAATTTTACTATTTTTTATTTTCTAAAAATTTGTAGAAATTTGTAACCGATTATGGCCTATAGGCTAGGTTATTGTAATAAATAAAGAAATTAAATTAATTAAAAAAAAAATTATTTGAATTTTTGCATTTAAAAAATACCAAAAATTTGTTTCCGACTTTCTTTATTTTCATATATTTAGTTAGAAATTCTAATATGATATTGTTATGTTAAATTTTTAAATTTTATTTGTTGTTCCAAAAAGATTGCAGTTGTCTGCAATAAGAAAATGATGATTGGAAAACTCAAACTTGAGGTAGAAAATACTTTATCTAAATATATAAAACTTAAAATTTTAAGGAACAGATTCCTTTAAAGAAAAGAAATAAGTTTTTTGTAAGTATGTATATCGTGTAAAAAAACTTTCATCAATCGAAAACTAATTTTGATTAATGCGCTTTTACGCAATTGTACATATATTTTCCTAAATGCGTTATTGTTTATTTACCCGAATTTTCGGATAAATGATTCCCCGCTTAAAAGCGCAGAAAACTCTACATTATTTTTTAACGAATTTTTTGTATGGTAATTGATGTTATTATATATCCTCAAATCTGACTCCATATATATAACTACATAAGCCATTTAAAACTACCCGAGTAAAAAAGAGTATATATAACATACATGGGCAAATGCGGCCCGTCAGCCAATTTCGTGCGGCCCTTCATTAATTTTAAAACAATAAAAAAAAAATTTTTTTAATTAAAAAAAATATTAATTAAATAAAAAAAAAATTAAATTAGAATTTAAATCAACAAATATCGACTTTTTTGCACAGACGTCCTATAAAACTTTTTAAAGTATTTTCGCCTCCAATATACGAATATTAAGTGTAAAATTCCTTCTTCTTTATTTAAACCTTAAGCCTGGGAAAAATACTTTATGGCTCAATATGACGTAGAAATACTCTCTAATTTTTTATGAGTTTGAATTCAGAAAAATTACCTTTCATTTAAGGAAATGTTTAAGGCTGTTCTACAGGCCTCGTAAGGATCTCTAAAATCTACTTGTGAGAATTGTCCTTCAAGCACTTAAATTTGGTAAAACACTTAGACACAATAAAATTTTACTTATACACTAACGGAAATAAACCTGGGAAAATAGCAAAACAATTAGTAGCTTTTTCTGCTATTTTTACAGGTTTATTATTTAAAAGTAACTTTGCAGCAAAATTTTTGTAGGTTTTTGCTAAATGTTAGTAAGATTATAAGATTAAATATGACTTTAAAGAATTTTTTGTTATTACGGATAACATAAACTGAGGCTTATAATTTTAGAAAAAAAATACACCAAAAAGTGAAGTGGCTTAAGAGATGTTGAGTTTTATATATTCAGTTCAGATTTTCCATATTTTTCAAAAAGTCCTATTTCGGAGTCTGCGAAATTTTTAAAATTTTACCTTTACGTTGTTTTAACCAAATTGCTAAAATTTAAATTTAAACTCTTAAAAATACAGCTTTAGTTGCCTACAAAAGAATAAAAAAAATTTAATTTATAACGAGCTTACGCGTTTTTTTTTTCTTATCCCACAAAGGTCTCGAAACGGCTTATTGCCTTTATTAGAGTGAGAAATTCAATCAAATTTAAATAAATATCATGAACGTGTTAGAACACGTATTTAATTTTTATACATATTTAATTATTTTAAAACAATTCTATTAATGTCACAAGAAAACCGAAAAATAACCGAAACCGCGGTTTTTATAATTTTTAAAAACCGAAACCGCGGTTTTAAAATTTTTCGGTTTTTAGAAAACTCTATCCAGGACTATAATACCCAATTTATAGAACAAAGTTCGGTGGCTAGTTGAAAAAAAATCGCGAAAAAAGTCGCGGAAAAAAGATTTACAAGAAGGAAAATTTTTATATCAGTATATTTGTTTTCAGAATGAATATCGCTAATTAAGTTTTTTAATTCAATTTTTCTACCTAAAGTCTTTTTTCACATTCCGTGATTATTTTGCAATTTTTTAATGCAATTTCATTAGCATTAGTGTTACAAATTCTAATGCCAGAAAATTTCAGTATCATTAAATGGTAATGAAATTTGTTTGCCATTAGCATTAGTCAACTACTGATAATGAAATTTCAATGCCAATGAAAAAATCCCAAGTATGTAGTAAATAAGGTCGTGAATCATTAGGGCATATGATGTCAATAAAATATCTTAAAAGGATAATATAAATCAGTTTTTTCAGTTTTTTCTCCTGAAAACCTGTTAAAACCAAAAACATAGCACTTCTAGCAGGCAAGCCGATGATATATTGTTAATATCAGACCCAATTTCGAAATTGCTTAATATATTCTAGATTAATATAATATTTGATCAAAAACAATTTTTTAATATGTTTTACTCATTTTTTTTCATTAAATTACTATTTTCTGAGCTTTTTTTCTGCTAAAAGTTTTTTTTTTATTTAAAAATCTAATTTAAAGAAATTAACATTGAAAATCATGGCCCGGCTCGTAATGGGTTAATAAGTCTGGGCATATTGCATATCAGTGGAAAGGTATTTCAAGTACCTTTCCAACGATATATATATTTTGTTCTGGTCCGATAAGTTTTGAATGGAGAAATAAGCCATTGAATATTGTTGTAGATAAACTTCAGCTCAATAAATCAGAAACTATGAGCCTCCAACAAAAAAGAAGTGCATTGCCGGGCTAACCATTAAAATTTTATTTAAAATAAAAATGCTTAACATCCCAGCAAAACCTTGGTAATGGGTTTGACCTTTTTCACGCAATGCCTGGCAATGGGTACCCCTTTACCCTTGGTTTTACTTAGAAACCTAAAGTAATACGTTACTAATATTGTGATACATCAATACTTATGTGGGAGGCATGAAATAATGAGTTACCGATATGGAGATATATCACTACTTATTTGGAGCCTTAAAAATAATATATTACCGATATTGTGTTTTATAATAACTTATTAATAAGGGTAAAAATAATAAGTTATTGGTATTGCATAATATAACTACCTAAGAAACATTTTTACGGACTCTCCGGCTCGTACGGATTCATGAATCCGGCTTTTACGGCACGTTAACTGTCCGTAATGTACGTATCCGTCAATGCTTGTACGTATACGGAACATTAACGGACCGTATAAATGGATTTTCGAACACAATACGTTTTAACTCCGTATTGGTGTATCCGTTTCCGTACCTTTAAATACGGATTTCATCGGTTTGTTTACAAAATAAAAAATTTTTGTTAAGTCGGTGAAAATAAATATTATTATAATGGGAATATATGGAGAATATCCAATAGAGGGAATTGTTTCTATCACACCATTAATCAAACAACATCAAGTAACAAGGTAAGATTTATGAAACTTAATGTTTCACAATGTTTTGTGTATAACATGTGAGAATTTGCATCGTGTACACAGTCAATTAAACCATAACTAATTTATTGTCTCTTTTCCATATAGATGTTGGATTTTACTCCGGGTCGCTAAGCACTGGATAGATAGGTAGACCGAGCTGGATGTGCTAAATATTGTAATTATAAATAATAATTATTAATTAATTTATAAAAAAGAAAAAAAAGTACTTTGTATTGAAAATAATAAATATATGGTCTATTTTTTTGAAAAAATCGGTAGGATATGGACAAGGAAATACTCCGTTATTACACGACATAACGGTCCGAAAACGGTCCGGCATTGGCGGACTTTCAGCGGACTAGTCCGTTTTTTACATGACATAACGGTCCGTAAACGGTCCGTCATTGACGGACTTTAAACGGACTTGTCCGTTTTTAACACGACATACCGGTCCGTAAACGGTCCGTCATTGACGGATTTTCAACGGATTCGAATCAGTTTCGATGTTCCTTATGTTCCGTTTTCTGGTCCGTATACGGATCCAGAAAACGGTACGTATACGGAGTTGGATTCCCTTTATGACGGACCGAAAACGGTGCGTAAACGGAACGAATTGTTTGTTGGGTACTTAATATGCGAAAGTACGATTTAATAAAAATTTAGAATCTAATTACATTGCTCGGATCGGTGTACTTTTAAATAAAGTCATTACTGGTAACGTCTTATTTTTTCCCTACATGTAACCAATGAAATATGTACTAATGTGTAATGACTTACTTCACTCTATAAAAGTTTGTACTTATTTTAGCTAACTAGTGAATTTAATATTACAAGTAACAACATATTTCAGTACTTCCTTCGTAATCACTTATTTTGTCCTATACCGGTACGACTTAGGCAACCATTTACCCCCAATGACACCCCCATGTTAAAATAATGTGTTATGCGGCCAAAGTGTAAGTATCCGAGTAAAAAAGAGTATATATAACATATATTTTTTAATATTAAAATATATGATAATATAAAATATTGTATGCGACCTTATATGTTTTTATATGATGATATATTAGACATTTTTTTAAAAATTTTGTCATATGTAATCATCTTAAATCATATATCAGTATTTGCTTTATTACAAGATTAACTAAGGTGGTGTTTCTAGATCACGTTTTGCTAAAACACGAACGAAAATACAATAACAAAATACATGCAATACAAAAACATTCATTGTCATTCGTGTGACAACGAATGTCTTCTAGAAACCCCATGTAATATATTCAAGATTAATATAATATTTGATCAAAAACAATTTTTTTATATGTTTTACTCAATTTTTTCATTAAATTAATATTTTCTAAGCTTTTTTTACTTCTAAAAGATTTTTTTTTATTTAAAAAATCTAATTTAAAAAAATTAACATTTAAAATCATGGCCCGGCTCGTAATGGGTTAATAAATCTAGGCATGTTGCATATCATTGGAAAGGTATTTCAAGTACCTTTCCAACCATATATATATATTTTATTCTGGTCCGATAAGTTTTGGGTGGAGAAATAACCATTGAATATTGTTGAGATCATCTTCAGCTATATAAATCGGGAACTATGAGCCTCCAACAAAAAAGAAGTACATTGCCGGACTAACCATTAAAATTTTATTTAAAATAAAAAAAAGCTTAACACATTTAAAAATATGTCTAAGTCCAAAGAAAATTCCCATATTTCATAAAAAATTACCTAGTCTTTAAAGAATAAAGGATTTATACATTAACGTCTTTAATAGTTACTCATTATCAATAGTAGCCCAGGCTAATAGTCAGGCATGTGATGAATATAGAAAACGAAAACCAGATTTCAATGGTAAATATTTTACTATCTGTACAATACCAATTATTTTTTATTTCCTAATTTAGATGTCCGGCGTCAAATAAAACGATAAATAATAATTTGAAGCCAATTTGATTTTCACGAAACTAATTATTCTAGATTGAAAAACTGTTCGTTTTCGATTTTCATCACACCTCTGAGTGTGTAGGACCCGAAATCCTGCTGCCCTCCAATACAAAGTTTTTTTCTCATTTAAATTTAATCATATCGTATTGTATAAACTTATATCCAATTTGATCGGGACAAAATTCGGATATAAGTTTATCATTGGGTATAACTTTGTATCCTTGTAAATACAATTATATCCAATATGATACAATTTAATATAACCATTTTTCGGATGAAATTATATCCAGTTACATATTGCAAATACATATATCCATTCACATATAATTTTATATACACTTTTTTACTCGGGTAATCAAAATATATGTAGTGACCTATATGATTATATATGGTTCGATTCTAAGTTATATAACACTGTATGTATCGTCATACTAAAAATACATTCTTGTAATTTTCCTACGGGAAATTTAAACAAACTGTCACCAAACTGGCCCCTTTATATGAAATAGACTGGTCACTTTTACATGGCGTTGTCATAGGAGGGGGAAATTGACTCCTTGTGACATGGCACACGATAAATCCTAGGACAGGTTACTGAACTCTCATAAAAAACAAAGTTCAGGGACCTGTCCTGGGAGTTGTCTTGTGACATGTCACAAGGGGACAATTTCCCCCTCCTATGGCAACGCCATGTAAAAGTGACCAGTCTATTTCATATAAAGGGGCCAGTTCTGTGACAGTTTGTTAAAATTGTTCCTTTTCCCACAGGGCAGATAGACAAGATATAGATGTCGGAGTTGTCTGGATGTAGTACAGAAAACGGAAATGATAAAAAAGAAAAACAACTCTACACGATTTCTATATTTAAATTTTCAGCAAATAAATTAACTAATATAAAATTTCGCTACAAGTTTTTGAGTCTTTTTCAGTCTACTAGTATTCAGCAAAAAGTTTAGTGATTTTAGCCAGGATTTTTTTTTTGATTTGCAATCGACTAAGTGTTAGCAAAACTTTTGCTGAAGATTACTATATTTTTGGTAAAAATCAGCTCGCTGATTTTCAGCAAACCTTTTGCTGAAATTACCAACTTTTTTGAAAGTACGCTCCTGACTAAAAATTTGCTGACATAGCAACATTTTTTGCTGATATAGCAACATTTTTTTCTGACTTTACTGACTTTTTTTTTAGTGTACCCAGTGTAGAAACGGTAATGACATATCGTTATTTTTTGGACTACCAGTAATTACACCCAAACATACTTTCTACATTATTTTAAAACGTATAATAATGAGTTACTAATAACTAGTTACTTGTTGCATTATTTCAAAATAATGCGTTACCAATAACGATTTATTTTTATCATTATTTCAAACATTAAGTATTGTTGTAATATTTTTTTCAAGCAAATTTTATAAAAAAAAAAAATTTTACTATAAAAAAATGCTTTTTTACGAAACCTTTTTTTTGGAAATCTATTTTTATACTCATTATTTTTGTCAATACTGGTAAGCAAATGGGTAGCGATATATTTTACGAATTTTCGTATGCTGATGTGTAACCATAACTAATTATATTCCGCAACATAGACATACAAAAGTAATAAGAAATGTAATAATAAAAGTAACTACACGCAGTGAACAGATTCGTTGTGTCAACCGAATTAGTTGCCAACCGAATTTTAGTAGTTACATGTACTTACATTTTCAGTTATGCCAATATTGAAGAACAGTATAAAAAAGTTGCTCCAACCGAATCTATTTGGTAAACCCAACCGAATGATATATTTAGTAGATGCAACCGAATTAATTTTAAAACTAAATTACACACTGTTTCCAATATTAAAAAAAATTTCGTTAGACATAATTTATTACAAAAAAGAAATAATATATTTTAAAAAAGATCACAAAAAACTTAATAAATTTTTTAATTACGTATCTGTAAGTTTATATATAGTGGTAAGTTTTTCCTAGACAAAAATCATCAGGTACTGATGGCATTTTCCTATAGAAAACCTTCAGACTATGAAAAATTTCATCTATTGAAAAATTATCAGATTCCAAGGAGTTTTCCTATAAAAACCATCATATTCCAAGAACTTTACCTGTAAAACAAAAAATTTCAGATTCTGAGGACTATTTCCTATAGAAAAATTATCTGATTTTGAACCCTTAAAATTATGAAAACTTTTTCCTATGGAAAAACCCTAATATTATGAGGACTTTTTTCTTCGGAAAAAAGTGCTCAGAATCTGAAGGTTCTTTAACCTTCATACCATCCTAAAAAAAACTTACACTTTCCTCCGTCGGGGTCGATATTGATCCCATTTGAAATTTATCAAAATTACACAAAACTTAATTCTGTTATTCAGATATTCACAGAAACATAAAAAAATAGATAAATTGGATTTTTCATATCGGGTTACACCTGGTTTCCATGTTATAATACATCTTTTACATGCTTTTCCATACTGATTCTCAAATGGTTGCAGTTGCCACTCCACTCCATTTTTATCCATAAATGATGGATCAATTTCATCGTCTTCAATATTCGACAATGGTGTTAGGTTATAGGATTAATAATCATCAGAACCAGTGTCACTTAGCTCAGGTAAAAACTCGTTGCTTACATCAGTAAAATCGCTACTAAAACTTTGATTGTGTCCATTTTTTGAAATGTATAATATAAGTAATACATCAAAACCACATTCTAAACATGTATGTGGATTAAAGATGTGCACTTGTATATCTTAAAGTATTTCCAAAACAAATATACCATATACATAACTGTTAGTTTTGGTATAAATAAGAGAAGCAGTGTAACTGATATTGTTATATTTTGCTTCAAAGCACTCACTTTATTCATAAACACAATACCAGTTATTTCTTGTTTTGCATTGAGTGAAGCATTTATTTGTTTCTTGTTCTCAAATACTTATTGTACCACAAATATGTTCAAGTAATTGTTGTGGAAACAAATAACCAAGTGACTAAAGATTAAATTTGTTATGAAATTTGTATTTAAAAATTAATAAAATTCAATTAAAACAAAAAATTGCATTTAATTTAAATAAAATTATTTTCATATATTTAGTTAGAATATTCTTCTACCTTAAGTCCAAATTCTAATATGATATTGTCATATTAGATTTTATTTGTTGTTTCAAAAAGGGGGTTGATCATTTTCATGATAGACAATACAATTGTTTCATAGGCGTCACCCTACTCTTCAGTTGTCCGCAATAAGAAAATGATAACTTTCTTACTCAAACCAAGACATTACATAAGGTACAAAAAATCAACGTGACGAGAATTTTATACTTTTGCATATGAACTGTCTGATTTGGTAAAACCAGTTATAAATCAACTCCTTTTTGAAAGCAACAATTACATAAAAGTATGTAATTATGACAATATCATATTAGAATTTGGACTTAAGGTAGAAGAATATTCTAACTAAATATATGAAAATATAGAAAGTCCAAAAAAACAATTTTTGTATTTTTAATGCAAAAATTAGGATGATTAAATAAAATTAGTGAAAAAGAGGTCGAAGGAAGACATGGAGTTGATTTGGTCGAAATTTTCACAATATATTTATTGGCAGCATACAATAAGTATCTATTGTACAATCTTCATTATCTGTTTTATTTGTTTGAGCATACCATAGTAAAACAAATATATTACGCTCATTCTCTCTTTATTCATTTACACACAATCTACTAGAAAGAATAACAATATCTAATATATCAGAAACACTAAACTACTTATCAATACGTATTCACATCAGTAGACATACCGAAACTTGTACAAGTAGTTGTATCTGTGCACGTGTTTAATGTGGATTAGAATTTCTGTATGACAAGAGCTAAATATAGTGAAGTTTTGAATGAATATGAGTTTTACAAATGCAATTTTTTATCCATGCACCAATTATTCAAATAATGTTCCTACACCCAGAAAACAGATTCGGTTCTGACAACCCCATTTTTTGCCAATCGAATAGTTCAATTGCATCAAATGAATATTTCGGTTGCGGCTACCGAATTATTCTTGAAACAACTGAAATTCCGTTGCCACAGTCAAATTAGTCCAGTCCCAATTGGTTTTCTGTTTCTACAACTGAAAAATTCGGCTACCACAACTAAACCATGCGATTGGCTACAAATGCGGTTATCAGAACTGAATCTGTTTTCTGGGTGTACGAACTGTTACTGCGACTTGGGGGTTAATCATTATATTTTGTAACTAATTACACAATTACATGTAACTGTAATTTGTAATTGAAAATTTTTAATTACACATTACATGTTATTGTAATTGAAAAAAGTCAAATACAATTACATTATTAGGAAAAGAAATAATGACAAGAAGCGCGAGTAAGGGATCAATCCAATATGAAGTTTTCTTTTTATGCTTATCCACGCCTATCCCGCCCACCCAGCCAATTCTTTTTTGCAAAATTTTAACAAAAAACATTTTCTGATTCTAAATGTAATTGAAAATGTAATTGAAATCACACTGAATTACAATTATATGTAATTTGTAATTGAAAATTTTCAATTACATGTAGATTCAACTGACTTTTTTAATTTAAGTTACATTTATTTATAATTTTGTTTGAAAATTTTCAACTACAAGTAATTGAAATGTAATTGTTATAAACAAACTTCAGGTTAAACTAACCAAAAGTTCCATTAGTAAAAGTTCGTTATACCAAAAAATTTGCTTTAATGTTGTTCGTTATAAATAAACTTCATTGTAATTAGTTCACAATACTTACCATCGTCGTCACTTTCATTTATAATTTCGTCAATTTCTTTATCCATAACATATTTTGGTACAGAAATCATAAATTGCAATATATTTTCACTACTTACAAGAAAACACGTCTTATTTATGTCAAAATAGTGCGAAAATAAAGGTAATTTTCTCATTAATGCCTTATTCAGATTCTACTGATATATTGCAATTCATTTTTAAAATTTCCCTGTAATAGAACGACAAAATACAACCATTCTTTGAACGGTGTCAGTATTGACCTCGAGGGAGGAATATGTAAGTTTTTTAATAGCAGTGCAAAAAAAAATTAAAATTAAATTCAAATTATGTTTTTCTGATGCAGAATTACAAAATTTTCAATTACTTAAGAGTTTAATCACAACTGTGTCGATTGTCGACCGACGACAGCAAAAGTCGTCGCGAATAATTTAAATTCAGCGACAATCGATTGTCGACATTTTTTGGCTTTTAGAAAAAAATTAAAGCAAAACCAGAATGTGGTTGTATTTTTTTCGCCAGAATTCTTCACCAATTCAATTGGGTTTCCATTAATTCTTGTTGTTTTTCATATTTTTGTATTGAACTTTTCTTTTTTGCGGTAAATTAGCATTTTTATTTTCAATTATATTTCCTCTGTCAAAAAAATATTTTTTTGTAAACAAAGTACGAATTTTTGCAACTCTAATACGAATTTCTGAAACTCTGTTCCCTTAAGTAGTTAAAAATATGGCTACTATTTGACAAATATTTTGAGTGTGTGTTAGTGTGTCGTCACGAAAATAGAATAGATTCTATTACGACGACCAATCGCCGGACGTCATGACGACATTTTGCTTCCCATACAAAATATATGAAAAAGCACAGGTCGTTGTCGACCTAGTTCTGATTAATCTCTAAAGTATAGTTTTTATCTCTTGAATAGATAAAGAAATATTTAGAAATAAAAACCCCTTTGGGTCAAATATGACCCCGGGATGTTATTAAGATTAAAGGAACAACCTTCAGATATTTATGGAATGAATTAGTCAGACCTTAAGATTTTTCGCCAGGAAAACAGAGGCAATTTCATGAACTACAATTAAGTTTTTATTATATAAGTTTTTCTCGCCGGTCGGCTGTTTCTATTTATGGCACGTGGTAGGAAAAATGAATTGAAATTTTCTAAAAATTGCTACACACAAGAAAAAAAATTGCCAACCGAATTGCCAATGCTATTTTGGTTGCTACAGCCAATAAATTCGGTTGGTGAAACCGTATTGGAATGTGATTCCTAAATATTTTGGGTAGGGCAACTAAACTTCAGTTGTATAAACCGAATTTCGTTGCGATAACCAATATTCAATTGTACCAACCTATTTTAGTAGATGTAACCGAATTTGAGTTGGAAAATGGCATATTTCTTTCTCTATGTGTATATTGTTGACAACAGCTAAAAAACAAAATGAAAACAATTAATTATTAAGTTTACCAATTAGTTTTGGATTACATTACCTTTAATATACTGGACTGATGATCAAATCATTAGTAATGCAAACTAATGTTTGCATGATTCCAACCATATTATTACATAGATACATAAATATTTTGTTATAAGCTTTTTTCTTTTTAAAATTTTAAAACTTTTTATTTTTATTGATTTAGGCCCATTAACTTTTCTCGAGAAGTTAACTTTACCTTAACCATGGGTAACTAACCAATACTTAATATTTATCCCTATGAAAATTTAACCATAATAACTTATCAATATTTTAACTCTGGGTAGTTAACCTTAGTATGAAATGTCAGAATAAAAACAAAAGGAAAAACAAAAATTAATAACAAAACATTTTTTTTTTTCAATACGGGAAAATTAAAAGTTTTTCTCGCGGTTTTTTGTGTGTTTCTGATAGTAAAAAAAATAATACACTTCACCACGTCGTTTTTTTTAAGATTCGCGGTCGCTAAATGCTATAAAATGATTGTGTCTTTTTGCATACTACGAGAAGTGATTTAATTAAATCCATTTGGTAAGTCTATAAAATAAAAGTGGATTATTGGAACTATTAATAAGTATTTCGTGCTAATCTAGACAACCGCGGAAAGATTCGCGTATAAAATAAAAAAAAAAAATAGTGGACATTTTGTGATAGATTATTAAATTAAAGCAATTTATGTGATCAGTACATCAAAGTGAGTAGAAAAATAATCGCTGTGCATGATTTTGTATCTTTTTGTAATTGCGAGTGAAGTGGTTTGTCCAGGGGTTCCTCACATACTTTTAAAATATTTAAAACATGATTGGTTCACATTTCATAAATTCGAGAGTGATTCCTACGCGCTTTTTTATATTTAAGAATTAAATTCAATAGTCTTGTACTTCATTCAGTAGTCTTGAGCTTTGATACATGATTCATTTTGAATTTGATACGCTGATTCCAAATTCTTAAATGTAAGTTACCCAAAATTGATGGAACAATTGTTTTTCGGAGAGTGGTTTTCAAAAGCATTTTTTCCTATAACGGTACACAAATTAAGAAAATGTTGTCCTACGTATTTCCGAGAACAAAATTAATTTTTGACTACCATCGAAACAAAAAGTCTTAAGCTATTTGAATGCGTTTTTAATCACGATTTTCTCAAAATTGAGAGGTGATAGAGAATTCGGAATAGAAATTTGGAATCAGCAAGTAAAATACTAAAAGTATGTATCAAGCTTCTACCAACAGCGACTTTTCATTTTGTAAAGGTGTATAATTTGTGTCAAATTGTTGTAATATTGGTCACCATTTTTGGTTTTAATTATTCAAGACAGATTTTGGCTCCCTGAACCAATAAAAAAATAAATTTTTCTTATTTCCTTATATAAGGCCAATTTCTGTAAGCTATCACAGAAACCTAAATCCTAAATAGCAAAAATGTGTGCACGATTTTAAGTACTGATGCAATTTTTATAAGTTTTGGGAAAGTGGGGGAAATGCACATCGAAAATACTTACATGTGTCATAAACGATTCTTAGTCAAAGTTTGGTTAAAGCTGCGCTTTAAATTTTTTTAATAATCATCATTACAAGTCTAATGTATTAAAATATCTTATGTAGGGTGAATTCTTCTAAAATAGCCTTGGTTAAGTTTCTTAACCACAGAAATTTTTGTGGTTAAATTTTAGCATTGGTTAGAAGAAATGCTTGGTTAAAATTTAGATAAGTTATTCAAAAAATATGTTTACCAGTGGTTAAGGCTAGTAGAGGTCTTAACCAGGGTATAAATTGAGATAAGTTAACGGGCCTTAGTTATTTTAAATTTTTGAATTTAAATTTTTTTTACAAATAACCTTATTTAATAGTTCTTTAATTATTGAGATAAAAAGATTTCTATGGGGTGTATGCAGGCTTTAGTCCTTAACTATTAAAGACTTGCAAATGTTGAACTATACAACACAGCGACATGTGTCGCATCATGCAAGTGTTATGTCTTGCTATGCGCTCACACATGTTTAAAAATGAAATATGAAGTCACTGTCGAACAAATTCAAGTCAAATATATGCATACTTTTAACAGTGATTTTGCATACATGGACATAAAAATGTCAACAAGTGCGACACATGCGACATATGCAGCATATGTTGTTATTGATGAATTATAATCATTTGTATGTCTCATTATATGCAATAATACTGCAAATAAAATAAGAGTTATTATAAAATATGAAAACTTCTTTTAACACGGTTTTACAAAAAAAAAAAAAGGTTGTAGGTCTAGCTGAGTATATTACACTCACAAAATAAATACAGTCACTTTTTGTTAGTTGTTTGTGAAGTTTTTCCGTTGAGTTGCTTTTAAAAATAATAACAGTTGTTCGTAGAAGAAAAATAATTTTTAACTTTTTTCACAAGTTATTTAAAAATTTAACTAAATAAAAATAGGGATGTTTTGTAACAGTTAAATTTTCTATTCAGTTTTTATTGTTTTAAAATAAAACTAAAAAAATGAACTAAAAAAAGGTATTTTGTAGTAAAAGTTGATTGAAATAAAAAAACAATAATACAGTTATCCAATTTGTTTTTTTTTTTTAATTTTTTAGTAAAATCAAATATAAATTTAGTTCTTCGCACCATTTTGCTTGTTATTTTTATAGTAAAAATAAATTAACTTTAAGTTGTTTTTACAGCCTCTGTAGTCAATTATTGACAGTCAAAAACAAATAAAAAAATTGGTAAATTAAATGAAAATGTGAGTAGACCGGTTTTTAATTGAATTTTATTCGTTTTAAATTGTATTTTTAGTTAATTTTACCTTAAAAATAATTTGTGTATACAAAAGTTGTATTTTTTGTGACTGGCACATTTAAACATTTGTAACTCAGTAACTTTTAAACCGATTTTGAATTTTGAGGTTTTAATAAATTGTATCAATTCCGTGAAAATGAGCAGTGTAAGCGAAATAAAATTAAAAATTGAAAGTGGCATATATTATACCGGGAAAAAAAAGTTCAAAAAGGGACCCAGCAAAATATTGGTAATGACACCTCATTGCTGCCTGCATTACCAATAATGATATATCATTACCTTTTGCATTATTTTGTACTATAAAATAATGACTTCCTAATAAAGGCCCATTGTATTCATTGTTTCTAAATATAAAATAATGACTTACACGTAATAGTTTAAATAAGTACTTTTTACACAGTTAAATTTTATTAATTTTTATTTATTATATGTAAATATGTTTTATGTTAAAATTTTTATGACGAGTCTTAAATTACACACTAGAGAAAACTTAAATTTTTCTGAATGTACTTTCTTAAGCTAATAGTATTTGCTTAACTCCTTATTTTTAAGAATCCAGTAAGCCATCGGATAACCACTTATAATTCAACTTTTTGTAAGCATGTGTGTAACCACTTATTATTCAAAGTCTCATAACTACTTATTTCTCATTTTTTCGTAAGCGAGCGGGTAAGCGTGACTACTTATAAAAACGACCACGCCAAACAAAAATAATGAGTTTAGACGCCAAAAAATAAGTTGTGCGGAGCTATAAATTTCTATTATATAACCACTTATTTGGTAATGAACGATTTTGCTGGGGAGTTATTTAATATATTTGAAGATATAAGAAATAACGGTGAAGTCAGTTTGTTCAAATTCGCTGTAGATTTTGCGCAATTCGCGATTTTACTTTTTTCCAATTTTCACAGATTTTTTCAATAAAAAATTTATAATTTAGTACACTAATAAAAAAAGTCTGGAAAAAATTTAGTTAAAACTACTAAAAATTAGTTAAAAATGATGCTGCAGGAAAAAATGCTAAAATTAGCAAATAATTTTTGCTATATATTAGTAATATAGGAAGAGCAAAAATAAAGCTGTTAAATATACAGAATTTTAGTCATATTTCAGTTAAATTTTTGTTAATGGAAAAATGTTAAATGAGCAAAAATTTTTTATAAATAATAATAATACAGTATTTTTCGGTTAATTGACCCTACGGTTAATTGGTTTCCACGCTTAATTGAACCACATGGTCGGGCAAAAAAATATTGCATACGAAAACACATGTAAATTTCCTCGGATAATTGAACCCGGTTAATTGATTTTCCCGCTTAATTGGTTCAAAATTCATGTCATCAAAAATAAATTTCCTCTTACTTTTACCCGGTTAATTGCATTGTTATTGAAAAATAATCTGGCATTTTTGCACATACATATTTGACATCATTTGTGAAAAACACTGGGTGGCATCTCTACTAATTGAAAACATATGTTTATTGCTAAGGAAAAACCGTGAGAAAGCGTAAGTGTTTAATTTGTATTTGACAATAACATTGGAAATTAATTTTATCTTATTGTTAATTTTTGTAGACTATGAGTGGAAAACGATACGTAACCCTTACACTTAAGGATAAGCTTAAAATTTTATCTGAAGCTAAATGCAAGCAGAAGTCTGAGCTGTGCAAAAAGTATGGGTGCTCTCTTACCACATTGAATAGAATTTTGCGAAATGAGTTCGAAATAAAATCAAAAGCCTCCAAGTGCAAATTGTCAAGCAAGCGTGAACGGCATGGAAACAATATTGACGTTGAACGAGCGCTTCAAGCTTGGTTCGAACAAATGCAATCATCTGGTGCAGTGATTTCAACAAACATGTTGATGGAAAAAGCACAGCAGTTGGCTCAACAAATGAATTGTGATTTTACCCCATCAACAGGTTGGTTATGGCGCTGGCAACAGCGGCAAGGAATTAAGCTCAGAAAAATACATGGGGAGCAAAAATCTGCGGATTCAAATGCGGCAGAAGATTTTTTAAGTTCAGTTGCACCAAATATATTATCAGAATACGAGGAGGCCGACATTTTCAACGCGGATGAGAGCGCTTTATTTTTCAAAGCATTGCCTCCAAAAAGCCTTTGCAAACAGGGATACCGTAACACTGGATTCAAGTCATCTAAGGAGCGCGTAACATTACTTTTTATATGCAATGCCACGGGTGAATACAAAAAAGTTATTATAATCGGAAAGGCTAAAAACCCACGTTGCCTGAAAAATAAAGTATTGCCCTTAAAATACTATTCGAATCAAAAAGCATGGATGACAGCAGATCTATGGAGCGAAATTATACTTAATTTAGAAGAAGAAATGGCTTCACAGAAACGAAACATTGTTCTGTTTGTAGATAATGCGTCTTGCCACAAGAAGCCCCAAAATTTAAAGCACATAAATCTACAGTTTTTACCAGCAAATACTACAGCAATAACCCAGCCCCTAGATCAGGGTATAATTCATGCCTTCAAGTCATATTATAGACAGAATATTGTTAGAAAACAGATTGTAGCTATGGAGCTAGGGAAAACAGTTGAAGAGTTTTCAAAGTCAATTAATATTCTACATGCAATGCATATGACAAAGCGCAGTTTTTGGATGGTTAAACCAACGTCTATTAAAAATTGTTTTAAAAAGGTATGTATTAAACTATCGGATTTTGTTATTGTACATTTTAGTAATGCTAGGTATAATTTTACAGGCGAGATTAGTGAAGACGTCCCCCGAAGAAGAAAATGAGGAAACTGAAAGTTCCGATGAGTTTGAAATAGCGGACAATTTAAGAGAAGAATTTGAAGAATTCGTAACATGTGACGACAACGAAGAATGTAATGGATTGCTTACTGATATGGAAATTATTGAAAATATTTTGGATGGGGCTGATGTTGAGGAAGAAGAGCAAGAACATGATAATCCAAAACCTCCATCAGTTCTAGAAGCTTTAAAATACATACAAGAACTTCAGACATTTTTTTGTACCGAAAACAAGTTCCTATGTGAGTTAGGTAATATGGAGTCTTATATTGTCTCAAATAAATTAAAAAATACACAAACAAAAATTACAGACTTTTTCAAGTAATTCTTTTAAAATGTAAGCAACATGTTTATTTTTCTTTTTTAAACAATGATCTCGAAAAGTGTGAATATGTACAACATGAATTTATTTGTTCCTTTTTTTTATTTTTTAAGCACTATGTAATATTTTAATATGTACTTACGTGAATGGAAGAGCTGTATGTATAATATACATTGTACATATATGCATATGAATTGTTTTTATTCTTTAAGTTTATGTTTTTTTTTGTAAAACCAATATGTATATGAATTGTTTTTTAGTTTATAAATTTTATTTTTTTGTAAAACTAATGTGCACATAAATAGTGCATTTAATAGTACATATGTACCTACAATAATAAATACATACCTGCGTATACACATATATGTACATTTTTTTCTGTTACTTGCATTTTTTTCGTTTAAGGTAAACAAAAATTATTTTGAAAAACTTAAAGTGCACATATGCGATTTCTTTTAATTCATTAGTAGTTCCAATTATGCGTGATTTCTGTAATTGAACAAACTGTTCAATTAAACGGGATTCTTGTAATTGAACGAATTGTTCAATTAAGCGGGATTCTTGTAATTGAACGAATTGTTCAATTAAGCGGGTATCGGCTAATTGGTTCCCCGGTTAATTGAACAAAAAGTTGTGCAAATTTTGATGTGCAATTAACCGAAAAATAATAAAATAATAATAAAATAAATAATAAAAAATCACAGAAAAATTTAAAATTTTCGAAGTTTTTTTGTTTTTTTTTTTTTGAAATGCAAATAAAAATCGAGCCTTTAGAAAACAGCAGTTTACAATTTTTCTTTAGCAAATATTTCTGCTGATTTTAGCAGGATAGACTACTATTTGCATTTAACTAAATTTTGCTTAAAAATAGCAAAAAATTTGTAGATATACCAGTTTATTTTTGCTATCTTTAGTCTACTAATATTTAGCAAAATTTTGTGCAGATTCTACAGTACAATTTTTTATTTTCAATTAACTATTGTAAAAGTTAAATATTAAAATTCTGTAAATTTAACAGTTTTAATTTTGCTGTTCATATTCTACTAGTATTTTTCTGCAGCATCCTTTTACAAGCTTTTAGTAACTTCTTCTTCTGTTTTTACAGATTTATTTCTATGAGTGTAACTATCGCTCAAGAAAAAAAACTCACTTTACAGTGTAAGCTTAATTCCATGTACAATTTTTTTAAAACTTAAGTGTGTATCAGTATCTCAATAACTTTTGTAACTATAGTCGCTCAAAACCAAATTTCAATATTTTTTTAGGTTTTAAAAAAAATTTTAATATAACACAATGTCCGATGGTAAATATCAAAGCCAATTTGGAAAGAAAAAAATTCAAAATTATATTTTAAATATTGTATAAACTTTGAAACTTACAATTAGTTCGCAACAATATCAATAGTGAATGAAATCTGATGTTTAAAAAAAAAAAAATAATTCAGTAATACGAGTAGTACCTACAGTAATTTTTAGTACAGTAAACTATTCTTCTTTTTGGAAGTATAAATTTAATTAGAAAAGATTCGAAAAGTGCATTCAATTTATTTATGCACAATATGACATCCATAATATGTATCTTTATTTAAAGAATAATAAATATTTTCATACAAGGCATGATTAAACAGTATTAAAAACATCCCAGCAAACAAACCCGAGTAAAAAAATTGATTTCGTGCAATATCTAATCATATCCAATTTGATATTGTTTAAGATCTGCTGTAATATCTAGCTGATCTAATTACATCTCAAAATTGGGTGTATCCAATGATATCGTATTAGATCCCATTTTATATATGGGGATAAACTAAGATCAAGTTATATCTCAAAATTGGGAGGTCCAATGATATCTTTGGGGATAAACCTAGATCTAATTTGATCCGAAAAATGGCGGATCGAATTAGATCCAGTTATAAATTTGTGGATAAACTTAGATCTAATTTGATCCGAAAAATGGCGGATCGAATTATATAGAGCTATATATTTGTGGATAAACTTAGATCTAATTTGATCTCAATTTTGGCAGATCGAATTAGATCTAGCAATATATTTGTGGATAAACTTAGATCTAATTTGATCCGAAAAAGTGGCAGATCGAATTAGATCCAGCAATATATTTGGGGATAAACTAAATTGATCCGAAAAATGGCAGATGGAATTAGATCCAGCAATATATTTGTGGATAAACTTAGATCTAATTTGATCCGGAAAATGGCAGATCGAATTAGATCCAGTAAGATCTAAATTTATCCAAAAAATGACAGATCGAATTAGATCCAGTAATATATTTCGGGATTGCGTAAGATCTTAACTTTTCCGCTAAATTGCAGATCGAATTAAATCCAGTGATATATTTGGAGATTTGGTAGGATCTTAATTTATCCCATAAATTGCAGCAATTTATTTCGGTATTAAAATGACAGATCGAATTAGAAACAGTAATATATTTGGGGATTGACATCTAAAACTACCCGAGTAAAAAAAATTATATATAATCATATGTGGCATATATTACAATATATAATTAGACATGTGGTTATGTATATCCATATATAATTATATATGACGTTTTTCCAGAAAAATTTTCCTTATATTATGCCATATATAATTTCATCTAATTAGATATCGGCCTTCATAATATTAGATACGGCATATATAATTATATATAACATAACATGGTTGATCTTATTGCATATATAGTTATATATGGAACTATATCTTAATATATATGGTGGCATTTTAGCAATATATAATTATATATGGTATCATTTAAACAATATATAATTATATATGGTGACAGTTAAACTAGATATTATCATATATGGTGCCATTTAAACAATATATGGTCATATATGGTACCTCATAAACCAAATCTTTAATTCAGTTCCAGATATGATAATATATGGTACTATATATAGTGCGATATATATTTATATATGGTGTTATTTAAGCTATATATTATCATATATGGTGCCATTCAAACCATATATTATCATATATGGTGCCATTCAAACCATATATTATCATATATGGTACCATTTAAACCATATATTATCATATATGGTGCAATTTCAACAATTTCAACAATATATGGTACCTCATGAACAATATTTTTAATACAGTTCCACATATGATAATATATGCTACCATATATAGTGCCATATATATTTATATATGGTGTTATTTAAGCAATATATTACCATATATGGTGACATTTAAACCATACATTATGATATATGGTGCCATTTCAACAATATATGTTCATATATGGTACCTAGGGTTTGGGATTTCCCGGACATTTTTATTTCCCGGGAAACGGGAATGAAAAAATTTGATTCCCGGGAATCCCGGGTCTGTGTAGTGAGAATTCAAAGTAAAAATATCAGAATGTTGAACATTTGATTTCACATAAATTACTCGCAGCACTGCCAAATGAATTGCATGATTCCAGCAGAAAGCACCTACTACTGGACTGTCGGAAACAAACTGTTTCATCACACTTGGCCCATTAGATATGATGGCCACAATGTTATTTTCCAAAGACCAATAAAACTCTTCTAGTCTTATTTCTACAATTCTTCTTATTTCATCAGCATTACATCTTCCTGATATATAAACCAACCCCAGGTTATAAAATGAATTATTTCCGTTTATACAACATATGTTCAAATATCTCTTTTGTGATATTCTCGTCCATTCATCTAAGATTATAGTAAATCTCCCATCGTTAGAAATATTGCTCGATATTTCTATTATCATGATATCTTTTACATGATTGTAGTAATTTAATATAATGTTCTTTACATCGGTTTCTTTTTTTGCAATGCCATGTTTTTATTATAAAGACTTTCTCGAATAAACGAAGATCTAGTTATGGTGCGGATTGACTGCGGCTAATTTGGATACCATTTCAGGAAATGTTTGCCCTACAATAAAACCTTTAATGCCTATTCAGCTTACACTTTTTTCTTCAGGTACTTTGCTAATTTTAGCTGAAACGTTATTCTTGTTGTTGTTTTCTTCAATGACCATCAATTTTTTTTTTTTTTTTTTGTGAACCAAATTTAGATGTCGGATAACCAAATTTAGATACCACCGTTAACCATTAGTATTTTCTTTTCATATTTATTAATGAAAACCTTACTTAGGGTCAATATAAAGGAGTATTTTAAATTTAAAGTCGACTTTATTTTTAATTAAACGGTTTTGTTCATTTTGTGTATGAAAACCTTACAAAAATATTTATATTTTCAAATATTTTGATTGCCCGAGTAAAAAAAATTATATATAATCACATGTGGCATATATTACAATATATAATTAGACATGTGGTTATGTATATCCATATATAATTATATATGAGGTTTTTTCCGAAAAATTTTCCTTATATTATGCCATATATAATTTCATCTAATTAGATATCGGCCTTCATAATATTAGATATGGCATATATAATTATATATTACATAACATGGTTGATCTTATTGCATATATAGTTATATATAGAACTATATCTTAATATATATGGTTGCATTTTAGCAATATATAATTATATATGGTATCATTTAAACAATATATAATTATATATGGTGACACTTAAACTAGATATTATCATCTATGGTGCCATTTAAACAATATATGGTCATATATGGTACCTCAGAAACCAAATCTTTAATTCAGTTCCAGATATGATAATATATGATACTATATATAGTGCGATATATATTTATATATATTGTTATTTAAGCTATATATTATCATATATGGTGCCATTCAAACCATATATTATCATATATGGTGCCATTCAAACCATATATTATCATATATGGTGCCATTCAAACCATATATTATCAAATATGGTGCAATTTCAACAATATATGCACATATATGGTACCTCATGAATAATATTTTTAATACAGTTCCACATATGATAATATATGCTACCATATATAGTGCCATATATATTTATATATGGTGTTATTTAAGCAATATATTACCATATATGGTGCCATTTAAACCATATATTGTCATATATGGTGCCATTTCAACAATATATGCTCATATATGGTACCTGATGAACGACATTTTTAATACAGATGCAGATATGATAATATATGCTACCATATATAGTCCCATATATATTGATATATGGTGTCATTTAAACAATATTAATATATAGACATATATGGTATCATTAAAACAATATATTGTCATATATGGCACAATTTAAACAATATATGGTCAAATTTGGTACCACATCAACATTTTGAATACAATTCCATATATGGTTTAATTTGAATAATGTAAAACTATGTATGGCGCTATAAAAAATATTATCAGATATGTTACTTCATTAACAATATTTATAATACAGTGTCATATATTGTAATATATGTATATCATTCAATATATATTGATGTATGGTAATGGTACAATAATTCCAATATCAGTTGAGATACAATTTGTGGGTCCATATCAACAATTTGTTCACGTACATTTAACATATATATTTGTACATTTAAGTTATAATTTATAAACACTTTATAAAGTTAAATAGTTCCATAAACCTCGTCTAACTGTATAGAATGTTTATGAATATACGATTTAATATATAATAATTACAACTACAAATTGGTGCCATTATCTAAAATTTAATTTAATGTTAACTTATAATAAAATAAAAAAGTATTTCCTAAAAATAAAAATATAGTGTTAATAAAAATGTAATGTTAACATACAATAGGTTTACGTTTAACATCCCAGACAGAAAAATGTAAACGGCACAATGCTGGCAAACCGTTGGCGATGGTCGGTTATGCGTTGGCAGAACGTTGCATTAACTATCTTGGCAAAAAAATAGATTTCAAAAAACATTTTTCAAAAAATTGAGAAAACTTTTTTAATATTTGCTTTTAAAAACATGAAATTTAACCCAGTCCACCAGATTGTCAGCCAAGACCTCTACACTCTAATCTAACGAGACTTGTTATAGATGTGTGATAGCTACAAATTAAATGAATGATAAAAGCATTTCGAGCTAACTTATAAGCATCGAAAAAAGGTATTCCAGAAATTATTAAATGTATTTTAGAAAATTTTAATTGAATATCACAAAATATTATTTGCACTTCAGAAACTACAATATTACGCAAATTTAATTATTTATTTATTTAGTTTTGTCCAGAAATAATGAAATCTATTTCAGAATTTCATAGCTAATAGAGAAAAATTTCTCAAATACATTTCATAATTTCGGAAATACGATTGATAATTTCTGAAATACAGTTTGATAATTTCTGAAATACAGTTGTGAATTTCGGAAATACAATTAATAATTTCTGAAACACAATTGATAAAACTGAAATTCAATTGATTATTTCTGAAATACAATTGATAAATCTTAAAACAATTAATACAATTGGAAATGGTGTAGAGCGTCAAAAAGATGTAAATAAAATTATTTTATTCAAAGATTTCAATTTAATAAAAAAATAAATATATAATTTTATAAAAAAATTTATAGAAAAAAAAATTTTTAATTTTATAAAAAGAAATTCATTTTATAAAAGAAATGCATATTGAACTCGTTACCTTCTGAGTTTAAACATTATTTTAACAAAATATTGTAATTTTTATACAATCAGTGCTCTGCCAGTCTATTATTTTTTAAACAGTTGGCAATATATGTCTGGAATCTTATTTAATCCCAAATAAATGGAGATCTTAAGTAGTACCCAAATATAATGCGGCATCTAATTTTATCTGTCATTTTTATGGATACTTTTAGATGTCAATCCCCAAATATATTGCTGTTTCTAATTCGATCTGCCATTTTAATACCGAAATAAATTGCTGGATCTAATTCGATCTGCCATTTTTCTGATAAATTTAGATCCAAGTTTATCCCCAAATATATTGCTGGATCTAATTTGATCTGCCATTTTTCAGATCAATTTATATCTAAGTTTATCCACAAATATATTGCTGGATCTAATTCGATCTGCCATTTTTCTGATAAATTTAGATCCAAGTTTATCCCCAAATATATTGCTGGATCTAATTTGATCTGCCTTTTTTCAGATCAATTTATATCTAAGTTTATCCACAAATATATTGCTGGATCTAATTCGATGTGCCATTTTTCGGATCAAATTAGATCTAAGTTTATCCCCAAATATATAGCTAGATCTAATTCGATCTGCCACTTTTTCGGATCAAATTAGATATACGTTTATCCACAAATATATTGCCGAATCTAATTTGATCTGCCAAAATTGAGATCAAATTAGATCTAAGTTTATCCCCAAATATATAGCTGGATCTAATTGGATCCGCCATTTTTCGGATCAAATTAGATCTAAAAATATCCGCAAATATACAGCTGGATCCGCCAATTTTCGGATCAAAATAGATCTAGGTTTATCCCCAAAGATATCACTGGACCTCCCAATTTTGAGATATAACTTGATCTTAGTTTATCCCCATATATACAATGGGATCTAATACGATATGATTGGATACACCCAATTTTGAGATCTAATTGGATCAGCTAGATATTACAGCAGATCTTAAACAATATCAAATTGGATATAATTAGATATTGCGCGAGATCAATTTCTTTTACTCGGGTGGTTAAAAATAAATTAACCAATCAGAATGCTCCAAAAATAAACCAAGTCAAGGTATACTGCCACCCAATATTTTAACTAAAGTCGACTTTACCTAAATTATACATTTGAAAAATTTAGATAGTAAGGGCGATTATTTGTAAGAAACAAAGCTATTTTTTCATATTTCTTTTAAACATTTTACCAAGTTTTTAGGTTTTACTACTTAAATTTTGAATAAGTTATGCGAAAAATCTTTATTAGTTGAAATGCTCCTAATTACTTGGCAAAGATTTTATTTGTGTGTCAAATAAATGTATTCCCTTTTAAAAGATTTTAACAATGACATTTTTGTTTTGGTATTTAAAATGTTTTTTATGACTAACATTAAAAAATCCTATTCGAAAAAAAAACAATTTAAAAAATTTAATATTTTTAAAATTTCCCGTTTTCCCGGGAAACTTTTCCCGGGAAACTTTTCCCGGGATTTCCCGGGAATTCCCGAACCCCAAACCCTAATGATACCTTATGAACAACATTTTTAATACAGTTCCAGATATGATAATATATGCTACCATATATAGTCCCATATATATTGATATATGGTGTCATTTAAACAATATTAATATATAGACATATATGGTATCATTTAAACAATATATTGTCATATATGGCACAATTTAAACAATATATGGTCAAATTTGGTACCATATCAACATTTTGAATACAATTCCATATATGGTTTAATTTGAATAATGTAAAACTATGTATGGCGCTATAAAAAATATTATCAGATATGTTACTTCATTAACAATATTTATAATACAGTGTCATATATTGTAATATATGTATATCATTCAATATATATTGATGTATGGTAATGGTACAATAATTCCAATATCAGTTGAGATACAATTTGTGGGTCCATATCAACAATTTGTTCACGTACATTTAACATATATATATGTACATTTAAGTTATAATTTATAAACACTTTATAAAGTTAAATAGTTCCATAAACCTCGTCTAACTGTATAGAATGTTTATGAATATAAGATTTAATATATAATAATTACAACTACAAATTGGTGCCATTATCTAAAATTTAATTTAATGTTAACTTATAATAAAATAAAAATGTATTTCCTAAAAATAAAAATATAGTGTTAATTAATGTTAATATGCAATAGGTTTAAGTTTAACATCCCAGACAGAAAAATATAATTCGGCACAATGCTGGCAAACCGTTGGCGATGGTCGGTTATGCGTTGGCAGAACGTTGCATTAACTATCTTGGCAAAAAAATAGATTTCAAAAAACATTTTTCAAAAAATTGAGAAAACTTTTTTAATATTTGCTTTTAAAAACATGAAATTTAACCCAGTCCACCAGATTGTCAGCCAAGACCTCTACACTCTAATCTAACGAGACTTGTTATAGATGTGTGATAGCTACAAATTAAATGAATGATAAAAGCATTTCGAGCTAACTTATAAGCATCGAAAAAAGGTATTCCAGAAATTATTAAATGTATTTTAGAAAATTTTAATTGTATATCACAAAATATTATTTGCACTTCAGAAACTACAATATTACGCAAATTTAATTATTTATTTATTTAGTTGTGTCCAGAAATAATGAAATCTATTTCAGAATTTCATAGCTAATACAGAAAAATTTCTCAAATACATTTCATAATTTCCGAAATACGATTGATAATTTCTGAAATACAGTTTGATAATTTCTGAAATACAGTTGTGAATTTCGGAAATACAATTAATAATTTCTGAAACACAATTGATAAAACTGAACTTCAATTGACTAGTTCTGAAATACAATTCATAAATGTGAAAAATAATTGATGAGTTCTGAAACACAATTGATAAAACTGAAATTCAATTGATTATTTCTGAAATACAATTGATAAATTTTAAAACAATTAATACAATTGGAAATGGTGTAGAGCGTCAAAAAGATGTAAATAAAATTATTTTATTCAAAGATTTCAATTTAATAAAAAAATAAATATATAATTTTATAAAAAAATTTATAGAAAAAAAAATTTTAATTTTATAAAAAGAAATTCAGTTTGTAAAAGAAATGCATATTGAACTCATTACCTTCTGAGTTTAAACCTTATTTTAACAAAATATTGTAATTTTTATACAATCAGTGCTCTGCCAGTCTATTATTTTTTGAACAGTTGGCAATATATGTCTGGGATCTTATTTAATCCCAAATAAATGGAGATCTTACGTAGTACCCAAATATAATGCGGCATCTAATTTTATCTGTCATTTTTATGGATACTTTTAGATGTCAATTCCCAAATATATTGCTGTTTCTAATTCGATCTGCCATTTTAATACCGAAATAAATTGCTGGACCTAATTCGATCTGCCAGTTTTCTGATAAATTTAGATCCAAGTTTATCCCCAAATATATTTGCTGGATCTAATTTGATCTGCCATTTTTCGGTTAAATTTAGATCCAAGTTTATCCCCATATATATAGCTGGATCTAATTCGATCTGCCATTTTTCGGATCAAATTAGGTCTCACTAAATCCCAAAATATATTGCTGGATCTAATTTGATCTGCCAATTTTCTATTCAATTTATATCCAAGTTTATCCACAAATATATTGCTGAATCTAATTCGATCTGCCATTTTTCGGATAAATTTAGATCTAAGTTAATCCACAAATATATTGCTGGATCTAATTTGATCTGCCATTTTTCAGATCAATTTATATCTAAGTTTATCCACAAATATATTGCTGGATCTCATTCGATGTGCCATTTAATTAAAATTAGATTAAATTAGATCTAAGTTTATCTCCAAATATATAGCTAGATCTAATTCGATCTGCCACTTTTTCGGATCAAATTAGATATACGTTTATCCACAAATATACTGCGGGATCTAATTTGATCTGCCAAAATTGAGATCAAATTAGATCTAAGTTTTTCCCCAAATATATAGCTGGATCTAATTGGATCCGCCATTTTTCAAATTCAAATTAGATCAAATTAGAGCTAAAAATATCCGCAAATATATAGCTGGATCCGCCAATTTTCGGATCAAAATAGATCTAGGTTTATCCCCAAAGATATCACTGGACCTCCCAATTTTGAGATATAACTTGATCTTAGTTTATCCCCATATATACAATGGGATCTAATACGATATGATTGGATACACCCAATTTTGAGATCTAATTGGATCAGCTAGATATTACAGCAGATCTTAAACAATATCAAATTGGATATAATTAGATATTGCGCGAGATCAATTTTTTTTACTCGGGTATCCAGAAAAATGACAGATAAAATTAGATCCCGCATTATATTTGGGTACTACGTAAGATCTCCATTTATATGGGATTAAATAAGATCCCAGACAGATATTGACAACAGTTCAAAAAATAATACTCTGGCAGAGCACTGATTTTATAAAAATTACAATATTTTGTTAAAATAAGGTTTAAACTCAGAAGGTCTCGAGTTCAATACCGTTCACGGCTATGCATTTTTTTTTTAATAATTTCTTTTTATAAAATTATAATTTTATTTTCTATAAATGTTTTTATAAAATTATATTTTTTATTAAATTGAATTAAAAAAAAAAATAATTTTATTTATATCTTTTTAACGCTCTACACCATTTCCAATTGTAGCAATTGTTTTTAAGATTTATCAATTGTATTTCAGAAATAATCAATTGAATTTCAGTTTTATAAATTGTATTTCAGAACTTATCAATCATTTTTCAGATTTATGAATTGTATTTCAGAACTAGTCATTTGTATTTCAGTTTTATCAATTGTATTTCAGAAATTATTAATTGTATTTCCGAAATACACAACTGTATTTCAGAAAT
This sequence comes from Leucophora obtusa, assembly GCA_949987735.1. Lineage (NCBI taxonomy): Eukaryota > Metazoa > Arthropoda > Insecta > Diptera > Anthomyiidae > Leucophora > Leucophora obtusa. Next base: position 67,501,521 of record OX465296.1, read on the forward strand.
TATCAAACTGTATTTCAGAAATTATCAATTGTATTTCAGAAATTATGAAATAATGTATAATTCTATATACCCATATATGTTTTTGTACACCAGTGTATATAACCGGACATAATTATATGTATCCATATATAATTTTTTCTTTCTCAAAAAATTGTAATATGATATCGTATTTAGTTGCATCTTATTACATATCGATTAGTACATAATTGTATATTGCATTTACAATTAGATACAGATAATCGAATTTTATATGACGTTATATATAACTATTTAGTACATAATCCAAAATAATATACGTTTTTATATTAAAACATTTTTAAAAAAACACGATTTCGTTTTGGATAGAATTATATATACCCCATTTAGAGTCACACTAGAACTCTTGTCAGTCGCCTTTTGGATATAATTTTATATTACATTGCCATGGAAAGAAATTGTTAGAAAATTTATACAAACAGTTTAAAGCAATACTAAAGGCGTTTGTGCTTTTCTGTAAAATGTCCTTTTGTCAAAATCCAAATAAGTTTAATAGCTTTCATGAAGTTTTAGGTCTGACAAACTCTCAGGTAATTATTTCTGTAAACATTTAGGATTTCAGTGAAATTTATAGTGAATAAACTGGATATAACAGTATATGATTTTCTATATGTTTGTACCATTTCAGCTATAATTTTATAGCACTATATAAAGTCTGATCAAATTATATCGCGCCATTATTCGGATACTTTTATATCTGATATTATCAAATTATAACTGAATTGATGCAAACTTATGAAATTATATGGGGGCATTTCTCGGATAAAATTTCTAAAAACTCATGTTAAATTACATATGACTGTATAAAGCCTCATATCAATTTTTTTTAATCGGGATAGAAATTTTTCTCTATTAACTATGATAAACAATCAACAAGTTCTGAAATAGATTTGATTATTTCTGAAATACAATTAATAAATTTCTGAAATACATTCCATAATTTATAAAATACATTTAAAATTTCTGAAATACAATTAATAGCTTCTGAAATACAGTTAATATTGTATTTGCTGATGAGTTACCATATATGATGGCACCATATATGACAATATATTGTTTAAATGGCACCAATATGGTGCTTTATATGGTAATACATAACTTAGATTCATCCATTAACCATTTGATCCGAAAAATGGCCCGATAAAATTGTATCAGTTCTTATTTGTATCAGTTGTTATCTAATTGCATCAGTTTAGATCTGACCTGATTAAATTATGTGTTAATCAGATGAAATTGTATCAGATTTTTGACCTGATACAATTTTATTGGTTTATATTACATGGTATCAGTTTAGGTCCAAATAGATATATTTGTATACAAAATTATATAGTTATATCCCAATTTTGACCTGATATCAGTTTAAAACTTTGATACAATTGTATAAGGTAAATGTCGGATACAATTATATTTTATTTATGTAAAATTGAACCAATTACGATCAAACCGATAGAATTGTATCAGGTCAAAAATCTGATACAATTTCATCTGATTAACACATAATTTAATCAGGTCAGATCTAAACTGTTACATTTAGATAAAAATTGATAAACAATTGATAAAAACATATCGGGCCATTCTTCGGATGAAACTATATATTTATACAGATATAACTTAATCACATATATGACTATATGTAACTATTTTTCCTCGGGTTGTTTAAATGATACGGTATATCAAAGTATATGGTACTATATATGGTAGCATATATTATCATATCAGCATCTGTATTAAAAATGTCGTTCATCAGGTACCATATATGAGCATATATTGTTGAAATGGCACCATATATGACAATATATGGTTTAAATGGCACCAAATATGATAATATATGGTTTGAATGGCACCATATATGATAATATATGGTTTGAATGGCACCATATATGATAATATATAGCTTAAATAACACCATATATAAATATATATCGCACTATATATAGTACCATATATTATCATATCTGGAACTGAATTAAAGATTTTGTTTATGAGGTACCATATATGACCATATATTGTTTAAATGGCACCATATATGATAATATCTAGTTTAACTGTCACCATATATAATTATATATTGTTTAAATGATACCATATATAATTATATATTGCTAAAATGCCACCATATATATTAAGATATAGTTCTATATATAACTATATATGGAATAAGATCAACCATGTTATGTAATATATAATTATATATGCCATATCTAATATTATGAAGGCCGATATCTAATTAGATGAAATTATATATAGCATAATATAAGGAAAATTTTTCGGAAAAAACGTCATATATAATTATATATGGATATACATAACCACATGTCTAATTATATATTGTAATATATGCCACATATGATTATATATAATTTTTTTTACTCGGGTTACTTAAATAACACCATATATAAATATATATGGCACTATATATAGAATCATATATTATCATATCTGGAACTGTATTAAAAATTTTGATCATGAGGTACCATATATGGCCGTATATTGTTTAAATGGCACCATATATAATAATATATGGTTTAAATGGCACCATATATGCTAATATATTGTTTAAATAACACCACCCGAGTAAAAAAAATTGATCTCGCGCAATATCTAATTATATCCAATTTGATATTGTTTAAGATCTGCTGTAATATCTAGCTGATCCAATTAGATCTCAAAATTGGGTGTATCCAATCATATCGTATTAGATCCCATTGTAAATATGGGGATAAACTAAGATCAAGTTATATCTCAAAATTGGGAGGTCCAGTGATATCTTTGGGGATAAACCTAGATCTATTTTGATCCGAAAATTGGCGGATCCAGCTATATATTTGCGGATATTTTTAGATCTAATTTGATCCGAAAAATGGCGGATCCAATTAGATCCAGCTATATATTTGGGGATAAACTTAGATCTAATTTGATCTCAATTTTGGCAGATCAAATTAGATCCCGCAATATATTTGTGGATAAACGTATATCTAATTTGATCCGAAAAAGTGGCAGATCGAATTAGATGTAGCTATATATTTGGGGATAAACTTAGATCTAATTTGATCCAAAAAATGGCACATCGAATTAGATCCAGCAATATATTTGTGGATAAACTTAGATATAAATTGATCTGAAAAATGGGAGATCAAATAAGATCCAGCAATATATTTGTGGATTAACTTAGATCTAAATTTATCTGAAAAATGGCAGATCGAATTAGATCCAGCAATATATTTGTGGATAAACTTGGATATAAATTGAATAGAAAATTGGCAGATCAAATTAGATCCAGCAATATATTTGGGGATTAAGTAAGATCTAAATTTATCCAAAAAATTACAGATAAAATTAGATCCAGTAATATACTTCGGGATTGCGTAAGATCTTAACTTTTCCGATAAATTGCAGATCGAATTAAATCCAGTGATATATTTGGGGATTTGGTAGGATCTTAATTTACCCCATAAATTGCAGATCGAATTAGAAACAGCAATATATTTGGAGATTGACATCTAAAACTATCCAGAAAAATGACAGCTAAAATTAGATCCCGCATTATATTTGGGTACTATGTAAGATCTCCATTTATTTGGGATTAAATAAGATCCCAGACAGATATTGACAATAGTTCAAAAAATAATACACTGGAAGAGCACTGATTTTATAAAAATTACAATATTTTGTTAAAATAAGGTTTAAACTCAGAAGGTCTCGCGTTCGATACCTTTCACGGCTGTGCATTTTTTTTTATAAAAATGCGCATTCTCCTTGCTGGTCTTATCGAAATTTTTTCAATAATTTTTATTCTTTGTAATTTACTTGTAAAAATTGTATCATCTTTCTTTGATTTGAAAATAATTTAAACAGAAAATGATATTAATTTATGATCTTGAGTCAAACTAAAATAACATTTATTTACTTAAAAATAACAGATCAACTAAAAACATTTTCCCCATTCAAAAGAATTTCTTTTTATAAAATTATAATTTTATTTTCTATAAATGTTTTTATAAAATTATATTTTTTTTATTAAATTGAATTTTTTTTAAAAAATACTTTTATTTACATATTTTTAACGCTCTACACCATTTCCAATTGTATCAATTGTTTATAAGATTTATCAATTGTATTTCAGAAATAATCAATTGAATTTCAGTTTTATCAATTGTATTTCAGAACTTATCAATTATTTTTCAGATTTATGAATTGTATTTCAGAACTAGTCAATTGAATTTCAGTTTTATCAATTGTATTTCAGAAATTATTAATTATATTTCCGAAATTCACAACTGTATTTCAGAAATTATCAAACTATATTTCAGAAATTATCAATTGTATTTCAGAAATTATGAAATGTAATTTAGAAATTTTTCTCTATTAACTATGATAAACCATCAACAAGTTCTGAAATAGATTTGATTATTTCTGAAATACAATTAATAAATTTCTGAAATACATTCCATAATTTCTAAAACACATTTAAAATTTCTGAAATACAATTAATAGCTTCTGAAATACAGTTAATATTGTAGTTGCTGATCAGTTACCATATATGATGGCACCATATATGACAATATATTGTTTAAATGGCACCAATATGGAGCTTTATATGGTAATATATAACTTAGATTATTTGATTTGATCCGAAAAATGGCCCGATAAAATTGTATCAGTTCTTATTTGTATCAGTTGTTATCTAATTGCATCAGTTTAGATCTGACCTGATTAAATTATGTGTTAATCAGATGAAATTGTATCAGATTTTTGACCTGATACAATTTTATTGGTTTATATTACATGGTATCAGTTTAGGTCCAAATAGATATATTTGTATACAAAATTATATAGTTATATCCCAATTTTGACCTGATATCAGTTTAAAACTTTGATACAATTGTATAAGGTAAATGTCGGATACAATTATATTTTATTTATATAAAATTGAACTAATTACGATCAAACCGATAAAATTGTATCAAATCAAATATCTGATACAATTTTATCTGATTAACACATAATTCAATCAGGTCAGATCTAAACTGATACATTTAAATAAACAATTGATAAAAATATATCGGGCCATTCTTCGGATGAAACTGTTATTTATACAGATATAACTTAATCACATATATGACTATATGTAACTATTTTTCCTCAGGTTGTTTAAATGATACGATATATAAAAGTATATGGTACAATATATGGTAGCATATATTATCATATCTGCATCTGTATTAAAAATGTCGTTCATCAGGTACCATATATGAGCATATATTGTTGAAATGGCACCATATATGACAATATATGGTTTAAATGGCTCCAAATATGTTAATTTATTTCTTAAATAACAGCATATATAAACATATATGGCACTATATAGTAGCATATATTATCATATCTGGAACTGTATTAAAAATGTTGTTCATGAGGTACCATATATGAGCATATATTGTTGAAATGGCACCATATAAGATAATATATGGTTTAAATGGCACAATATATGGTAATATATTGCTTAAATAACACCATATATAAATATATATGGTAGCATATATTATCATATGTGGAACTGTACTAAAAATATTGTTCATGAGGTACCATATATGGGCATATATTGTTGAAATTGCACCATATATGATAATATATGGTTTAAATGGTACCATATATGATAATATATGGTTTGAATGGCACCATATATGATAATATATAGCTTAAATAACACCATATATAAATATATATCGCACTATATATAGTACCATATATTATCATATCTGGAACTGAATTAAAGATTTTGTTTATGAGGTACCATATATGACCATGTATTGTTTAAATGGCACCATATATGATAATATCTAGTTTAACTGTCACCATATATAATTATATATTGTTTAAATGATACCATATATAATTATATATTGCTAAAATGCCACCATATATATTAAGATATAGTTCTATATATAACTATATATGCAATAAGATCAACCATGTTATGTAATATATAATTATATATGCCATATCTAATATTATGAAGGCCGATATCTAATTAGATGAAATTATATATGGCATAATATAAGGAAAATTTTTCGGAAAAAACGTCATATATAATTATATATGGATATACATAACCACATGTCTAATTATATATTGTAATATATGCCACATATGATTATATATAATTTTTTTTACTCGGGCATATATAAATATATATGGCATTATATTTAGGAGCATATATTATCATATCTGCAACTGTATTAAAGATTTTGTTCATGAGGTACCATATATGACCATATATTGTTTAAATGCCACCATATATGATAATATATAGTTTAACTGGCACCATATATAGTTTTATATTGTTTAAATGATACCATATATAATTATATATTCCTAAAATGCCGCCATATATATTAAGATATAGCTCTATATACAACTATATATGCAATAAGATCAGCCATGCTATGTAATATATAATCATATATACCATATCTAATATTATAAAGGTCGATATCTAATTAGATTATTAGAATTATATATGGCATAATATAAGGAACAATTTTGGAAAAAGACGTCATATATAATTATATATGGATATACATAACGACATGTCTAATTATATATTGTAATATATGCCACATATGATTATATATAATTTTTTTTACTCGGGTATATATAATATCAAAACTAATATAATTTTTTTTTAGTAGGGTTTGGAGAAAGGCGTCATATATAATTATATATGGATATACATAACGACATGTCTAATTATGTATTGTAATATATATGATTATATATAAATTTTTTTACTCGGGAAGTCATTACAAAAAAGTTTTTAAAAGCACTCCGAATAGCATCAACTGATTGTGAAGTAGTTACAATTTAGCTCGAACACGGATTTATTTTACACGTGATGTCCCATGTTGTCAGTAGTTCAATTTAAACATTTTGTTAGTAATTTACAAGTGATTACATGATGTTAATAAAAGTATGGTTTTTAGATACACATTTTCATCACATCAATACGAGTACATTTTGTTTGCATTTTTAGAGTGATTTAGAAGTACTCTTTATAATATATAATATAATACATTTTTAAAAGTGATTTAAATGTGCTTTTTATGTCTGAAATAGCATATTTTAGAGGCAATTTTAATGTTTAGCCTTTACAGAGTCCATTTCTGAACCTATTGTGTAACAAAAGCTTCAATTTATTATTATTTTTAGGGCAATATTAAGGAAACACTTATTTTGCATCTGAATCAATTCGATTAAGTCAACATCAGACAAAACCATTTTTTTTTTAATTTTTGTTCAACAATTTTTTAAATAATTTTGTAACATGTTTGTTATCTATAGATCTTTTGTGAACAGCACAAAAAATCTATATTGGTCGCGGTGCGTAATGCCTTCGTATCTAATCTAAACATGTTTACTTCAGTCGTTAAATTCGAAAAAGCTACGATATTGAATTAAATAAGATTAATACATTAAGACCGAGTTTTTGGGATGTCAGTTAAACTTGGTTTAGTTCAACCGAAAACGAAAAATAAAATAGATTTTAGAAGCAGTATTCCAGTTATAAACTGCGTTAAACTAAGTTTAAAGATAATCTACATCCTAAAAGCTGGGCCTAAAAGTTATATGTAACCCTCTGATTGATTATCTTTTTAAAAATATTACTCAAGGAATTTTCAGAATATTAAAGCGTACTAGGAAACAATTTTTTCATATATTTTTTTTTTCATTTTAACAAATAAAGGAAAGAAAAGCATCGAAATTTTACAACTCTACACACACAGAAAACAGTCTCAGTTGTGGCCACCGAATTTGTTGCCAATCGAATTCGTGCGGTTACGACAACTATCTTTATATTAAATTATATTTTTCGTCGTGAAAGCCAATATTCGGTTGTCTAATTCAATATTATGTTCCACATAAATATTATTATGTTCTACAAAATTTTTTTGAAATTAAAAAACTTTTTTTGAATTTTCTGGTATTGAACCCGGCCCTTCAGGTTAATAGTTCACACTTTTACCCACTGCACCACAACTACTTTTAAATTTCTTATCCATATTTACTGTTTATACATATGAATATTTTATTTTAATTAAAAAAAACATCTAAATTTTTGTCTTTTCCGGGATTCGAACCCGGAAATCCGGCGTGCTAGGCCAACTCCTCACCCACTACACCACAAACACTTAATAATTTTAATGACTAATTTTGAATTTATGTGTTTTATTAATACAGTATAAAATTCGTTAATCAATACCAATTAATAGTTGTGTGTGTTATCAATACAATCCACAATTCGGTTGGTTCTACAGAAACTTGAATTTAAGGTCATATTTGATTAGGATACCCGTATTTGTAGTTACCACTTTCGAAAATTGAAATTTTTTTAAAAAAGGTTATAGATAACACCAATTTTCTTGTATATTCACTAAATAAATGGCTGCTTCTACTGCGTAGAATTACTAAGCTGATACTAATTTTAAAATTGATTGGAGATACCAATAATTTGTTAAAAGGATTGTTTTTTAGTTCATTTTCCCTATTTTTAATACCTAGTAAAATATTTTTGATGTAGTATTCAATTATAGGTAATTCCAAATAAAATAAAGTCCTGGCAAATTCATTTTAATGGTTTTGATCGAAAGCCAACCAATCTTTTTCCTGGGTGCAGTAATATGGCCATCATTATAAATTTGCTGAAGCCGCAGATCTATGATTGAAATTTTAGCTTTAAACTCATAATAGAATCCGAGAACCGTTGGTGGACAGTTTTTCCCCAGACATATTTCGAAGCCGAATACCATGTCGTCATTTAGATTTTGCAAGTCAACCATCTAGCTTAAAATCAACGTTTTCATTAAACGATGCATTAAGTACCAATGCTATAATTTGCAATCGTGATTAGTTAAATTCTTATGTTGAAGAAGTTCATTTAGCAAAATTTTAACTTTAATTAAAATTTGGAACTTTATGGACATTTTAAAGTTGACGGTAGTTATTTTTTTAAATCTATTTTTAAGTTGAATAAATAATATATTTTTTGTCACTATAGAATTAATTATTTAGCTTGATTTTACGACTTTTAAGGTGTAATAGCAATTAAAGCATATCGACATTTAAAACAGGTGACATTTATAGAACTTTTTATGTATAAGCAAAGGTAAGGGACCAACCTCTGTTAACGAACCTCTTGATTGGTCTGTTTAAAACGATAAATTGTGTTAACATTGCAACAAATTGTATTAACATATTTCTTTGGTGTACGCGAGCGACTTATATAGAGCCTTAACAATACATTTTAATTGTTAAGTTTTATATATTTGCAATTAGGTAAAAAAAAGAATTCATATTTGGGTCATAGTCCAGGAGATTCAATGGGATCCAATTCTTTATTTCCTTCCCTTTTTCAATGGGAACTGTAATTGAAGTATCTTTTAAAATATGTACGAATAATTAAAAAATATGTAAATAATCGTAAATTAATAAAGTACGTGAATAAAATTAACTATTTTGTTTTTTCCGAGATAAAAAAATGGAATCTCTATATACATTTTTTAAAGTTGTTCTAAAGCACATACATTCGAAACAGAAATAGAGCACTTACCCAGCAAAATCTTTCATTACCAAATAAGTGGTTATATAATAGAAATTCATAGCTCCACACAACTTATTTTTTGACATCTAAACTCATTATTTTTGTTTGGCGTGGTCGTTTTTATAAGTAGTCACGCTTACCCGCTCGCTTACGAAAAAATGAGAAATAAGTAGTTATGAGATTTTGAATAATAAGTGGTTACACACATGCTTACAAAAAGTTTAATTATAAGTGGTTATCCGATTGCTTACTTGATTCTTAAAAATAAGGAGTTAGGCAAATACTATTAGCTTAAGGAAATATATTCAGAAAAAGTTAAGTTTTCTCTAGTGTGTAATTTTATTACTCGTCATAAAAATTTGAACATAAAACATATTTACATATAATAAATAAAAATGTATAAAATTTAGCTATGTAAAAAGTACTTATTTAAACTATTACGCGTAAGTCATTATTTTATATTTAAAAACATTGAATACAATAGGCTGTTATTAGGAAGTCATTATTTTATATGGCAAAATAATGCAAAAGGTAATGATATATCATTATTGGTAATGCAGACAGCAATGAGGTGTCATTACCAATATTTTGCTGGGTATCGCTCCATTGTAACCAATTTAAAAGTTGTTTGTTTTGAATTACTTGCACATATTTTTGCTGGGATGCTGCAGAAAAAACATTAAAGGCATGGTATTGAACACAACAGCTTAGCTAAGGTGCAATGACATGCTATGACAGTATGATTGTGTTGGCACAACATGGCATAACACCTTGTTTGAATTGACATGACATAGCAACGCATGAAATTTTTGATAATGACATTTTACATAAAATGGAAAAAAAAAGTAGGGTTCGCCTTTTTTAATTTTTCGTTATAGCCTCGGCAGTGCATTGCTTTGCTGTAAAGGAAAATCCAATCAAACAAAATTTTAAAAGGCGACCCCTACGCTCGGCAACGAAAACAATAAAAAAAAATCCTGTTGGATTTATCGAAAATCTTCTTAGCAAAAGCTTAATGATTATTTGCGAGCTTTAATTTTCTTATATTAGGGTTGTAGAACTGAGATCTGGCGGGTAAATACTAGAACGGGATACTCAATGGCCCTTAGAGCAAAACATTGGTCCCTTCGAGAGAAAAACATCGATGTATCATATTTTAAGATCCGACTGTAAATTTCAAAGATATAACAAAAATATTAAAAGTCAATCCCTATGTTCGGCAAAAAAAAAAAATTCTTTTGAAACTCCCCAGGAAAAAATTACCCATTACCTTAACAAGGCATTGCCATATAACCGCTTACAAATCTCATTGCCAAATTTCTTTACTGCATTACCAAACACATTCTAACAAGATCGTAAAAAAAGCAAGAGGTATTGTAATCAATTCTAAAAATCAAAACAAACAAGGCATGAAAGTCATTCAAATATAATTATTTACTAACAAAAGTTTTCAAAAATTAATAATTTACTTTTTAAATTATTTGATCTTAGAAAGTAACCGTTTACATTTTGGTAGTAAAACAACAAATTAAGAAGTAGTTCCACATTTTGAAAAGAGAAGTTATTTAGTTATAAACATAACAGTGAAAAAATTATTTTATTTTTGTGCTAATACGGCATTTTAATATTTAAAGGACTATTTCCCATTTCTTCCCAATAAATTTGCGCTTTATCACAAATAGTATTTTTGATATACACAATCACTGTATGAAGAGTAAATAAATGTTCAATGGTAATTAAAAAAGTAAACCAGAAAAGTTGTTTTCGATTAAATAAATAGTAACATTACAAAGAAATACATTTTTTTAATTTTTCTTAGCAGTTATTCAAAACAAAATATAAAAAATTACTAAAATTTCTTTTAAGTTATTATATTGAGAATTAAAATAAAAGGAAAATCTATTGTCTTTGCAATTTTGTCAGTTAATCGATTAATTTTAATTTATTGCTTTGTATTTTGCAAAACGTCCAAAACAAATCTTTTGGCAAAGTAGTTTAAAAAGGCCAACAAAACCCTATATTTTTTCATGTGATACATACCATTTTTTTCTGACTTGAAATCAGTACAAATTTTTTAAAATATAACCAAAAAAAAACAATTATAATGCCAATATAATGGTTCAGTTGCTGCAACAAATTTTTTCGGATAATACTACCGAATTTTTGTTTAGGACAGCGAATTTCCGTTCTCGGAAATAACGCTATTGGAAATTTTTACACACTGTCACCGAACTGGCCCCTTTATATGAAATAGACTGGTCACTTTTATATGGCGTTGTCATAGGAGGGGGAAATTGACCCCTTGTGACATGTCACTAGACAAATCCTAGGACAGGTTACTGAACTCTCATAAAAAACAAAGTTCAGGGACCTGTCCTGGGATTTGTCTTGTGACATGTCACAAGGGGTCCTATGACAACGCCATGTAAAAGTGACCAATCTATTTCATATAAAGGGGCCAGTTCGGTGACAGTTTGTTAAAATTTCCCGTAGGGAAATTACATTCTAAAAACTAATTTTCTGATAGATACAAACGAAATATTCCACTAGTACACCGAACCAATCCATTGGCTACACTCAAAAAAGTTTGACAGTTATTTGTATAGTAATCAGTAGTTGTTATTTTTAACGGAAATTACAGTTGTTTTTCTATAGAAAAATTCAAAACAACTTTTATGACGGTTATTTAAGATAACAACTAACGAAAAGTACTGTAATTTTGTAACAGTTGTTTAAATCAGTTATTTTTAATATCATAATAAACAACTACCAAAACAGTAATTTTACAGCAAACAGTTATTTTTGGTAGTTAATTAAAAAATAAAAAATGTCGTTGATTTTTTTATTTAAAAATTCTTGTTTAGTTTATATTTGTTATTATTGATATATTTCTAGTTTGCAAATAAAAATCAGAAACTTGTATTGTATCTCCAATGCATAAGAGCATAAAAACTGGATAACGGTTTGGAATTTTTACTTCGAGTTTTTGTAATATTTTTTTGTGATATTTTTTGTAATCGAAAGAAAAAAAATATTTTTTTTTATTAAAATATAACTTTTATAAACAAAAACATTTGACTATAAAAAACAGCATTTTTTACCGATTTCGTCAGTGGTTTTAAAATTTTTGTAGTAAATATTTCTGAGTTAATTTTGCGACATTGGTAGTTATTTTTAATGCATTTGTTAGTTATTTTTCAGGAGGTAAAAATAACAAAATTTTTAGTTATTTTAAATATAAATACCTTTGTCGCCTTTTTAACTGCATATATCTTTGTTTTAACTGACATTTTCAGTAGATTCTACCGACAAACTTTAGTGAGTGTACAAATTGTGCCGTCAGAACAAATATGTTTTCTCTTCGCTAATATCTGATTGATTTCTGCCATAGAAAAACGTTCACATTCTGACTACTTTTTCCATTAAAAATGGTTTGTAAACAATTTTAAGGCTTTGGGAACCTTTTCTATCGAAAAACCCTCTGATTCTGGAAACTTTTCCTTTCGAAATTTCCACATAAAAACATTCAGATATTGTTGTTAGGACAATTGAAATTTTGTTGTTATTTATTTATTTATTTACTCATTTATTTAATTTATTAATTTATTTAATTTATTTAATCTATTTATTTAATATATTTAATTTATTTAATTTATTTAATTTATTTAATTTATTTAATAATTTATTTAATAAATTATTTAATAATTTATTTAATAAATTATTTAATAATTTATTTAATAATTTATTTAATAATAATTATTTAATTTATTGAATTTATTAACTTATTTAATTTATTTAATTTGTTTAATTTATTTAATTTATTTAATTTATTTGATTTATTTAATTTATTTAATTTATATAATTCATTCAATTTATTTAATTTATTTAATTTATTTTATTTATTTAGTTTATTTAATTTAATTTTTTCATTTAATTTATTTAATTTATCTAATTTATTTAATTTATTGAATTTATTTGATTTATTTAATTTATTTAATTCATTAAAATTTATTTAATTTATTTATTTTATTTGATTTATTTAATTTATTTATTTAATTTATTTCATTTTATTTAGTTTAGTTTAATTTATTTCATTTATTTTATTTTATTATATTTTATTTTATTTATTTAATGTTGTTAAGTAAGAGTGGAAGTACAGCTAATATAATAAATATACACTAAACCTGATATGCTATTTAGTATTTGTCTAATTTAGTATAAGTCGAATTCTATTAGTTTAACCATAACCATAAAGCGATTTTAATATTCGCTTCCCTTTTCTGTAATTTGCAAGGTGTATTGTAAGGCCTTATATATAAATTCTAAAAAACTACCTCTTTTATCAAAAAAACAAGCTTGTGCCAAAAAGTATAAAGTAATTATAAAAAAACAAAATCTGATTTAAGCTATAAATTATCATGCAAGACGGTGGCTCAGTGGAAGAGTATCCGCCAGACACGCAGAAAGCCAGGGATCAAATCCCAACGAAACACATGTGTAAGTTTTTTTTATTTATTTTAAAATTTAATTCGTAAATTCTATTTTGAGAATATCTATTTTTAGAAACTCGCTTATTCTTTTTATTATTAGAACACCTTCTTTTACTAAAAATCAAAGGTGTTCTGTAAGAAAAATAGTAACTGGCTACCATTGCGATTCCAAAGAATCGATTGCATTTAGTCTCACGCCTTGTTAAAAGAAACAAGTTGGTAATCCAATTGGGAAGGCGTTCTACCAAAAATACCTGATTCCCAACTCGATTCCCTATTTTGAAAATTTTTTGCTGGGTCCTTGCAAAAATAATTTACATTTGGCGGTGTACGGCGAACTTTGTTTTTGATGTAAGTACCTGTTTGAGTATGCATAAGGAATGTTTTAATTTCATAAATCTCAGATTCAGAAACTTTTTAACCTTCCCAGGAAAATTTTTATAATCGGTTAGCAACCAAACCAGTTCTGCCACTGGTTTTAATAGAACCGATGCCTTGGAAGTGGTTTCGGAACCTTTTCCACGGATCTTATATATAAGGTATAACTGACGGAGAAGCACTTCTAGAACTAGTCCCAGATGTTATAGTATTAGATCCATAACTTTTTCCAGAACAACCGGTTCCACTTTGGGGCTATAGAAGCGTTGATTTTGGGACAATTTCAAACAAAAATTATCGCTGTTAAAATTGACATTGGAAGACATTTCAAGGGCAAAGAAGGTTATTCTACAACCGGTTCTTTGGTACAGAAAATTTTCCTGGATTAGAATGCGAAATCTTTTTGTTAAATACATTGAGCTATTTATTTATATGTCATGTTAATATTACAGGCTCTTTGTTTATTGCTAAAAAATAATTGGGAACACTATTTCCAGGTCATTTTATGAAAATTGATTATTTTGTCAAAAATTGTAGGAATTGGGCTGTTTTCACAAATCTTTAACCCTTTGAGTACTTGAGACAGAAAGGACCCATGAAGCTTATTTAATTTCTTACTCCAGGTTTCTAAAATTTTGAAATTGCCCCTTGATGAAAAATATTATTTTATGTAACCTGATCCACATAGGATTAATATTTATTTTAAAAAATCTTTAACCCTTAGTGTCCTGGGGACAAAAAAGTCCCATGAAGCCCATTTAATTTCTGACTCTATTTTTCTGAAATTTTGAAAATGCTTGAAACATGTGTTCTACTTGATAAAAATTACTATTTTATTCAACCTGGTCTATATATGCACTCTAATTAAATTCTGTTGAAATTTACCCAACTTATAGTAGGAAACTGAACTCCTACTATAAATTGGGTAAATTTACTATATGTGCGTAATTGAAAAAAAATACGCACATTGTGTTTAAGTTGGTGCACAAATAATTTGTAATTTTACATTGAAAGTGCGTAAAAATTAAATTAAATTTTTAAATTAGTGTGTTAATTTACTAAATTTGTGTGTAAAAAAGCACATTTCACGTGTAAATATACGCATAAAATGAGTAAAAATCCACAAAAAATGCGTAAAAATCCACAGAAAGTGCGTAAAAATCCAATATAATGCGTACATTTACAACAGTTGTGCTAACTTTAAGCACCAGCCAAAAATTTTTTTAAATAAAATAAATTAATTTTTAGTACGTATTTTATTAATACTAATATCCGAGTCATTCTCTCATAATCGTTTATGTCCAAATTAGTCGTTTTGGGATCTTAAGGCATTTGTATAAAATTCATATAAAAATTTGTTATAACTATTGAATGGGTGCGATGACTCCTGCTCAACAAAATGCCTTATTTGAGAGGGAGACAGTAAACGTCAACAATAATGGGAGAAAACGCCTTAAGAGAGATATGGCCTACGCAGGAACAACTGAGTGCAACGATTCCTGCTCAACAAAATGCTTTCTTTCCAAGTTAGGCGGTACTCAATGAATACTGACTTTGTTGAGCAGGAGTCATTGCACCCAGTTGTTTTACCAAGGCCGTATCTCTCTTATGGCGTTTTCTCCCGTTATTGTTGACGGTTGTTGGTTGACTGCTTCCCTTGCAAAGAAGGCAATTTGTTGAGCAGAAGTCATTGCACCCAGTTGTTCCTGTGTAGGCCGTGTCTCTCTTACGGCATTTTCAATTTTGAAATGAGGTTTAAGGCTTCATTAGTCTAATCGTAAAGTAAAAAAACGTATCTGTAATCAATTCAATGTGTTAAAATAATATAGAAATATATTTTTATCTTTTTTCTATGCATTGAAACTGTTGTCAAGTAAAATCGTAAAAAAGTTCTGTTGAAAATAGAAATTTTCTATTTTATTACTTGACATTTAATTCTATGCACAAGAAAAAGATAAAAAATACAATATTTTTATTTTTTATACTCTTTTTATTCATTATGAGAATGATACGTTACTTTTTTTACGATACTTCCAAACTAATTTGGGCTTTAGACTACCACATGCGTTAACAATAATTACCAAAAAGAATTTCATGCTTATGTTGCTATTTCCAGACTCGAATGTGTTTGTGGAAATGTTGTAATTCAAAAAAAATAATCCGTTTTCGTTTTTCTTTTTATTATTTATAATTTTTTTTCAATTTTTTCCAGTTTGAAATGTCAGAGTATTTATTACTATTATAGGATAGTATATTTACCAACTTTGTGCGTAAAAATTTTATTTAACAAAACAATAGTAATTTTAGGCAGAATGTGTTTATTTATAAACACATAATGTCTAAAAATACTTTGTGTGTGTATTATTGTATATGGAAGTGTGTATGAAAAAAGTTTACGCATTTTTTGTTTATATTTACGGAATTTTCGTAAAATTAAACAAAATTTTACCCATTTTATAGTAGTAAATTTACAAACATTTTTTAGAGTGTGGTTAATATTTTGACTTGTGGTAAAAAAAACGCAAACAGTTATTAGGAAGATTGTAGTATAATGCTTTTTAGACAACCCATCAAAATCTCAGTAATGGGTGTTCACTACTAATATCCAAATAATAAACAGCAGAATTAGGGTCTACTACATATAATTGAAAATTCTTTATTTTTGTTCGACAAGGTCGTTTTTGTTAGTAGTTGTCCATATTCGCTACAGGAAAAAAACACACAAAATTTGTGCACCCGCTTACCCATTGCATTATAAAGATATATAAAATAAGTAGTTATTCGGGTGGTAATAAGCAGTTAAAAATAAGTGGTTACAAGTTGTTAAAAATAAGGCTTACTCATATACTTATTAGTGGTTAAAAAATAAGTAGTTACCAATATCAAATTATTTTTGTAATTAAATAAGTAGTCGCGCGTAAGCTAGACTGCTTATAAACTCGTCTTCGTCTAACAAATATAACTAGTACTGACGTCAAATTATATGCAGTAAAAATATTTAGTTTCATTATATAACCACTTATTTGGTAATGAAAGATTTTGCTGGGAAACTCTCAGACTGTAATTAAATTTTGGTATATGATAAAGAGATCTAAGTTTTCAAATATGCTCTATTCCTTACGGTCCAATCTCACATTTTATAATTAAAAAGGTGGGGTCAAAACGACCCTGGTGTCCTATTCTATGCATAATAGAATCTGTGAAGAAGTTCCAAAATTTTTTGCCGGAAATGTAAAACTTATATAGATTTTTTAAGCCGTATTTCCTAAGTTTCAAAAAAAGTTACAAAGAGCTGAGATTATGGTACGTCAAAATTAAAAAAACATTAAGTTATTAATTTTTTTTTTTTATTATAAAATATTACCTAATTTTGATGTGGTGTATAATTTTTATTAAATAGCCACAAAAACTAACAAAAAATTAGAAGTTAAAACAATTTTTTTTGCGGAAACCCTAAAATTTTGCAAAGTAAAATATAAAATTATCAATTTTTTTTTTACAATAACCAAAATTCATAAATGACTCCTTATACCAAATAAAACAAAATTAGAGAGAGAGTTAAAAAGTATAATTTTATAAGTTATAATTAGTTTTTAGTGCATTTTGATCATAAATGTAGTTTAAATTTAGTTTTTGAGAAAAAGGATATATGGAAGATAGTCAAGTCCTTGCACCGAATAAATCAAAATTTACCACAGAGCTAAAGAGTATAATTTTATAAACTTTTCATAATTGTATTCAAAATATAATTTTTGAGAAAACGGATATATGGGAGGTAGTCATGTCCTTCACCGAGCTAAACAGCATTATTTTACAAACTATTTTAAGTTCTTAGTGTATTCTGATAATAAATTAAGCCGAAATATAGTTTTTGAGGAAAAGGATATATTCTGTTTATAATTGTTGGTAAAATAAAAATTTTATATTAAGGATGTATGTGTCATCTCCTTGCACCGATTTTGCTAAAACTTACATGTTCTGAATCAGCAACCTCTAATTTTGCCGATTTACTACATGGGGACGAAAAACTGAGCATCTTCCATATATCCGATAGTTTTACACCTAAATAAATATTTTTTTTTTTTCAATAACTTACAATACATAATATGTGGCTCTTACGATTTTCTCTTCTATCTCATATCCGAATTTAACTGAAATCGGAGAGAACCCATTGGGATACCTGCCTTGTTAGTGTATATATGAGAGTTCATCTCACAAAATTGATTTTGGGATATCATCACTTTTAAGAACCTATTTGAATACAAGAAAAATTAATGGTGAACTTTTTTTAAGAAAATTTAGGAGTTTAAGTGGGTTATTTTGTAATACGCAACGCCTTGCGTTGCGTTGTTTTCCATACAAATTGTTTTTGTAACAATAACAATTTACACACAAATCAACGCAAGGCGTTGCGTTTTACAAAATAACCCACTTAAACTCCTTCACATTCAATTTTACCATTCAATTCTACAACAAAAATTAATGGCATTGTTGTCATGCTAATTTTTTTTTTACAAAAAATAGGTTTTCCATCTGCCCAGCAAAATTTCAGTAATGAGTGCTCATTACTAATATCTAAATAATAAGCAGTAGAATTAGGGTCTACTGCTTATAATTCGGTGTCAAAACTCAGTATTTTTGTTCGACAAGGTCGTTCTTGTAAGTGGTTGTCCATATTCGCTGCATGAAAAAAACGCACAAAATTTGTGCACCCGCTTACCCGCTGCATTACAAAAGTATATGCCTTGTCTCAAAAAAGGCTGTACTTTAACCAACGATGATGAGCGAATGGTTAGTTGTTGGCTTTGTCATGGTCTGTGTCATTTCAAATGTACTGGAATGTCTGGTCTAGTTGCTGAAGCTGTTAATAAAATCAAAGGCTTACACTGGTGCTGTAATGGATGTAAAAAAATCGGTGTTGAATACTATCGTTTTTTTCGAAGCCAAAAAGATACTTTTTTAAACATTCAAAATAAAGTATCTTTGCTTTCGAATGAAATATCTGCATATGGTAAACTTTTCGATCAATTTAAACAATTAAGTATACTTAGTTCTCCTCAGCAATCATCTCCGAAACGTCGAAAATCGTCTAGAAAAAATAAAGATAATCCTGCACAAAGCTCTGGCAGTTCTGGTTCTAATATAAATGAATCTGGAAATAAACCGTCGGGAACTGTAAATGTTCTTCCTCCTCGTACTGTTTCTAACTCTCTCATTCTGGCCGATGTTAATGCTGTTAAAATGAATACTGCTTCTCCCCTTCCACATACTTCTATTGGTTTACATACCGATCTTCCGATTACTGAAAATATTACCCCTCGTTCTACCGATATAGCACCTAATCGACATAATCAAGTGATAATTCCGAATAAACAACCTAATTCATCTGTAACATTTGATCTTGGTAATAACTCAGTTGTTCATAGACAATTACGTATTGTGCCTCCTAAAAAATCAATATTTATTTCCCGATTGGATTCTGAAACATCTGTTGAAGACATCGACTTTTATATTAAAACAGAACTTAATTTTATTGCTGATATTTTAACACGTAAATTTATTTATTCTCAACCAAGGGATATTGTATCATTTAAAATAACTGTCCCGTTCAATCTTTTTGATAAAATTGTTGATCCTAGTTTTTGGCCTGATAATATTTTAGCTCGTGAATTTGAGAACAAACGGTTTAACAATGCTGTTCAACTTCCTTCACGTACGCCATCAGTTATGCCAAATAATCGAAAAAAACTAAATTTTGACTCGAATAATCAGCTAAATTATTTATAGAAAGTTTTGAGTTTGAACAACACGTGATTATATTTACTGAAACCTGGTTAAATGACAAAATCTTTAACACGGAGATATTATGTGACGCATTTCATATTTATAGACTCGATAGAGTAACTGTAACTACTTGCGGCGGTGTTATGATTGCTGTTTCCAGCATTCTTCCATCTGAAGAAATTGTATATTCTTCTTCTCAAAAAATTTAATTTATAGCAGTCCAAATAAAACTGAAGTGTAAAAATATTTTTATAACTTGTTCATATATTCCTCCAAAATCTGATAGATCAATATATGATGAACATTTGAAATCTAAAAATCAGTCGTTTTAAGAGCAAAACCTGAAGATTAAATTTTTGTTTTTGGTGATTTTAATTTACCATTGGTATCTTGGACATTTTTATCGGATTCCTTCTATTATGCCCCAATTAAATCAAATGACTGGATTGATGAATTTTTAGAACTTTTATCGGAATTATGCCTTTTTCAAATAAATAATATTTATAACGAAACTGGAAGACTGCTTGATTTGGTGTTTGTAAATGAGCCTGCAGACTGCTCTTTAAAACGTACATATCCGATTACAAAACCTGAGGACCGTTATCATCCTACTATTGAAGTAAGCTGTAATTTACCATTGCTGTCTAATCGCAAAATAATAGACAACGTGAAAACTTTCTGTTTTAAACGTGCTAATTATAATGATTTAAATTTTCTTCTATTTAATACAAACTGGCTACAATTGTTATCTGTTTCCAATGGCAATCCAAATACTATTGATGCAATGGTCGACACTTTTTATGCAACAATTTTGAATTATATGGAAGAATGTATACCAAAATACTCTGTACGTAAACACTCTGGCCCTCCGTGGAGCTCTAAACAATTATCGAGGTTAAAAAATTTAAAAAACAAACGATATAAAGATTATAAGAAATCTGATTCACTTGGTGGTAAATATTCTATTGCACGTGCTGAATATAATTTACTCAATATGAATTTATATAATGACTACCTTAACAACGTGAAACTAAATTTTAAACGTGATCCGAAAACTTTTTATAAATTTGTAAATTCAAAGAGGAAATCCAGTGGATATCCAGCTGTCATAAAATATTTAACAAAAGAATCTAGCGATGATTTGGTTATAAGTGACATGTTTGCCGACTTCTTTGCCACTACTTACTCTGATGCTCTCTACGTTGATTCTGATAATTATCCAATTCCTCTGACTGAACAACAATCTATATCTTCTTCACTTCTTACTACATCAGATATTGAAAAAGTCTTAAAAGCCTTAAATCTTCGTTTTCTCATGGACCTGATGGCGTACCCAGCTGCGTACTAACTAATTGTTATCATGCCTTGGCTGCTCCATTATGTATCATGTTTAATATATCCATCAAATATGGGCAATTTCCTAAACATTGGAAGGATTCCTATATTATACCCTTATTTAAATCTGGTAATAAGTCAGTTGTAACAAATTACAGAGGAATCGCTAAACTGAGTACAATACCTAAATTGTTTGAGAAATGCCTAACAGAACAACTATGTCATAAAATCTCTTCCATACTGTCACCGTTTCAACACGGTTTCCGCAAAGGTTGCTCTACCACCACAAATCTGTTACATCTTACAACTGTAGTTAACCGGGGATTTACAAATGGTCAACATACTGATGCTATATACACAGACTTTAGCAAAGCCTTTGATAAAGTTAATCATAATCTCCTTATTAAAAAGTTTTATTTAATGGGATTTACCAAAAACTGTCTGAACTGGATTAAATCATACCTGAACAGCAGAAAACAACGTGTTTTATTCAACAATGCAGTATCTAAGAATATTACTGTTAGCTCCGGAAAGGTAGCCACCTTGGACCAATTTTGTTTTCTCTTTTTATTAATGACCTACCGTTAGCGATAAAATATTCAAATGTCTTAATTTATGCTGATGATGTGAAAATCTTTCATAGCTTTGATAATTTTGCTGATCACACATGTCTTCAACAGGATTTGGATAGCTTCCATGAATGGTGTTGTTTAAATTTAATGGAGTTAAACCTCGTGGCGTACTTTCTTTCATTAAACGGTGGGCCAAAGAATTCGTCAAACCGAATGTCACAAAGCAACTCTATACTGCCCTTGTGAGGCCAATTTTGGTATATGGTTCCATTATATGGGATCCTCAACAAAATGTTCGTGTGCAATTGATTGAGTCCGTCCAAAAACAATTTCTGCTCTTCTGTTTGCGGAGCTTTTATTTGGGGCCTGCGGCCGAACTTCCATCCTATTCGACCAGACTGGCTCGCATCAAGTTACCTACCTTTGAAAGTCGAAGAAAAATGATGAGTGTTACGTTTCTATTCAAGCTGATTAATGGTGATGTATGCTCTGAACTTCTTGTCAGTAACCTGGTGTTTAATGTCCCTCAACGTCCAACGAGATATTACAATCCGCTTTATACTCCGTTTTTCCTTCAAAACTATGCTGACGGAAAAACTAATAGGATCCATTATAAGAATGTGCAACGATTTTAATGAATTTTATAATTATATTGATTTTTCAAATAACATTAATTGCATAAAACGTATTATCATTTTAATTCTAAACACTTAGTTCGCTTATAATATTTTCTAAAATTATGTAAGTTTTAATATTATTGTCTGTAAGGATTAATTCCATAGACTAAATTAAATTAAATAAAAAAAAATAAAAGTAGTTACCAAACTAAGTAGTATTTCGTGTGCTTACACGCAGTTAAAAAATAAGTGGTTACAAGTTGTTAAATAATACGACTTACTTATATACTTACTAGTTGTTAAAAAATAAGTAGTTACCAAATTCGCATTATCTTATAAATAAATAAGTAGTCGCGCGTTAGCTATTATATATATTTGGTAATGAAAGATTTTGCTGGGTGTTCTCGAGGGTCTCTGATACTTTATGGAAGTATCAAAAATGTTCGTGGAACTGGTTTTACTGCAGAATCGAGTGGTTAAGTCAGGTTTGCACTGTATAAAACTGTTTTTGCTTCGTTAAAACCAGGACCCAAAATCAGCGTTTTCAGCAGCCTTGTAGGAGGTGAAGGAGTTTAAATTAAGAAAAAACCGATTTTTAGAATTATTTGCTTTTATCCAAATAGAATCTAAAAAATGATGATATCAGAAAATAAAACACGAAAAAGATTTTTTTTCAAAACGAACTCTAATATACATATGTAATAGCTGGTTTATATGCATTTATAATTACACAGTACAACACCAAAAATGCATCGGGCATGCGACATATCAATTCTGATCGCGGTTCCAGCAATTAATATAAGGGGAAAAATCATACGCCTCAGTGTCCAACTCAATGTATTTGTCTACGGTGGCGTATGATTTTTCCCCCTATATATTAATTGCTGGAACCGCGCATGATTCTGATAGATTTTAGGATTAATATCATGAATGTGAATACCAAATTTTAATATTAGCTCTACTTTTTGAAATATTCGCAAATTTAACTTTTAGAAAAAAGACTATTTTTTCTTTAAAATTTCTTATTTATTCATATGCATGACTAAACGACGGATAATTTTTAATATGGTTTAAATATATAGACTTTGTGCTTTTAGAACCGTATCATCTTATTTTGATTAGGTAAAGGATCTAGGATATAATTGCAAGTAAAGTGAAAACTTCACTTATTTTCCTATTTCGCAAATTTAGTAAAATCCCTTTATCGGATTTTCAAAACCTTAACACATGACATAAATTCATATTCCACTAAACTGATTTTATCAAAAGGAATCACAACTTTTGCATCAACATTTGCAGAAAATTCAGTCTCAAATACAAATTTTATATCTTTCTATATGTATTTACTATGGTAAAAGGGAAAAAGTAGATTTTTGAACATGCATCTTTTAAAATCGTTACTCTTTAGGAACTTACACCTCAAATATCTAAAACTTCGTTGCAATTGATTAGAAAATATATATTTTACATTTCTGAATGGTTTAAGCTGAGTTTTATAATTTAAGATTTATCACAGACTCCTTAATTTTCAGGTATTATATAAGTCTATCTTTTTTAGTTTTAGTCAATTTTAACTTAAAATTAAAAAAGAAAAGGCGGAAATTTTTTGATAAATTATGTAACATGAAATGTTTACTAAAGGTACAAATTCAAATATTAGATATTCCTTTCATCGCAGATTATTTATTAACGAAATCGTGAAAATAGGGAAATTACAAATTTAAATACGCGTATAGGGGATAACACACACTTGCTTGGGGAACTCCATATTTAACATTACCCATATACCTCCTGCAACAGATCACTTCAACACATTGTTTTCTATTTGTTGAATAGCTTTTTAACAACTATAACGCTCTTCTTTAAATACCGTAATAACGCAGTTTCTTAATCAAACGCTTTCGAAAAATCATAAAAAATGCCTGTCATGCCATTAAGTCCACTATCTAATCCTTGACATATATTATTGAAAACATTAACGATCGCTTCTTCGGTACAACATCCGTTTTTGAACCCATAATGGTGTCTATACAGTAAATTGTTTTAATCTAAATATGATGATAGTTGTTTGTACAGAATTTGTTTTTTAAACCTTATCAACTGAAGGTAGTAATGCTATTGGCCCAAAACTTTTCTAACAATGTGGCATTATTTTCTTAGGGTACTGGTACAATTTTAACTATTTTAAAATTATCAGGGTATACTGAATTATCAATTATGCTGTTGAAAATCCTTGAAAGATAAGCAGATATTACATCCTTGCACTGAAACACCATTTTAGGTGAAATTTTATCATATCCACAATTTTTGGTCAGATTTGAATTTGAAATAATTTCATCAATCACCATTTCAGTTTTATGGGAAAAGTTAAAACTGCATTGGCATTGATTTAGCGTTCGTAGAATATTGCAAGGGTAAGTACTCGTATTATATCTGCTGCTTCAAAGTTCTTGGAATTTGAAGAAAATATTGGTTACAAATTTCACTTTTTTATCACTTACAATCAAAATACCATTAGGATCTGTAATATTTATTTCGCTTTTTCTTTTGCGACCAAGGTTTTCATTTAAGAACTTCCAACATTTCTTTGTTGATTTAAATTGTTACAGTAATAATTACACTGTGCTAGTTGAAAAATCCAACAAGCGGGGGACCCGGTGGGTAAACCTAATTCGAGTACGCTGAATCCAGTGATGCTATCCGTTTTTCTAGATTAGCTCTTGAAAAAAAGATATTTGGGTTTGAAAATTCTGGGTCCAAGGACCCCGATTTGTCTAACTTTTTGACCATTTATTTTTGCCCAGGTTATTTGTTATTCCCCCAGTCAGCTTTGGGTTAAAAATGATCAGAATCAGTGCAGCGGTTCAAAAGTTTTGAGAGAAAATGTGAAGACACTTCGAAATTTTCCATACAAAATTGTACATTTTATTGCTTCGTTAAATGTACTGAAATTTGTATAGAAGTGAAAAATTTGCATAAAGGTTTTTATGGTGTCCTCACATTTTCAATCACAACTTTTGAACCGCAAGACCGATTTTGATTATTTTTAACACAAAGCTTCTTAGTAGTGTAACAAATAACTTAACTAAAAATTAACGGTAAACAAATTAAAAAATCGAGTGTTTAGCGGTGCTTGAAACCATAATTTTGAAACTCAAATATCTTTTTTTTTAAGAGCTAACCTAGAAAAACGGCTAGCACCATAAGATTCAGCATACCCGAAATAGTTTTACACACTGGGTCCCCCACCTGTCGGGGAAAAAAGTCTCCTTTTCGTGCACAGTGTTATTAATACATTCTCTGCAAGCCTTCCTGATAACATTACGAAGTCTTTTTAGTCTACTTTCGACATCGTACCTACCTTTTTTTCTCATCTTCAAAACTTTTTCTTATAATGTATTAAATCGAGTAAAATTTTATTCAACCAGGGAGTCATTTCGTGTTTTGTTAATTTTTTTTCACTCTTTTCTATAGTTGAAATTCTAGCTGCATCTGAGTTATACCTTATAATATTTGAATAATCTTCCGGTGGATTACCAGTTTCCTCATGAAATTGCAAAAAAATTTTCAAGATTCTGCCCTGCTCGATCATATTTACATACTCGCCGAATTATTTCAACATATTCAGAATTATTAGCAGAATTATTACATGGTAAGTATTTTTATGGAAATCCATCTTTTGGCTTTAATTTGTTTTATGTATGAAAGACAAATACAAAAATCGTTCACGGTTTTATTTTTTAGATGTCGTAGAAGCGTTTTGTTTTTAGTATAATTTTCTATATTTGCACTTTTAGTGCGGACATCTACATTTTATCTGCCTGGTTGTTGTCCGCACTAAAATGTATTTATCAGCACAATTTTTGTAGCACAATAAATTAGTAAAACATTAGTTCAAAATTAGTTTAGTGTTTAACTTAAACTTTTACTGAAAACACATTTCAACAAAAAAGTTTTCGAAAACTAGAATACTTGATATAGAAGAAGTTTTATTAATTTTTCTACTAACTTATTTTTTTGAGTGCAGGTCTAGTCAAGTTTCAAGCAGAAATATAATATGTCAAGTTATAAACCTTTTTATCTATTTTAAGAAATTGTCATGACAAATTTACATATTCTCCTCCAAACTCCATATTACACTCTAAATAATGCATATAAAAATGCTGCTTTAAGTGTGTAAATTTTTATTTAAAAATACGCATTCGGACTTTTTCGTTTAGAATAACCCTTAGATTCTGAAGAATATTACTATAGAAAAACGATCAGGTTGTGAGAACTTTGAGGGTTCTCCTAATCCGAAGGTTTTTCTAAAGAAATTAGATATCCAGTTTGAAAATATGGACTCTGGAAGACTGCATTCTATTAGTTTTGTACATATTTAAAAATGCACTAACTGTGGTGGCGAAGTGGCAAAATATTCAGTTATAAACCCTATAAAGTGCTCATAAAGTGACATCTTATCTGCAAATAAGGGTGAGATTCACTAAATTCCTAAAAATATAAGCACCATTTCGTTAACATAACCATGTAGTAAACGGCTTACATTTAAACGTAAGCATCACCATCTCAACAAAATATGCGGTATTCAATTTCCCTGTGTTCTTGGACATGACTCTCTGGAGCACTATCTTTCTTTTCGTTCCTTTTAATATAAATTCCAAAACATTTAAAATTATTTAAAACATTGGCAATATTGCAGATTAATTTAAATTACCGTACCAGTTTAGATAGCAAAATTCGTAAACGTTATTTTACAAACTTTGATTTTTTATTTGAAAAAAAAAGTTTAAGACAAATTCAAATTACACACCATGTGCCTAAAAAATGTAAACATGTTTTCGTTACTACTTTAAATGTGTAATCTTCCTAAATAAATTCGTATAATATTAAAACTTGTTTATCAACATACTAAATACTATATTTTGTGTGTAAAATTCTAGCAGAAATGCCTAACTTAATTTGTTACGCATTTTGTGTACAAATGTATGCATTCTGCGTATTTTTAAATAAAAATTTACACAATTAAAGCAGCATTTTTATATGCATTATTTAGAGTGTAATATGGAGTCTGGAGGAGAATATGTAAATTTGTCATGACAATTTCTTTAAATAGATAAAAAGGTTTATAACTTGACATGTTTTTTTTAATCACCTGGATTTAGAATTTTTCATACAAAAAGTGGATTTATTAAATCCAAAAAAGAAAGCTGGATTTAATAAAGCCATAATAAAAGCACAACTATATGAAACAGCCTATTAATTTAATGACAGAAAAAAATACGAATGAAAATTAAAAGAGAAACAAAGAAATTGAAAAACTAACAAATAAAAGGTTTTTATTATTTTTTTTTTATGAAATATGTTTATAAAAAAAAAAACTACACCCCACCAAATACATATTTTCGATCTTGGACATGAGAAATAGCTGAAATAGAAATGGCAATTTTTCGCTCTACAGTAAGTAATTTAATTAAATCCAATTAGTAGGAATATTAAATATTGCAACGGAATTTTTCAATTGTGTAAAAATATAAATTGAAGTGATAAAACTGAAAAGGCAGACTGTTTATCGCTGTTTTATATAAAATATAATTAAAAATTAAAAGTTAAAGTAAAATCCTTCATCATCGAATTCGGTATTAAAAATTAGGGTGAAAGAAGTGTCGGACAGAAAATTCTTTTTAAAATAGGGAGAATCTAACCCCATCTGTTGAGCACTTTTAGAAATACTTTTTGGATTTATTAAATCCAAGTGATTAGAAAAAACGGCTATTATATTTCTGCTTGAAACTTGACTAGACCTGCACTCAAAAAAATAAGTTAGTAGAAAAATTAATAAAACTTCTTCTATATCAAGTATTCTAGTTTTCGAAAACTTTTTTGTTGAAATGTGTTTTCAGTAAAAGTTTAAGTTAAACACTAAACTAATTTTGAACTAATGTTTTACTAATTTATTGTGCTACAAAAATTGTGCTGATAAATACATTTTAGTGCGGACAACAACCAGGCAGATAAAATGTAGATGTCCGCACTAAAAGTGCAAATATAGAAAATTATACTAAAAACAAAACGCTTCTACGACATCTAAAAAATAAAACCGTGAACGATTTTTGTATTTGTCTTTCATACATAAAACAAATTAAAGCCAAAAGATGGATTTCCATAAAAATACTTACCATGTAATAATTCTGCTAATAATTCTGAATATGTTGAAATAATGCGGCGAGTATGTAAATATGATCGAGCAGGGCAGAATCTTGAAAATTTTTTTGCAATTTCATGAGGAAACTGGTAATCCACCGGAAGATTATTCAAATATTATAAGGTATAACTCAGATGCAGCTAGAATTTCAACTATAGAAAAGAGTGAACAAAAAATTAACAAAACACGAAATGACTCCCTGGTTGAATAAAATTTTACTCGATTTAATACATTATAAGAAAAAGTTTTGAAGATGAGAAAAAAAGGTAGGTACGATGTCGAAAGTAGACTAAAAAGACTTCGTAATGTTATCAGGAAGGCTTGCAGAGAATGTATTAATAACACTGTGCACGAAAAGGAGACTTTTTTCCCCGACAGGTGGGGGACCCAGTGTGTAAAACTATTTCGGGTATGCTGAATCTTATGGTGCTAGCCGTTTTTCTAGGTTAGCTCTTAAAAAAAAAGATATTTGAGTTTCAAAATTATGGTTTCAAGCACCGCTAAACACTCGATTTTTTAATTTGTTTACCGTTAATTTTTAGTTAAGTTATTTGTTACACTACTAAGAAGCTTTGTGTTAAAAATAATCAAAATCGGTCTTGCGGTTCAAAAGTTGTGATTGAAAATGTGAGGACACCATAAAAACCTTTATGCAAATTTTTCACTTCTATACAAATTTCAGTACATTTAACGAAGCAATAAAATGTACAATTTTGTATGGAAAATTTCGAAGTGTCTTCACATTTTCTCTCAAAACTTTTGAACCGCTGCACTGATTCTGATCATTTTTAACCCAAAGCTGACTGGGGGAATAACAAATAACCTGGGCAAAAATAAATGGTCAAAAAGTTAGACAAATCGGGGTCCTTGGACCCAGAATTTTCAAACCCAAATATCTTTTTTTCAAGAGCTAATCTAGAAAAACGGATAGCATCACTGGATTCAGCGTACTCGAATTAGGTTTACCCACCGGGTCCCCCGCTTGTTGGATTTTTCAACTAGCACAGTGTAATTATTACTGTAACAATTTAAATCAACAAAGAAATGTTGGAAGTTCTTAAATGAAAACCTTGGTCGCAAAAGAAAAAGCGAAATAAATATTACAGATCCTAATGGTATTTTGATTGTAAGTGATAAAAAAGTGAAATTTGTAACCAATATTTTCTTCAAATTCCAAGAACTTTGAAGCAGCAGATATAATACGAGTACTTACCCTTGCAATATTCTACGAACGCTAAATCAATGCCAATGCAGTTTTAACTTTTCCCATAAAACTGAAATGGAGATTGATGAAATTATTTCAAATTCAAATCTGACCAAAAATTGTGGATATGATAAAATTTCACCTAAAATGGTGTTTCAGTGCAAGGATGTAATATCTGCTTATCTTTCAAGGATTTTCAACAGCATAATTGATAATTCAGTATACCCTGATAATTTTAAAATAGTTAAAATTGTACCAGTACCCTAAGAAAATAATGCCACATTGTTAGAAAAGTTTTGGGCCAATAGCATTACTACCTTCAGTTGATAAGGTTTAAAAAACAAATTCTGTACAAACAACTATCATCATATTTAGATTAAAACAATTTACTGTATAGACACCATTATGGGTTCAAAAACGGATGTTGTACCGAAGAAGCGATCGTTAATGTTTTCAATAATATATGTCAAGGAGTAGATAGTGGACTTAATGGCATGACAGGCATTTTTTATGATTTTTCGAAAGCGTTTGATTAAGAAACTGCGTTATTACGGTATTTAAAGAAGAGCGTTATAGTTGTTAAAAAGCTATTCAACAAATAGAAAACAATGTGTTGAAGTGATCTGTTGCAGGAGGTATATGGGTAATGTTAAATATGGAGTTCCCCAAGCAAGTGTGTTGGGTCCATTGCTTTTTACTATTTATATATATCAATGACATACAAAACCTACAAGTTTTTGGAAATCTGATTATGTTTGCTGATGACATTAGTATTTTTTGTCCTTATAAATATGAAATTGCTCTGAAAGCTCATATGGAATATGATGCACACTGATTACAGAATAAGCGAGAATAAAAAAATTTAGTTTAAATGCTGAAAAAACTGAACTACTTTGGTTTAGGCCATACTTAATGCATAATCAAATTTTTTGCATTTTTGTAGATGGTACAAAGTAATCTGTCATGGAATATGCATATCCAACAACTAAAAACTAAAATTATATCTGCTACTGGATTGCTTTATAAATTTAAAAATAAATTAAATACTAAAACAATCATTTATCAAGCGTTAATTCACAGTCACTTAAACTATTTGCCTATTATTTATGCCTGCAAGAAAAGTAATGAGTTTAAATCACTGCAAAGATCTCAAAATAAGGCGCTACAAACAGTTTTTAATCTACCGCTAACCTTTTCAACTTTATCTCTATATGTGACAGCGCATAGAGAAAGGGACCTAAGGGTAAAAAAATCAATTTTTTTTTTTTTGATGTGGACAACATCTGAGCATCGAATGAGACCGATCCCATGCCCTCCTGAGAAAGGGACCTATTTTGCGCGTCACATATAGAAATGTATCTGAAACAGTTCTTCCTGTATATGCACTGATAGAATTTTCGTTCATAGTATTAATGAATCAATTTCATTAAAATGGATTCATTGATTTAATGAAAAAATTCATTAACTGTATGAAAATTCATTGCTGCTGTGAATTTTTTTTCGATTTTATTTTAGTTTTTTAAATTAATGAAAGTTTTTAAAATTTTTTAAATAAAAAATTTAAAGTGTGGGTTTTTAATTTTTATTTAAAAAATAAAAATTCTTTTTTCGACCTTTTGAATTGATTAATTAGAAATTTATTAATTCAGTTCGAGGCCAATTTCTTTATTATGAATTAAAGAAAGAAAATACTATCGTTTCGGGCATTTTCCAGGTCCCCTTCATCAGTCTTCTTTAGAAAGTAGTGGCAGTAGTGCAATGCAGTTTGAAGCATCAAAATCTCATATTAAATGTAGTCTGATCGAATGCCCTATTTTTCAAACTTAAATGCATATGAATATCTCAATAGCCAAAGGTTGTTGCAAACAAAAATTGAACCACCATAACGTATGAGTTATTTAAATGCATATTTAAATCAAGTATACGTCATGGGCCGTGGCAAAGAACACAAAATGTACCTACATATATCAACATTTAATCACCTACAGTGTAACTGCATTATTTTTATAAAAAAACATATTGTTCAGCAAATTTTGGGTTATGCCTTTAGCATCAGTGGTTATAATGGGAAATGAAAGTACACAGAACTCGCAATGTATGTTGCAAAATTAGCTATAATTTTTTTTATTTTATGGCTTCGCAAAATATATTTCTGTTTAATAGACGAGCACCCAAGAAAAGTTGAAAATTGTACCCAGATAGTTTGTTTTTCTACTGAGCAGTTTTGTGTTAAAAATTATCGACATCGGTTGACAAAATAGCGATTATTTCAGAGAAGCTGTTATTTTTTTAATATGTTCTTGTTATTTTTGTTAATAACACAGTACAACAAAATAAGAAAAACTTGATGCATCGGCGTTACGATACATTATTTCTAATAGACTTTGGGACGCAGATCACGAATATGGCCATAAAATTTAAAAGTTAGCTATAGTTTAAGAAATATTTACAAAACCGATTTTCTAGGAAAACTAAATTTTTTAATAAACTTTTTGCAAAAAAATACAAAATTGCAAGTAATAACGCTATTTTTTGCAACATTTTAAAATGATGCAATATGCCCTTTAGTTTGATATATTGCACGTTTTGACAGCTGCGATAATATCCCCTATACGCGTATTTAAATTTGTAATTTCCCTATTTTCACGATTTCGTTAATAAATAATCTGCGATGAAAGGAATATCTAATATTTGAATTTGTACCTTCAGTAAACATTTCATGTTACATAATTTATCAAAAAATTTCCGCCTTTTCTTTTTTAATTTTAAGTTAAAATTGACTAAAACTAAAAAAGATAGACTTCTATAATACCTGAAAATTAAGGAGTCTGTGATAAATCTTAAATTATAAAACTCAGCTTAAACCATTCAGAAATGTAAAATATATATTTTCTAATCAATTTCAACGAAGTTTTAGATATTTGAGGTGTAAGTTCCTAAAGAGTAACGATTTTAAAAGATGCATGTTCAAAAATCTACTTTTTCCCTTTTACCATAGTAAATACATATAGAAAGATATAAAATTTGTATTTGAGACTGAATTTTCTGCCAATGTTGATGCAAAAGTTGTGATTCCTTTTGATAAAATCAGTTTAGTGGAATATGAATTTATGTCATGTGTTAAGGTTTTGAAAATCCGATAAAGGGATTTTACTAAATTTGCGAAATAGGAAAATAAGTGAAGTTTTCACTTTACTTGCAATTATATCCTAGATCCTTTACCTAATCAAAATAAGATGATACGGTTCTAAAAGTACAAAGTCTATATATTTAAACCATATTAAAAATTATCCGTCGTTTAGTCATGCATATGAATAAATAAGAAATTTTAAAGAAAAAATAGTCTTTTTTCTAAAAGTTAAATTTGCGAATATTTCAAAAAGTAGAGCTAATATTAAAATTTGGTATTCACATTCATGATATTAATCCTAAAATCTATCAGAATCATGCGCGGTTCCAGCAATTAATATATAGGGGGGAAAATCATACGCCACCGTAGACAAATACATTGAGTTGGACACTGAGGCGTATGATTTTTCCCCTTATATTAATTGCTGGAACCGCGCATGATCAGAATTGATATGTCGCATGCCCGATGCATTTTTGGTGTTGTACTGTGTAATTATAAATGCATATAAACCAGCTATTACATATGTATATTAGAGTTCGTTTTGAAAAAAAATCTTTTTCGTGTTTTATTTTCTGATATCATCATTTTTTAGATTCTATTTGGATAAAAGCAAATAATTCTAAAAATCGGTTTTTTCTTAATTTAAACTCCTTCACCTCCTACAAGGCTGCTGAAAACGCTGATTTTGGGTCCTGGTTTTAACGAAGCAAAAACAGTTTTATTCAGTGCAAACCTGACTTAACCACTCGATTCTGCAGTAAAACCAGTTCCACGAACATTTTTGATACTTCCATAAAGTATCAGAGACCCTCGAGAACACCCAGCAAAATCTTTCATTACCAAATATATATAATAGCTAACGCGCGACTACTTATTTATTTATAAGATAATGCGAATTTGGTAACTACTTATTTTTTAACCACTAGTAAGTATATAAGTAAGTCGTATTATTTAACAACTTGTAACCACTTATTTTAGAAAATATTATAAGCGAACTAAGTGTTTAGGATTAAAATGATAGTACGATTTATGCAATTAACGTTATTTGAAAAATCAATATAATTATAAAATTCATTAAAATCGTTGCACATTCTTATAATGGAACCTATTAGTTTTTCCGTCAGCATAGTTGTGACGGAAAAACGGAGTATAAAGCGGATTGTAATATCTCGTTGGACGTTGAGGGACATTAAACACCAGGTTACTGACAAGAAATTCAGAGCATACATCACCATTAATCAGCTTGAATAGAAACGTAACACTCATCATTTTTCTTCGGCTTTCCAAGGTAGGTAACTTGATGCGAGCCAGTCTGGTCGAATAGGATGGAAGTTCGGCCGCAGGGCCCAAATAAAAGCTCCGCAAACAGAAGAGCAGAAATTGTTTTTGGACGGATTCAATCAATTGCACACGAACATTTTGTTGAGGATCCCAGATAATGGAACCATATTCCAAAATTGGCCTCACAAGGGCAGTATAGAGTTGCTTTGTGACATTCGGTTCGACGAATTCTTTGGCCCACCGTTTAATGAAAGAAAGTACGCCACGAGCTTTATTTACAGTCAAAGTAATATGTTGTATAAAAGTAAATTTGGCATCGAAAAGAACACCAAGATCATGAATTGTGTCTTCTAACTCCAACTTGTTGCCACCCAAAGAGTAGTAATTAGGATCACAAAACTTTCTAGAAAATCGAACATGTTTGCATTTTTTCAGGTTTAACTCCATTAAATTTAAACAACACCATTCATGGAAGCTATCCAAATTCTGTTGAAGACATGTGTGATCAGCAAAATTATCAAAGCTATGAAAGATTTTCACATCATCAGCATAAATTAAGACATTTGAATATTTTATCGCTAACGGTAGGTCATTAATAAAAAGATGTCACTTCATGAGCACTTTATAGGGTTTATAACTGAATATTTTGCCACTTCGCCACCAGAGTTAGTGCATTTTTAAATATGTACAAAACTAATAGAATGCAGTCTTCCAGAGTCCATATTTTCAAACTGGATATCTGATTTCTTTAGAAAAACCTTCGGATTAGGAGAACTCTCAAAGTTCTCACAACCTGATCGTTTTTCTATAGTAAAATTCTTCAGAATCTAAGGGTTCTTCTAAACGAAAAAGTCCTTCGAATCTGTTGATTTTTCTATAGAAAAGTCCTAAGAATCATAAAATAATTAAGGTTATTCTAAAGACAAATTGGTTAATAAGAATTCAATAGTGTTTTATAGGAACAAATCTTCAGCTTGAAGGCTTTCCTATGAGGCAACATTTTTACAATCTGACGGACTTAAGGACTTTTACTAAAGAAAAATCCTGAGATATTGATAACTATTTGCTGTAGAAAAAGCTACAAAGAATGTTTTTTTTTATTTTGTCAGAAAAATTCCTGGAATTTTTGATCCAATAGGGAAAAAAGCTGCATAGAAAGAGCTTTCTGGATAAAATTTCAATGAACTCCCTTTACGCAATAATTCCGTTAAAATCCTCTTCAAATCTATTGTCTATGAAAACTTTAATGTGCTTATTTATATTTTGACATTTGGGCTCTTACTATTAAAAATATTTACAATTACACACTTTATGTCTAATAAGAATATTTAGGCACAATATGTGTAATTGTAACGAGTTAATGCGTATAAACTTATAAACATGTATATAAACAAGCAAAATACTGTATTTATGTGTTTTTTTGTAGACAAAAATGTCTAATTAAATTTTGTACACATTTTGTGTCTAATATAACGCATTTTGTTAAATTTTACATGAAAAGGTACTATATTTATAATATTAATTTTTCATGCATTTTTTAGAGTGTAGAATACCTCAGATTTTAAGGCTTTTGCTTATATAAAAATCATAGAAATATTTAGATTTTGAGAAATTGTTCCCATAACAACTCTAAATTCTGAGGATTGTCTTGTTGAAGAAAAAACAGTAAGATTTAACGGATTTTTAAAAGAAAATCTCTGAAATTTTGAAAGCTTTTTAATGTAACAAACCCTCAGATTCTAAGCAAAAAATTTCTCAGGATATTGAAAATTTTTATAGGAAAAAGTATTGTTTTTTGGAGGAAAATTCCTCTGAAAATTAATGACATTCATTAAAAAACAACTCGAAGATCTTACAAAATCTAGGTGTAATTTTTATTATTTGTTGTAATTAAGATTTTATAATCTAATTGTTATAGCTCTTTTTTACGTTAATTTTGTACGTGGTTTCATTAATAAAACATTTTTTTTTTTAAATGCGTTTCGTTTTATTATATAGAATAATTTTGTACATTATTTAATAGAAAATATTTTGCATGTATAAATATGCATTATAAAAGTGTTTATAAACATCTTAAATGTAGACTTATGCATTAAATATATTTTTTTAGGCACATTCAATTTAAATTTCAACAAACTATAATGTTGCTAAACATCTTTGAACGTATGCTCAAACACATTTTGTCTATTACTATTACACACAATGTGTCTACATTGTTGAAATTTAAACACTGTTCAACAAGTTCAACAAAAATTTATTAGAGTGTACACTCTAATAAATATTTGTTGAAATCTACTCTATTAAAAGGAGGTAACTTGATACCTACTATAAATTGGGCAAAAATAGACACAGTGTTTAAAATCAAAATATATAAACACAGTGTGTTTAAAAACAGTAGGCACAAAGTGTGTAAAAGTACGTTTATAATTGTATCAAAAAGTTCAGCAACATTTGAATTATGTTTATTTTTGAATGTTATGTGTCTAAAATAGCTTTGTTAAATGCGTATGATGACTAGAAACTCTCTGTATATTATATTTCCTTAAAATAAAACAAAATGCATTTAAAAATAAATAGATGTTTTTATTAACAAAATAAAATCATGACAAAGAAAATCTAAACATTAAAGTTTTAAAAATAACAATAAGTATCTTTAAACACGTACAACAAAAGACAAATCTGCAAGTCTTCCTCACCGAAAACTAGTGTTCTGAGGAGTTTTTCCTCAATAGGAAAATCCTGAGAAAATATATAAGGAAATACTGAGAATCTGAGGTGTTTTCTGTAGGAAATCTCCTTATTATTTTAGGGCATTTCTATAAGAAAAGTTCTCCCAGAATCCAACGCGACCTTCAGAAAACCCATCATAATCAGACGGGGTTTCTAAAGAAAAAACTAAATAGAATTTACTGCATTTTCTTTGAAAAAAATACCGCAGAAAAAGTTACCTGTATCTGAGGGTTTTTCTACAAGAAACTGTTCAAAATATGAGGAATTTTCTATGGGAATCAGATAATTTTTTATGGAATCACATTATTCTTCTATAGAAAATTTTACTTAGAAAAACGTCCTCATAATTTCAGGAGTTTTTCTTGAAAATGGCTCCAGAATTAAAGGGGTTTTCTAGAAAAGTTCTTAGCATTTAAAGGTTTGCTACACTAAACTTTGGGAAATAATTGGGGTTTAAATTAGCAGAAAAATTTGTAAAATTAACAAACATAAATTACTAAAAATTAAGATGCAAAGTTAGTTCAAATACGGATGAATGTAATTGATATCCTAAATGGGATTTACAAGAATATTAGTTCAATCCTAAATTTAATACAAAATAACAGGCAAATTAGTTCATTTGAGCCAGAACGCGTTTAACAGACTTTTCTACTAAATTTTTTTATAAGTGTACTAGAAAAAGTCCCTAAAATTTTAAAGTTTTCTATAAAAAAAAGTCCTAAGAATCTGAGGGCTTTTTTGGGAAATTGTCATCAGAATCTGAGGATTCTTTTCCCTAAAAGATAGTCCCTAAAATTCGAAGCTTTTGCTGTAGTTAAAGATTCTTAGAATATAATGGTTTCTTTTAAAGAAAGGTTTTCAAAATATGAGGGTTTTTTACTGAAAAAATGCCTCTTTTTTTATGGGTAATTTTTCCACTACTGAGGTTATGAATTTTTTCCATGCAAAAAGCCTGATTCTCAGGAATTTTTCTCATAGAAAAAATTTAGATTGCGAAACATATTTTCTACTTTTTTCGATAGACCTTTTTCCTTTAGAAAATCCTCAGGTTCAAACGGCCCTTTTTCAATAGGGAGGACAGCTCAGAAAACCCTTAGATTCTAAAACATTTTCCTAAAGAAAGAGCTGCAGATTCTAACGATTATTTTGTAGAAATTCAACGGCTTCTGAAGATTTTTCAAGAACTTGTAAACGCCTTAGATTCTAATGAGCAACAGACTCTATGGATTTTTCATGGAAAAATCTACAGCTTCCGGGAACTCCCGGATTCCGGAGAGTTCTCTCTAAAGAAAAACCCAAGATTAAGGGACGCTTATCCATTAAACAGCTTATTTTTTGGGCACTTTTCTCATAGAAATGCGTAATTTTTAAGCTGTTTTTCGTACCGATAAAGGTCTTTAATTCTAAGTGTGCTACAAAAAATTCGGTTGAATCTGAAAACCTTAACTAGAAGATGTAACTTAAACTTAAGTTGCCCCTGGCATCATTAAAGCACTAATTTTCGTCTATTTGCTGGATGGGTTTCGGCAGTATTCTGTGAGTCTTTGATGTTTCAATTAGGTCTGAAAAATATTTACAAATTAGGATAAATTATATTTTACGATTTTTTAATTTTTAATTTGTAATATATTATACTTACATACATGTCTTTTTATTTATTAATTGCATGGTTAGAAAATGCGCGTTTGAAATTCCTAATTAAATTAAAACTAGTTGTTGAGCCTTCTGGAATTTTTTATTTTAGTACCTAATTTCGTAAAACACTTGGGTGAAGTGAAGGGAACTTTCAATGTAAATTGTTTTTGTAACAAAAACAATTTCTATAAAATAACGCAACACTTCACCGAAGTGTTTTAGAAAATTACCCCCTTAATTTTTTCTTGATGACATTATTTGAAACATTTTTTTATTTTGTGTTTACAAATTTTTAACATTTACACACAAAATGCCGATTTTTAAAAATCAAATGCTTAAAAGATTAAAAACATCCCAGCTAGCAATTTCAGAGCGCTCATAAATTAGATTTTAAAATGGCTCATAGAAATGATTATTGTTTTTTTGAAAACACTCTTTTTTTGTAGAAAATATGAACCCTCAGAAAACAATCCAAAAAGTTGTCTCTACAATCTAAAAAGCTGTCCCAAACTGAGGGTTCATTTTTCAGACTCAAAAAGAATCCAAAATTATTTAAATTTATGAGGAAAATTTCGATTTTATACGTTCTTTTTTCTGAGTCATTTCTGAGTACACAGGGGGCTCTTTTAGACGGACCACTTTCATAGGAAAAAGTGGAAAAATGTTTATGTTTTTGGAGCTCACTTCTGAGTCATTAGTGATCATCTTTGTTTGCTGGGATGTTTATAAACATGCTTATTACTATATTTTTTATTATTATTATTCTTTATTTCAGTCTATGGATACAATATTATCCTTACAGACTAGCAACTTATATCTAAAACTAATTATTTATAACAATTTATTTAAAAGAGTTTTAAACTTTTTTTTTTTCATAAAACATTTTATTTACAATCTATCCATTTAAGGATAATAAGCAAATTTGATATAATAATATTTACATTGGTTGTTGGGCTACAGCAAGTACAACAACATTTAACAAACTAACTTTTTAGTATTTATACAATTATTTACAAATGAATTAAATATTGCGATTAAAATAAATGAGTATTTACAGAAGGATAAATGAATGGTTACATTAGTGTGAGATTACATTTTAGAAATAATTAATTAATTAACGAAATGGTAAATCGAGAATATGATGCCGTTTCAGTCTTTTAACTTCTTCAGTATCATCAAGTAGGGAAATGGCCAATGGGTTGCAATGATTACTTAACCTTTCGAGATAATTTGTGCTGAATCTGTTGATTTCATCTTTAACCTTTGGAATAAATAAATCATTATGTATAGTTTTATTAGAAACAAACCATGGAGCTTTAATTATTGATCTTAATGTTTTATTTTGATATCGTTGTAATATCTCAATATTCGAATGGCTGGCAGTACCCCATAGTTGAATCCCATACGTCCACACTGGCTTAAGTATAGTTTTATATATTATTATTTTAGATTCAATATTAACTTGGGACTTCGGGCCTAACAGCCAATAGAGTCGTTTTGTTTTTATTTTTAAGTGCTCCTTTTTAGCTTTAATGTGAGTCTTCCATGTTAATATTTTATCAATATGAAGTCCTAGATATTTCACATTGTCTGTTTGGGGAATTTCACTATTGTTGATAAACAAACTTGGACAGACACCTTTACGTAATGTAAATACTACATGAACAGATTTTTCAGTGTTGACTTTTATATTCCATTTGTTCAACCATATTTCAATTTGATTAAGTTCTCTTTGGACAAGATTTGAGGCTTCAATTGGGCATGTGCTAGAAGCTAATAGTGCTGTATCATCTGCATAAGTTGCAACTAAAACATTGTCATTGATAGGCATATCTGATGTAAATATAGTATAAAGTGTTGGTCCCAAAACGCTGCCTTGAGGAACACCTGCCATTATATTATATATTTGTGATGTTTCGATGTTTACTTTAACGTAGAAATGACGATCACTTAAATATGACTTAAGTAGCAAATAGTATGGTGTTGGAAGCAGTTTTTTAAGCTTAAAGAGTAATCCGCTATGCCAGACTTTATCAAACGCTTGTTGTACATCTAAGAAGACACCAGAACAATATTTTTTCCTTTCCAATGTATCTCTTATAAAGTTTACAATACGATGGCATTGCTCAGGAGTACCATGATTTTCCCTGAAACCAAATTGGTATTCAGGTATGATGTTGAATTTTTCCAAGTTTGGCGACAATCTTCTCATAAATATTCTTTCAAATATTTTGGAGAATGTGACCAACAAACTAATCGGTCTGTAAGATGTAACAACATTCTCCGGCTTATTGGGTTTTGCTACCATTATTATTTCTGCGCACTTCCATTTAGATGGGAAATGATTCAGTCTCAGTATGGAGTTAAAAATCAACGTAAAAATATTATCCCCTTTTTAGGAAGATTTTTCACTACAACTCCATTGATACAGTCGTATCCTGGAGTTTTATTACAATTTAATTTATTTACTTCTTCTTGAACTTCAT
The DNA here is from genome assembly GCA_949987735.1 of Leucophora obtusa. Taxonomy (NCBI): domain Eukaryota; kingdom Metazoa; phylum Arthropoda; class Insecta; order Diptera; family Anthomyiidae; genus Leucophora; species Leucophora obtusa. The sequence continues at coordinate 67,542,999 of OX465296.1, forward strand.
GAGGCGATATGTGCTTTATAGGCAAATCCATAGGACATGGACTATCCAAAAAGTTTATTATTTCATCAACTTGACTGCTGTTGCTTAGTGTATGTGGTTGAAATGTGTTTTGAAGATGTAAAGCAAATGCTTCAGCTTTATTCTTGTCTGTTTTACACCACACTCCATTAAGGTTCTTTATGGGAGCATTTCTTTTCGATGGACGTTTAATATACTTAGTTGCTTTCCATAGACTGAATTCATCATTTTTGGATACACCAAGATTTCTAAGAAAGTAACAAAGATGTTCGTTTTTCAAATCAAAAAGACGCTTTTTTAGATCTTTAGCTGCTTTGTTAAACCGCTGTTTATCATTTGGATTTCTACTGGTTTGCCACACTTTTCTTAATCTTCTTTTATTTTGAATTTCAGCGGTGATAACAATTTTATCTTGACTGTCACAAATGTTTTCTTTTGGAGTTGATATGAATCCAGATTCATGGATTAAGTTATTGAACCCTTCAACGACATCATCTAATTCTGTTGACGATTTAATACTGACATTAAGGTTAACATTTCTTTCGATCCAAATTCTAAAAGAATTAAAGTCTGTCTTTCGGTTAACTATTTGGTATTTTTTAGAGTTTGAATGAAGGAATGTATTAAAGTTTAACAGAATTGGAGAGTGGTCTGAACTAAGTGCATCACAAAATTCATTAGATATGTGAAGAAATTGTCTAGAGATACCAGAATACACTACAAAATCCATTAGATCCGGTAACTTTCTTGGGTCTGTTGGCCAGTACGTTGGACTTCCGGTTGATAAGACAGAATAGTTATTATTGACAACACAATTATGCAGCTCAATACCTTTGGGATTACGTACTCTCGAGCCCCACCAAGGATGTTTGGCGTTAAAATCGCCTCCTACTATAAATCTTGGCCCCAAACTGTTAAAAAAGTCGTAGAAGTTTTGAGAAGTTACACTATAGCGGGGTGGAAAATAAATAGCACAAATAGTCACATCACTTAAGTCACTTTTGACTTTGATGCAGACAGCTTGAAGAAAAAGGTTGACTTATAATATCTGAGACTTTATATTTAATAGACGATTTTATTAGAATTGCAGATCCTGCGTGTGCATTATCATGTGGTTGGTTGGCTATAATTAAATCAAAACCTCTAATTTTAAAAAAGGTTCTACTTGTAAAATGTGTCTCTGAAACTAGGAGTATATCGATGAAATTTGTTTTAAGGAATATTTCAATTTCTTGAGTATGGTTAGAAAGCCCATTGGCATTCCATATTGCAATACGAAGATTCAGTTGCATAGTTTTGATATTAAAGCTGACATCATGGTCAACAGTTTATTTGTTAGCTCAATTTGGTTTTGCAGTAGTATCTCAATTTTTTCAAAAGGATTTTCTGTTGTATTTTGTTGTGTATTTCTAAGTGCATCAGCATATGAGAATTGATTATTTTCTTGATTAAAAGTGTTGTTTGGTATAAAATCATAGTTATTTTGTACATAACGTACATTCTTAGATCTATTAACAATGTTGCTATTGTGTAATTTTTTCCTTAGGGCTTGCCTGTAGACTTCACATCCTTTATAATTAGCTGGATGATTTTCCAAACAATTTACACATCGAGCTGGAGAATCATTCGTTTTTTTACATTCGATAGTAAGGTGACCTAATCCACATTTAACACACTTTACTTGTTTTTTGCAATAAGTTTTTGTGTGGCCAAATTCCTGACAGCGGTGGCACTGAACAAGGTCATTCGTTTTTTTTGGAGGAACAATAGTGACAATTGCATTATTGATATGTTTAATGTTGTATATATTTTTATTATTTGTACTAGGTTCAAGATCAATATAAAACATTGGAAGGGGAGCTCTCGTGATTCTACTACGAATATTAGTGACAGTTCTGACTTGATGGCCGCAATTTTCAATAGCTACTTTAATGTCTTGAGTTGGTGTTGTATAGTGTAAATTCTTTATAACTACTCTATATGATCTTTCTTGTTTCAATTGATAGGTATGAAAATTTATTTTTTTATCATTTAAGTACTTTACTAGCATTCTATAAGTTTGAATATTTTTTACCATAACTCTAATTTGACCATCTTTTAAAGTTTTATAAGTAAATTCTGTTGGACAAATAACATTAGAAAAGGTTTTAATCATAGCGCTGATATTAGAAACATTTGGTATAATTATTCGAGGGGGTTCAGGTAAATTATTAATAGTTGTTTCCTCATTATCTGTATCACATTCCTCATCAACATCATTATCATCATCATCTTCATCGTTGCTTAGTGCAGAAAACTGGTTTTGACTTACTTTGTTATCAGTAGTATGAGTTGTTGTAGTTTTTTTTACACTTATTGCTTGTCTAGAAGTACTAGCTTCGTTATCGTTTATTTTGTTGTTATTATTTTTTGATGTTGTAGTGTTGTTGTTATTAGTTGGTAATGTACTAGCATTGTTTTCGGACGAGAAATTATTGTTGTTATTAGGTTTCTTATATTTAAAAATTTTTGGAGAATCACTTAAACGTCGTTTTTGTAATCTAGACGGGGGAACTACCTGCCAGCTTACAACGTTCTCTTCACTTTCATCACCATCATCCATGATGATTGGTAATGTAAATCGATTTTGTTCTTTATTATTGTTCTTGTTACAAGACAATTATTTGTTTTTTTTTTTAATTAACACTTTACACTTAAGAGTTCAAAAAGTTTGTACATGCGTACGCGATCACAGTCAAAAACAGACTGAGTTTTAAACTTAAAATTAGAAATACTTAAATCTAAATTTTCACAAAGATTATTGAATAACCTCATTGACTTAGTAATTGATTCATTGAAAGCATAATCAGTTCTATGAATATCTACATGGAAGAAATTATTTCGCCTAAGAGTTCTCTGCGGAACTATAATTTTAATTAAATGCAATAAATCAGGACAATCAATTACACCACAGAAAATGCCGTGCAAAAATAATAAAGCCATAATTTTCCTAAGAGATTCAAGAGATTTCAAGGAAATCCAAGAACATCTATGCTCATAAGATGTAAGGGGAGTTGAAAAATTAAAAAAAGAAAAGGTAAACTTTAGGAATTTTTTTTGAACTCTTTCCACACGGTTTATGTGGGTTTTAGCATTAGGACTCCAAATGAATGAAGCATATTCCAATCTAGAACGGACAAATGATGAATATAAAAATTTTTTAGTATGATAATCAAACAGATTACCAGTGTTACGGCGAATAAAACTTAGGAGAGAATAAGCCTTTGGTACTATGTAGTTCAAATGACTACAAAACGTAAGCTTAGAATCAAATACTACTCCTAAATCTAAAATTTCAATAACAGATGACAAAACTTGACCACCCATGGAATATTGAGCTAACAAGACGTGATGGCATCTATGAAATGTCATGTAATGGCATTTAGCTGTGTTAAAAAAAGGCCATTAAGTTGAGACCACAACACCACTCGATCTAAGTCATCCTGCAATTCAACTATATTAATGCTATTAAATATAGGCTTAAAAATCTTAAGGTCATCAGCATATAAAAGGTAATTACAATTCCTAAAACAATGGCAAATGTCATTAATAAATATATTGAAAAGAAGTGGACCTAGGATACTACCTTGCGGTATGCCAGAGGTTGGAATGAAAAAATCGGAACACACACCATCAATGGAAACTGTGCAATATCTACCAGTTAAGTAATAACGGAACCAACTTAACATTTCCGAATGGAAACCAATTTTACCAAGTTTTAATAAAAGCAATTCATGCGGTACAAGATCAAATGCCTTAGCAAAATCTGTGTAAATAGAATCAACTTGAACACCTTTTTCGAAATGGGAATGTGTGGGACACACACACAGGTGAAAACCGCTAAATTTGTAGTCGTTGACCTTCCCGCCATAAAACCATGTTGAGAAGGAGAAATGTAATTTTTTAAACGAAAAAAGAGCTTATCATAGACAATATGCTCAAAAACCTTCGCAACATTCGTCAATTTAGAAATTGGCCTATAATTAGATACATCATTCTTATTGCCAGTCTTGAGAATAGGAAAAATAGTTGTATATTTCTATCTCTGAATAAAAAAGCCAGTTGCTAAAGAGCGATTAAAAATCAATTTAAGTGGTAAGGTTATAGAAGAAGAACAACTTTTCAAAATAAAAGCTGAAATGCCATCAACATCGCATTTAAAAGAATTGGAAAGTTTAGAAATTCCCGTAGCAACATCTTCCTCTGAAATTTGTAACGACCCAAAATCAAAAAATGAATTTATAGAATTTAGGTCAAACCCATTATGAAAAACATCATCATTAAAATTACTCTGAAAATACTTAGCAAAAAGGTTAAGTGAACCTTTCAATGTGTTTGAAATTAAACCACTGTAAGACATTGAAGCTGGAATTGTGGAACTTTTCCTCTTTGAATTTATGAAAGTCCAAACTTGCTTAGGATTCTCCTTAATTGAATTATTTTGGCTCATTATATACTGGTTATATAAAAACTTGTTTAAAAAATTAAATTCTCTCTCGTAATGAAGAAAGAGTTTTTTGTCGGAGGCATTATTTGTGGACTTAAATTTCTTGTGAAATTTATTTCTAAGATTTTTCAACTTCTTTAAACCTTTAGTGTACCACGGGAGTTTATATAGTTTCGGGTTAACCCGAGGAATATTTGCACGAAAAATGTTAACTATATTAAACAAAAATTTTTCATAACAAATTGAAACAATTTCACTATTTAGCAAATTGTACCAATTTAAATCATTAATAATAGAATTTAAATTATTAAAATCGCAATCATAATAATTATAACGAACATCATCGATTTTGTTATTATATGCATATTCATAGAACTCTATTTCAACTTCCAAGGCACTATGATGAGTCGAGGAAGGAGAAATAGGCAAAGCAGATTCACATAATGAGTATTTCAAGTCCGAGCTAACAAATACCAAATCAAGTAGTTTATTCAATCTATTAAAAACTGTATTAATCTGATGCAAATCTATACTAAAAGATGAATCAATAAAATTTATTTCAAAAGATTTGTTGAGATTACTAGGCAAAAATAGATCTGAGTTTGGAATTTCAGACCAAATGACATCCGTTAAATTAAAATCACCAAATAAGCACAATTTATCACCATAATTAAAACTCTCGGCTAGGTGAACAATATTTGAAGAGTGAGCAGCATACAAATCATCAGAACTTTTCGGTGGAATGTAAGAAGCACAGATATAGAGATCACCAGTTACCGCCTTAATAGAAACGCATATTTGATCGATCAATGTGTCATGATTGATTAGTGGAATTGCCTTACAACACAACGATTTCTTGACTGCAATTAAGACACCACCTCCTTTACTACAGCCGGTTTTCACTTTATCTCTATCTTTACGATAGACAACATATTTGAATGGGTTGAAGAATTCTTCATCATAGAAGTCAGTATTAAGCTACGTTTCAGTGATAATGAAAACATCAAAGTCACATTGAGAAGTGAAGATATTAAATAACGTTGATTTAGTCCGCATTCCAGAGACATTTTGATAATACATTTTTAATGTATTACAATCATTATTGGTAGCTGTTAGATGATCCGCTCCGGCGCCACCTGTTTTGGAAAAAACTTAAACGGCCGAACCTTTATATCAGACGTCCAAAGTTCAGGTTTAAACAATTCTTGGTAATATCCAGGAGAAATGCCAAGTTTGAAATTTATGAATTTAAAGTCATTTAAAGAAGCATCCTTCTTCACCAGTTTGTGACATAATAAATGTGTTTTATCTATGTCAAGATGCTTAGCAATTCTATTTTTCTCCTCAGTAGCCGTTGGTTTAAAAGGGGATAAATGTACCCATTTCATTTTAACCACAACATCTAATTCACAATTATTGTTATGCCCAACAATGACTTTACGGGATTTATTAGACTTCTTTCTCTTAGTCACAACTTTAAAATTAGCATTATCAACATTATCCACATTTATAGCCGAAAGAGTAGCATTACCATTTTCATTGACAGGAGCAACACTCTGACTATTATCAGTTGGAAAAACAACGTTTTCACCATTTAAAACTGCTGCATTAGCAGCACCACTAGGCTTATTAAGAGTAGCCACAACTACATTATCATGTTTATTAATGATCTCTACATTTTTAGTAGTAACATCATTATTATTATCACGAACAATAGATTGAGCGACTACATTATTTGCATCAACATTAAAGGAATTTGTCTGTGAGTCAGTGATGGTATTTGAGAATTTTCGTTTGGTGCCTAAATGATGCCAAAAAAGTGCCAAAAAAGCTTTAAAAGTGCCAAAAAAAAATTAAGCAACATTTAATATTAAAAAAAAAATGTTCAGCTTTTATTTCAAATATTTATATATTTAGGCCCATTAACTTTTCTCGAGTAGTTAACTTTACCTTAACCATGGGTAACTAACCAATACTAAATATTTATCCCTATGAAAATTTAACCATAATAACTTATCAATATTTTAACTCTGGGTAGTTAACCTTAGTATGAAATGTCAGAATAAAAACAAAAGGAAAAACAAAAATTAATAACAAAAAATTTTTTTTTCAATACGGGAAAATTAAAAGTTTTTCTCGCGGTTTTTTGTGTGTTTCTGGTCATAAAAAAAATAATACACTTGACCACGTGTTTTTTTTTAAGATTCGCGGTCGCTAAATAATATAAAATGATTATGTCTTTTTGCATACTACGAGAGATGATTTAATTAAATCCATTTGGTAAGTCTATAAAATAGAAGTGAATTATTTGAACTGTTAATAAGTTTTTCATGCTAATCCAGACAACCGCGGAAAGATTCGCGCATAAAATTTAAAAAAAAATAGTGGACATTTTGTGATAGATTATTAAATTAAACCAATTTATGCGATCAGCACATCAAAGTGAGTAGAAAAATAATCGATGTGCATGATTTTGTATCTTTTGTAATAGCGAGTCTAAACTGTGGGTTGTCCAGGGGTTCCTCACATACTTTTAAGATATTTAAAACATGATTGGTTCACATTTCGTAAATTCGAGAGTGATTTCTATGCGCTTTTTTATATTTAAGAATTAAATTCAGTAGTCTTGTACTTCACGTGTACCAAAATTCTGCAAAACCTTGATAACACACCTCAACAAACTTTCAGAGGTTTCAACTTTGATACATGATTCATTTTGAATTTGATACGCTGATTCCAAATTCTTAAATGTTAGTTACCAAAAATTTATGGAATATGTGTTTTTCTGAGAGTGGTTTTCAAAAGAATTTTTTCCTATAACGGTACACAAATTAAAAAACTGTTTTCCTATGTATTTTAGAGAACAAAATTCATTCTTTACTACAGTGATGTACTTTACGCACACTATTGCATTTATACTTGTGTGTGTAGCAGCGAAAAAACGAAGTTTAATCTACGGTACACTGATAAAAAATTTCAATTGCAGAAAAAAGATTCTTTTTTGAAAAAAGTGAATTTCATAAAAATATATTTTTTAATATATGAACCCCTTTGAAACTAAAAAATATATATTTTTTCTATTTTGGCTTAAGCGGACAAGGGCTCCTGGGAACCACCATGGCTCAGAAACAGTTTCGCGTTGTATCATATTAGTGTGTGTACTCAAGTGAAAAAAATGTTGTTAGAATTTAAAAAAATAGATTTTTTGCATAGAAAGAAAGCTACACTCATAGAAATAAAGCTGTACAAATGCACTCATAGAAATAAGTCTATAAAAATAGCACAAAAATTTGTTAAAATTGGGCTTTATGCAGGCCCAATAACAATAAAATTAACAGATTTTTTAATTAAATATTTGTAGACTTAACATAGCAAACAAAAGATGTTTTACTAACAATTTTTTTTTGCTTAATTCACATCGAATTTTGGAAAGTGAAAATAACAGATAATTTTATTAAATCAACAGAATCAATAAAAAAATTACCAAATATCTGTAGACAAATAAAATCAACAAAATGTTTAAAATTTTAAAGTTTTTTAATTTTTTTTAATGCGATTATAAATCTTCCGTTATTATATCAGCAATTTACAAGTAAAAATTTCAGTTGATTTAACAATTTAATCTGTTATTTGCATTTTACAAAATTCGGGCTAAATTTAGCAAAAAAAAAATTGTTAATACAACAGTTTTTGTTTGCAATTTTAAGTCTACAAATATTTAGTTAAAAAATCTGTTAATTTAACTGGTTTTTTCTGAAGGGTAATTTTTATCTAATTTTTAGTAACTTTTTTTGCTATTTCTACAGACTTATTTCTATGAGTGTAGCTTTTATTTCTATGACTGTACGAGAATTAATTTCAAATATTATTTTGGTACACTCATAGAAATAAGTCTGTAGAAATAGCAAAAAAAGTTACTAAAAATTAGATAAAAATTACCCTGCAGAAAAAACCAACTAACTAAATATTTGCAGACTTAAAATAGCAAACAAAACTGTTGTATTAACATTTTTTTTTGGTAAATTTAGCCCGAATTTTGTAAAATGCAAATAACAGGTTAAATTGTTAAACCAACTGAAATTTTTGCTAAATAATTGTAAATTTCTGATTTAATAACGGGAGATTTTTAATTGCATTAAAAAAACTTAAAATTTTCAAAATGTTTATGGTTTTTTCTGCGGGGTCATTTTGAACTAATTTTTGGTTACTTTTTTTGCTATTTCTACAGACTTATTTCTATAAGTAAAGATATTGCTGGGTCAATTAATATTTTTATTTAAAATAAGTATATTTCACTGGTGTTTGTTTAGGGTTTTTAAATAAAAAAACTAAGTTTTTTGAGTGTCAAACCGTTCAATTAAAATCGATTTCTCCTCTGTATTCTTTAATTCGCAAGAGATCGCCTAAGTGGTGGTCGCTTATTTTATTACGTAGCTTTGTCATAATTATTTTTAGGCTGGAAAACGCCACCTCGCAGTTATATGTTGTTCCAAACATTGAATACAGCCGGTACATTTCATTTTTAAGTTTCACATATTTATTGCCATCTAGTTGCCTCCAAAAATCCTCACCTGTATCCAAAGGTATTTCTAAATCGTCCCGCAATTGTTTTAGTTCTTCCCTTACTACTACATCCTGCCCTTCTACATCACAAGTAAGTGGACAATCATGGAGTTCTATAAGCTTTCCAATGGATTCTAAATCATTAAAACTGTCTAAATAATTTTCTTTTATAGATTCTACAATTTGGGCATATTGCTGTATTTTTTCAAAATTGTTAAACTCAAATTCAGAAAAGATGATGGATGTTTTTTATAAATTTGCAATGCTATTGTTTTTGAGTTGGTGGTTTAATAAAGATAATTTTCTATAAAAATTATGTAATTGTTTTGCTAAATCAAAAATATGTTTATTTTTGCCTTGTAGATTTAGGTTTAAGTCATTTAGTATTTCGGTTATATCGCATAAAAATGCTAGGTCCAATTGGAATTCGGGGTCTTCAAATAAAGAGACCAGCTCTTCTGTGTCCTGTTTTGGTATAGTTTTTAAAAAAATTACGACTTCTCACCGTAAATTAAAAAGGCGTTCTAGACTTTTTCCTCTACTGAGCTAACGAACTTCTGTATACAACAGGAGGTCACCATACTCTGCATTAAGGTCATTTAGAAAATCTTTAAATTTTCTATGCGTCAGAGAGTTGTGATCACCTCTTATTTTGTTTATAATTTTTATCGATATGCTCATTGTGTAAGTCATACCTAATTCTTTAGAAAAAAGAGCTTGCTGGTGTATAACACAATGGAAAGCGGGGCAATTAATTCCATTTTTGCTCATAATTCCTAAAAGACCTTTGTGTTTACCTCGCATAACATTTGCGCCGTCTGTACATATTGAGCTTAATTTTTTTTTTATCGGCAATTGCAAAGACATTTGCATCTATTGTGTCATATAAAACTTCTCCCGATTCATGACCGTGGAGGGAAATTACTTCAAAAACTTCCTCAAAACATTCTAAATTGGTATCAACGGCTTTGATACAAATAACAAGTTGACAAATATTATTAATGTCCGTGCTTTCGTCTAAAGAAATTGAAAAATATTTGCAATTTTTCAGTCTATTTTCAGCAGCAGAACGGATATATTGACTTATCTCTTCTGTCCTTTTTGTTACTGTTTTACGGGATAACGGAATATTTTGAAACATTTTTAAAATCTCCTGGCATTTTTCACCTAAACAACTCAAAACATCCAACGCTAAATTTTTAAAAAATATGCCATCGGTAAATGGAAGACATTGCTTTGCCAAAGACAAAGCAACTACATATGATGCCTTTTTATAAGGCAAAAAAACAACTTCATTTATTAATATAACGCCGTTATCCTGGTTAGTTTCATCAACCATAAATGTTAAAAAAAACTTTGCTTTTAATTCTAAGAATAATAGTGTTCGATGACCATTATTAAGTTTATTAATATTACCATGACAAGAGTCGTAATGCCTTTTTATATAAAACAACAATTTTTCGCTTATAATTTTATTACAAATTAAGCATTGTGCATCGTCATCCATATTCTCTATAAAAAAAAAAGTGTTTTCCCATTCATCATCAAACATTTTTGTACTTGTATTTTTTGTGTGTTCCGCAGCGTGATGTTGCTTCAAAAATGGTTGAACTACAATTGATTTGTTTTCTTTTAACTCAGTGAGAACAAAGCAAAAGTCGAATATGCATATCGATAGCCATACGAAGATGTTTATAGTGTCGTGTGTTGACGCAGCGCAAGCAGCATTTTCTTGTGTAACCACGCGTGGTTGGAAATTGAGAGGGAGTACATCACTGCTTTACTACCATCGTAACGGAAAGTCTTAGAGAATAGAGATTTGGAATCAGCAAGTAAAATACTAAAAATATGTATCAAGCTTCTACCGATAGCGACTTTTCATTTTGTAGAGGTGTATAATTCGTGTCAAATTGTTCTAATATTGGTCACTATTTTTAGTTTTAATTACTCAAGACAGATTTTGGGTCCTTGAACCATAAAAAAGTAAATTTTTCCTGTTTCCTTATATGATGCCAATTTCTGTAAGCTATCGCAGAAACCTAAATCCTAAATAGCAAAAATTTGTGCACGTTTTTAAGTAATGATGCAATTTTTTTAAGTTTTGGTAAAGCCGGGAAATGCACATCGAAAATACTTATATATATATACCATAAAAGATTCTTAGTCAAAGTTTGGTTAAAGCTGCGCTTTAAATTTTTTTAAATAATCATCATTACAAGTTTAATTTATTAAAATATCTTATGTAGGGTGAATTGTTCTAAAGTAGCCTTGGTTAAGTTTCTTAACCACAGAAATTTCTATGGTTAAATTTTAACATTGGTTAGAAGAAATGCTTGGTTAAAATTTAGATAAGTTATTCAAAAAATATGTTTACCAGTGGTTAAGGCTAGTAGAGGTCTTAACCAGGGTATAAATTGAGATAAGTTAACGGGCCTTAGTTACTTTAAAAATAAAAAGACAAAAAAATAAAAAAGGCGGGCAACTTATCTAAAAAGTAACCCGAGTTAAACATTACCACAAATATTTTCATATAAATTTGCAATTCTTAACTATAGTAAAGCAATAAACTTACTTTATTTTAAGATAAGTTAGCAGGTCCAAGTCTTTCAAAAAATTTGACATACATATTTTATATATATACATACATATATGTATATTAGGGCGGGTCAATTTCTGGGGAAAAAAATTGTAGGGGGAAATGATTCTACGAAGAATTCTAAGCAACTTTGCCCTAGAAACCATAGGTCTAAAATGAATTTCGAGCTTGCTGAATTTCCAAAATATTTTGTAAGTGGTGCTTTATGAGTTTGAATAATAAGTTTTATTAATTATACTCTACACCAGTACATGGACAGGGTATAAGAAGTTTGTGCTGATGATTATAATTCCAAAAAATATTGAAACATTTTGTTTCGATATAACGATATCCGTATGTCCGTCCGTCTGTCTGTATACCCACATATTTTTGTGCGCAAATATTAAGATATTTCTACAAAATTTGGTATACCGACTAATTTCGGCCCAAGGACAAAGCCTATTGAGTTTGGTTCAAATCGGTCCATGGTTTGAACTAGTGCCTATATAAAGGTTCCTCCAAAATTGTATTGTTTGCACACTACAGGTCGCAAATTGATTTTATATGGAATCGGTCCATGTTTAGACCTAGTGCCCGTATAAAAGTCCCCCAAAAATGGGCATATTCGCTAGCTAAAGGTCGCAAATATTAAGATACTTTGATAAAATTTGGTATACAGACTTATATCGGCCCAAGGACGAAATTGTTTGGCTCTCAACCAGAATAGTGTAGGGTATCGTATAGTCGGCATGCACTAAGCCTTAAAATTTACCAATTGTAAAAAAATCAATAGGCTTTGTTCTTATGCCCATGTGAATTAGCGTACCTAATTTCATTAAAATATATTCGTATTTAAGACCTGTAGTATGCAAAAAATATTTTTGGGAGGAACCTTTATATGGGCACTAGGTAAAAACATGGACAGATATTAACCATAATTAACAGACTTCGATCTTGGGCAGATATAAGTCGATAAACCGAATTTCATTAACTTCGTATTTGTAACATGTAGCGTGCGAAAAACCAATTTTGGGGGTACTTTATATGGGCACTAAGTCCAAACGTGGACCGATTTCAACCAAAATTAGTATGCTTCGTCCCTGGGATGATATAAATCGGTATACCGAATTTTATTAAAATATCTTAACATACCAACCTGTAGCGTGCGTTCATTTTTAGGCTGATTTATGTCATAAGCTTAGCAGTTTAATCAAAAATAAAAAAATTTTGAAATTTTTTTTTCTTAGAATAAGGAAAGCCGATGAAGACTCCTATCTAAAAAGTCCAGAACTGTTATCCTGGTTAACAATGCTTACATGTTAACGCAAATTTTACACAAACATTGCAGTGAAGCACTACTCACAACATATTTTTGAATTTCCGCAAGCTCGAAATCCATTTTAGACCTATGGTTTCTAGGGCAAAGTTGCTTAGAATTCTTCGTGGAATCATTCCCCCCCCCCTTCGATTTTTAATTTTTTTTGCTTCCATACAAATTGACCCGCCCTAATGTATATATATATATACAGTGACGGACAATACAATCCCAATAAACCAAAGAACGGTACGATAGCGAAATCACCTTAAATATCCGAAAACGATATCATATTCCAATAAGATTATAATATCGTTTTCTATCAGAGCTTTGAAGAATTAATTCATTAATTCAATTTTTCAATTCTGAATTAAAAATTCGATGAATTAATTCACTAAGCACCATATATTGAATGGAATTAATTCATATTTGCTTTCGTTCGATTTATTTTGTTACAAATTAATTCAATTGCAATAGTCTTTTTATTAAATCAAATAAATTAATTCACTGGTGAACACGTTCAATTTTATAAATCGAACGGAAAAAAAGTGAATTAATTCCTTACTCAATTAATTCACTACTGAATTCGTTCAGTTTCGTTTTCGTTCAGTGAATTAAAAAAAATAAAATTACGTTCAGTGAATTTAAAAAAATAAAATTAAGTTCAGTGAATTAAAAAAAAAAATAATAAGTTCACTGAATTGAAAAAAAAATAAAATAAGTTCACTGAATTGAAAAAAAATAAAATAAGTTCACTGAATTCAAAGCCTGTTTTCTGCCGTTCAGTAGAAGAAAACAATAATGTAAAAATAAAATTTTTAAATAAGCAATTATACAGCGTGTGCTAGTAAAAATGAACAAATTAGAAACCGGATGCTGTTTATCAACCGACATGATTCAAAAATAAAGCCTTTTACTATTAAAAATAAAAACTTTACAGATATAGATAAATTAGTTTGAAAAATTAATAGTTATATTTTTTCCAAATTTATCTATATCTGTAAAGTTTTTATTAAAGGCCAAAATAATGATTAAATTGTCCCCGAAAAACTGGGAGGTGTTCTAGAAAATTGTAGATAATTTTATTGTAGCGTTTGTTTTTTTAATTTTGCTACCCCTTCTAAGTAGGCGTGGCTTCTAATGAAAAACCAGCGATATCGACCTTCTATCAAATTGTATAGAAATTTTCTTAAAAAGTGCCACAATTCTATGGATAGTGCCAAGGTGCCACTGAACATTCAATAGTGCCACAAATGGCACTTTTGTGCCACTTTTACCAACAGTGCTGTGAGGAATTAGCAAAAATCAAATTAGAAGCCAAACCGGTTTTTGGTAAAGGCAAACTACGATGAGACAGAGGTTTAACGTTGTTATTGTTGGTATTATTGTTATTTTTGTTATTATCATTATTATTAACAAATTGAGCGAATAATGTTTTTAATTGTTCCACTTCATATGTTAATAAACTGATTTTCCTTATTAGGTCACTGGATGTTTGTAAACAATTGTCACAATTATAAACAATATAGGTGCATAGGGCGTTTACAGCACCCTCACTATCTACTTTAGCACAGAATGTATGAAATTTACATAGGCAAATTTCACATGTAATAGCACAGTCTTTACCAATGTTTTTGTAACATTTAGAACAAATTTTTTCCGATGACATTTTTAAACAAGTAGCCCGATTGAACGCAGAAAGCAGACTGTTGGTATCTTTACTAATTTTGTTGGTATCTTTACTAATATATGTGTGTAAACAAATATTTCAAACATTTTATGCATAAATTTAAGCATTGTGCGCTATTTTACATTAATATTTGTGCATTTATTGTAGCGATTTTACATACAATTTTTAGAGTGTATTATATTTAGTATCACAAAAATAAACTTAAAACATAACATTACTTTCGATTTTCATTTTAAAATAATTATCGGGACCATATTTGGATGCCTGTGCGAAGAAACTCGACACTATATACATAGTTACAAAAAGCTGCACCGTTAGTACACACAAACTATTAGTTGGTTGGAATTCTATTGGAACCAACAATATTTTTTCGTTATTCACTATTTTTAATTGGAAGTAACTTAATACAACCATCAGAAAAGTTAAATTTCTTATGAACAGAAAATATATAGCAATAACCCTATAGTGTCAAAGGACGCCAAAGAGCGGTCTTCAGATCCTAAGTAGATTTTAGCTAAATAGCAACTTTTTATAGAAGCAACTGTATTACAAAGATAGAAAACATAATTTACTACCCAGCAAGCATGGCAATACGAAGAAGATTCCCTGATCATATTGCCAGGAAGAAAACATTTCTTGCCGGCAATATCAATTTCGTATTGCGGAAGTTTCCTCCGTCGGGAAGAACTGTTACCCGAAAGCAATACTTCCAGGCAACACGAAAGCAATACCCCAGGAAGATAAATCGGCGATATCGCTAAGTTATCACCTGGATGATAAAAAGGTGATATCGCCAAATAAACTCCGCGGTAAAAAATAAAGGATTTATTTTTTTCATTATTAAATTTAAGCCTGAAAAAGAGCATCTGCATACATAATCCATTAACCAACACATTAATTATCTGGATGTGATCGTAGCCGATTTTTTACGCGTATTAAATATTGATTTTTTCGAGGAATTTGTTTCCTATGTATCTGGTGATTGTTTTTGTATAATTTTTTTTTTAATTTTTTCCAAAATGACAAAGAATTTCAAACAAATTTTCTTTATCTTCCGGATGATTAAAACGTAATATTGCCGCAATATTATCATAAAAAATTATGACAAAAAATTCAATTTTTGAAGTTTTTTTTCCAAATATCACCGCATTATCTTCCAAGTGATAAAAGGAAGATAATTTTAAAATACTACTTGATTATTTTCATTCAAATGAAAAATAGAAGATATCGCTTTATTATCTTCTTGGAAGATATCTTCCAAATGCCTGCAGGGTACTTTTCTTACCTAAAAACTTTTGTTGTATAGCGGACGGTTTTCAAGCGAGAAGAATGCAAATTAAAATTTTCGTAAATTGGAAAAAAATTAACTTTTTAAAACGTAGGTTCCTCATTCGGAGACGTCTGCTAAGAAGGGATCCGATGACGGACACACTCAGATAAAAAAGTTAGTAAAAAAATTTGTAAACAGTTTCCAATCGCACTTTACTATTTATACCCTACACCACTACGTGGTCAGGGTATTATAAGTTTGTGCTGATGTTTGTAACACCAAAAAATATTGGTCCTAAACCCACTTTATAATATACCGATCGGCTCAGAATTTTCTTTTATTTCAATTTAACGATGTCCGTCTGTCCGTCCGTCCCTCCGTCTTTCTGTCCATGCATTCTTGTGCGCACTCTACAGGTCGCAAATATTAAGATATTTTGATGAATCTTGGTACACCGACTTATGTAGGCCCAAGGACGAATCCTATTGATTTTGGTTAAAATCGGTCCATGTTTAGACCTAGTGCCCATGTAAGGGTCCCCTCAAAATTATATTGTTTATACGCTGCAGGTCGCAAATATTAAGATATTTCGATGAAATTTGGTACACCGACCTATATCAGCCCAAAGACGAAGCCTATAGATTTTGGTTAACACCGGTCCATGTTTAGACCTAGTGCGCATATAAGGGTCCGCCCAAAATTGGCTGGGTTACAAACTGCAGGTCGCAAATATTAAGATGTTTTAATGAAATTTGGTTCGCTGACTCACATTATAGAAAATTTTGACACAAGTCACATTTTAACACAGTCGAATTTCGGATCCAAACATTAGTTGGCTCTTAACCAGACTGGTGTAGGGTATTGTATAGTCGGCATGCCCGACTTTAACGTTTTTACTCGTTTTATACTGATTTTTAGTATAATTTTTTTTAGTAATCATTTTTGCTAATTTTATTACAAACAAATTATGGATTTTTTTTAAAAATTTTCGCTGCTGATTTCAGCAAAACATTTTACTAATTTTTCAAAACCGAGTGCTAAATTTAGCAGAAAAATATATTAATTTAAAAAATTTTATTTACAAGAATTCGTTGATTTATTAAAATTCTTGTTTAGTTTATATTTGTTACTACTGATATATTCTTAGTTTGGAAATAACACTCAGAAAATTGTATTGTATTTCCAATGCTTAAAACGGTAATAACTGGAGAACCGTTTGCAAAATTTCAAGAAAAATTATTGATATTTAGTAAGTTTTTTAACTGATTTTAGCAAACCGATTTTCAATTGCAGTTTACAATAATTTGGCTAAAATTTAGTAGCGACTACTATTTTTTTCTACTTATTTTGTTGTACTACAGATCAGCAGACATGTGTTGCTAAAATTAGCCAACAATACCGCTGGGATCAAAGCAGTTAAATTTCCGGTAATAACCCGTAATAACAGCATTCGGTAGCCATTTTGGTTGAGTCCATATAACGACTGGACAAAAATAGAAGGAATGGAGACAGAGTTTTGAAATTTGGAACACTGACATAGAACCCATTAGTTAAGAAAAATTAAAATTTTTGGAAATATCAGGCCAAGGACACGCTCACCTCCCATAGGTTCTGAAATTTAAAAATACTATATTAGCTACATAAATGGACGTAAAATTACAAAAAGTATACATTGAGATACACATAAAACTGGAAACGTTTGTGTCAATTTTTATCAAAATCGAAGTAAGGATTCATAGTCCTGCCATATAACCTTTATCTTAAAATCTTTATGCAACCTGCACGCAGAGAAAAGATATGGTTACAATATGATCACGGCTACAAAACTATGTTCACTTCTGCCATACCTGGTTGTTACAATCATATTATTAATGTATTAATCATACCTTGCAAATGATATGGTAGTCTATAATCATTTTAAATTTAAAATCTCTCTTTTTTTCGGTTATCATATTTTTCTCACGTCTGCAATCATATATTATCTGGACAACCATATTCCTCTCTTCGAATTGAAATCATATTATTATTTGCATTGAGAGATATCATGTTCGTAATCATTGGTATGATTTCGACAACTATACGATGGTCAGTATATTTTTTTATGAGCGTCATTGATCAGTTAGCGTCATTGTTGTTTGAGATTTTGTGAAAAGAAGTTGCAAGAAGCAAAAAAAGAAAATAAACATATTAGAAAAAACAAAAAACATAGGAAATAAAAGAAAAATTTATTGGTGTTCATTTTAATAGTAAGATTGTTTGTGGAAGAAAGAGTTCGGTCTAACCAGGAAACTTGAAATTAGATTGTACTCTAAAGTGTTATAAAATAAGTAAAAAGTGATAAAAAAAAAGTGATTTATTTTGTACTCACACAGAAAAATTAATGTTGAAGAGCGTCCATAATAAGTAGTGCTACAGCTTTTCATTTTGTACGGAAGTCTAGTTAAAAAACTGTACGAAATTGGAGAAAATATAAAGAGTGCATGAAATAATCATAATATGTTCCTAGTGATCATAATATGATCCTAACTGATCACAAAATTTTCGACATGACAATAATATGATCATTGGAAAAATACTATGATCATCAAGGAAATATTATGATCATAAGAAACATATTATGATGATTTTTGGATGTATTGTGAAATTGTATTCTTATCAATATTTTTCTGCATTTTATAGCTTCCATAATTTATTTTTATCTCTATATATGTGTAAATTAGTCATTGAATAAATATTGTCAATTAAAACATGCATATCTTTTCAATCTAGCTTCAGCAGAATTCTGGGAGAATACTATAGGGATAATAGGACAATAATATGATAATATATAGGACTATAATATGCTAATATTGGGAGCATTTTGCAATCATAGTGAGGTAATTTATTGAACATATTATGACAAAAAAGAGGTAAGAGTATGATTGTCACAACTATGTAGTAACATGATTGTCACAATCATAAACCCAAAAATATATGATGCTCTTCGAATATGGTCATCCCAACCATGTTTTTTCTTTACGTGTGCAAAAATTATCCGATTCCCATGAAATTTAGCACGTGAATTCATATAAGGTCAGGCCATATTTGTGCCAAATTTGGGTAAAATTGATTCATTAATAAAAAAAATGTCTCTCATAAGAAACGCGTTTTAAGCGCTTAAAATAATTTTTATAAAACAAAAGAAAATTAAATAGGATTAAAATAGGAAACCATATGAATCCTCCATTTTAGGTATATGGTATGTTCAGCGAACTTATGTAAAACACTACGAGGAATATTTTTGTGGAACATTTCAACCTTCTAACTCTTTAATTAAAGGCACTTTTTAGTGCCAGTAATAAGGAAAAACTTAAAATGTGTTTAAGGGTTGATTTCGTACTTATTCAGAATTGGCGCTCAAATGTCCCACAAACCTGGATTTTAGGAAGAAAACATGGGAATCTTCCCTCTAACTCTTCAAGTTACGGGTCGTTTTTGTTAAAAAGGGGTGATACTTTAGTGAATTTGCTACCAAAGTTTAAAGACATGTTTTTTTTTATCAGCTGGTAATTTAATTAAAAAATTAAATATATCGTTAGCTGAAATGCAAAACCACGTAACTAACATTTTTACTATTTTACAGGAGAAACAATTTTTTACAATTTTCAAGCAACAAGTATGTAGTTACGTGCTTTCGATTTTCGCTAATAATATGTCTAATTTTTATTATATGACAGTAAAAATTGGAGAAGACGTGGACCTCGTTGATATGCATCATAATCGATCAAAAAACCGATTTTGTATTTATTGTTAGTTACGTGGTTTTGCATTTCAGCTAACGATATGTAGCTATTATTTATTACGTGAATGAGATACAAAAAAGAGTCTGTGGTGTAACGATTTCGTTTGAATTTTATTTGTATTTACCAACACTATCATTTTTGTTTACCTTTATATTTTTACGTTGTACAACACGTTCAATTGTCGTGCTAGATTGTTCTCGAAAAGACGCTTCATGAAAAGTAAAGTTAAAAGTTAAAGTTTTTGTAATATAGAATAAGTTTTAATAAGCCTTAATAAAATAAATTTAAAATAAACAACTCTCTACAATTAGCGGATCACGCCATTCCGGCCGGACCACGCTACAAGTCTTTAAAATTTTTTTTTTTATTTCTATAAAAAAAATTGGTAGATATAACTAAAAGTCTATTCCTAACAAAAAAAATAATAAGTAGTAGTAAGTAGTAATTTTATTTTTATTTTCAGCAATATAAATAATTACAGAATAAAAAATAAATATATAAATATACGACTCTGACCGTTTAACCAATGTTAAATACTAACAGTTCAAGATAAGTGTTTAGTTATTAAATTCCATTATTAAAAAAAAAAAAAAAATAATTATATGAAATTCAATTAACATATTTTTTTAATATATTATCAAATTTTGGTAATTTTTAGGATTTTAACCAAAAATTAGTTATATTTAAGGATTTATTAATGAAGTATTGTATTGTATTTTTCCAAAGTTTATACTTTTTTTTTAATAGTATTACCTTAATTTTTCAAAAACAATTATACCATTTTATTAAAGTCTAAGAAAGTTGGAAATTTTTCGTAACCCATAAAAGATGAAATTACAAAAATACATTTTTTGACACTTTAAAAAAAAATTTTTTATAGTTAAATTAAGAAATTGCTTCTTTTCTTTATTTTTTCTAATACAAAATTATAAGAGAATGACAAAAAAATTTTTAATTTTAAAATCAATTAGCATAATTTTTTTAAAGTTCCATTTAACTCTTGATATTTTTAGGCTCCCAGCAAAAATATTGTAAAAAATCAAAGATTAATTTGATATGTTCATTGCAGACTTTTTTACAATTTTATGATCTTTTATTGATTCGAATAAATTCAAATATTTAAAAAAAGAAAAAGTTTAAAGATACCTCTAAAAATGAATTTTTTTGTAAGATCCAAAAAATGCATCTTTTTTCACTTCATTCTATTTCCAAATTTTGCCGACTTTAGCGACCTCTAGTGTAGTCAGAATGAGTTATACCCGAAAGAATAATATTTGCAAGATTAAGTAATTTTAGTATATACACAAAAAAAATAATATTTTCGTCGAAATCGGAGACTTTTTTTGATTTTTGTCTATGAAACAAAGCACTGTGTGACGTCGGCTAAGAAGCTATATATTTCGGCTATATTTGTTCCACTTAGTTCATTTCATCAAACAAATCACAGGTTTTATATTAACATTTTCAGAAAATTCTATCTGAACTACAAATTTTATAGTTTTTTGTTTTAAATTATGTATGCAGTAACTATGGCAAAAGAAATAAAGTCAAAGTATATTTTTGAACATGCAAAATCTAAATTCGTTTTTTAGGAGATTGCACTTCAATTGACTAAAACTCGGTTACACACAAAAAAATGTTGTTCAACTTTTTTCAATTAAAACAATTTGTTAAATTATTTCAAAAGGTGTCAATTAAAAATTAATCCA
This sequence comes from Leucophora obtusa, assembly GCA_949987735.1. Taxonomy (NCBI): domain Eukaryota; kingdom Metazoa; phylum Arthropoda; class Insecta; order Diptera; family Anthomyiidae; genus Leucophora; species Leucophora obtusa. The sequence goes on from OX465296.1 coordinate 67,564,407, forward strand.
ATAGATTAAATAATTGCTCAAAACTGCAATTTGCTTGACATTTTTTTTTTTTATTCTGCCACTCAAAAGCATTTTATAAAACAAGAGAAAAACATCAGCATATTGTTGTTGTTTTTCGTTTGCTTTTTTATGTAGTTGTTTTTATAAATGTTAATGTATTAGTAACAGGGACGATAAAGTTGGTACTATAATACTATTAGAACCTCATTTTATAGTACTATTAGAACCTCAAAAGTACTATGGTACTCCTTAGCATTATTTGATACCATTTTAAATTATTCAAAATAAATAGTAAAAAATCGTAAGAAACGTAATTCAAAGAAAAGGTTTTTAAAATTTTGCAAAAAAATAATAAACATTTATTTGAATATAAGAGAAAATCTTTAAGTTGTTGTTTTTTATTTAGTTATTTGTGCGGTAACTTCATTTTTAAATTGTGCGGTAACTTCATTTTTAGTAAATTGGACATGTTCGGGCATGTTGTTTGTTTTAATACCCAATCCCTATATAGTTTTTTTTAATATAAATTGATATAAATTTAAAAAAAAAGATTAAAATTTTAAAATTTTTGACCCCGCTTTTTAAATATTAAACAAGAGACTGGGACGCTAATAATAGTCAACGCTGTAGATTGGTAACTGCGAAGATTTTAGTAAATTGGACATGTTCGGGCATGTTGTTTGTTTTAATACCCAATCCATATACAGTTTCTTTAATTATAAGAAATAAATTTAAAAAAAATATTAAAATTTTATAATTTTTGACCCCGCTTTTTAAATATTAAAGATGAGACTGGGACGCTAATAATAGTCAACGCGGAAGAACAAAAGCGATAGAATAATATAAAAAAGGTAACTGCGAAGAAGAAAGAACAAAATACACTATACAGAGTGGAGTTGATCTATATTATATTTTGAACCTTGTTTTAATGTACAAAAGAACCTTTACCTTTAACCTTTTTTTGTTAATTTATAATAAAAAAATTTAAAAAAAGTACTATGCGGGTCGAAAAAGTACTATGTTTTAAGCAGGTTGGTACTATTTTTAAAATCCCATTTATCATCCCTTATTAGTAACTAATATTTTAAATTATTTTGTATAAAATTTTATAAATTCTCGTTGAGTTTATTATTTTATTTAGTTACATATTTTAATTTTACCATGTTAAATCTGAATATTCATTTATTCTATATATAGTAATGTAATTTTTGAAATTTTGTTTAAAAAATTTTAAATTTTTAAAACAAAAAGTTTTCAAAAAAATTTTTAAATATTTAAAAAATTTTAAAATTTTGTTTAAAAAATTTTAAATTTTTTTTAAACAAAAAGTCGCATAAAAATAAATTAAAAATTATTTTAACAAATATATTTTATTTAGTTTTCAAAAAAATTTTAACAGCCTTATGCTTCAGAAAAAAGAAGAAAACTAATTTATACGAGAGAACTTTTCACATAAGTATAAATAAATCTATCAACTGAATGAAAATTGCATGCAGGTTTTATTTTAATGAAATTCAAGCTAAAAAATAAAGAAGTATATTTTTTATAGTTGGCATGGCAACTACCACTTTATCCAGCTGATAGTCTTATTTAGAAGTTATACAATATTGATCACTTTTTAATCCAATGGATTAATTTTTAATCAAATGCATATAATGTGTTATTTATGAGGTATATAATATTGATCAATTTTTAATCCAATGAATTAATTTTTAATCAAACTCATATAAAAAACCAATAAAAATCCTAATCAAATGTATCACTATTTTATTGAAAATTTATTCAATTAAAGAGCTACAAATTTTTAATTGAATAAACAATTTTCGTAATTGGAGGAATTTCAACGATAAAATTTATTGAATAGGCGGTTTTCATGATTGGATTTTTTTGTGTGTAATTTTTGCTTAGATATGTGATTTTTTTTATAAAAAAATGACTCCGAAACTGTAGTGGGATTCTCTAGCTTTTTAACGCCAAAATTCCGTAGTTAAGCTGTTACTATGAAAACTTGACAATTTAACTACTGAATTTTGTCGTTAAAAAGTTATAGAATTGCCCCTCTGATATTTTTTAAATGCCTTAGAATTAACTTGAGAATTTTCATATCAAAAATTCTGAGGGCCGATATTAAATAAAACCAAATAATAAATTCAAACAGTTGTTAAAGAAGTTCATTTAAGTTCAATTTAGAATATAAGGGTTTTCTTAAATACTTCTTAAGTAAGAAATATTGTTTGGAAACCATCTAAGTTCTGACAATAAAACTGATCCTAAATATTATTTGTTAAGTTAAATGCCTAAAAACATGTGTTCAATTGAAAAAGATGGTTAATGATTTCACAATAATTCTATAAAAAAACACATTATAAAAAAATTTTTGAAAATTACAAGTATCTCTTGAAAAATATTTTCCTGAACAAAACAAATTATTAAATCCAAGAAACTACACAAAATCTCTAAATTAAAAATGTTTGTTTAATGTGAAATTCTAAACATAGGTTTTAGAAAATTAATCATGTTGTCCATTATAGCATTATTTGCAAAAAAAATTTTTTTGGTCCTCAAGGGGGGCGCGCCTGGGCGTCATCCTTGGGCCGACGTAAGTCGGTGTACCAAATTTCATCAAAACATCTAAGTATTTGCGACCTGAAGAGTGCGCACAGGAATGCATTGACAGACAGACGGACGGACGGACAGACATCGTTAAAAAATGATTCTGACCCGATCGGTATACTATAAGGTGGGTCTAGGTCCAATATTTTTTGGTGTTACAAACATCAGCACAAACTTATTATACCCTCTCCACGTAGTGGTGTGGGTATAAAAATACTTAATATTTTTTTGTTAAACACAATATTATCCTAAAAACTAAAATTATTTTTAACCCCCCGTTTCCACATGCAAGTGCAAATTCGAAAAACTCAATACACTCACACTTTTTCACTAATACTATCACACTTATACGACTTGCGGCTCAACTTGCAAGTCAATTTTGAAGACAGTGGATTTTTGATACTTGCGGCAAGTGAAAGAAGAAGAATGAAGAAAACAGTGTTGCCTAGTAATGTTTTCTATTAATTTACTAGTATTTGGTAAAGTAAAAGTTGTAATGCAACTGATTTTGTATTTATTTGTAAAAAAAAGTAAAAAAGAACACAACGGCATATCTTAATGGTAATTTAAAATATAAATTTTAAAAGTTTTTGAAAAAAAAAAAATTGTTAAGAACAAATTTTTTCCCAGCTTTGTTAGAATATTGAATACTTGGCAATACTGGAGTGCTATTTAGTGACAACCTATGCCTTCGACGACATTTTAAAAATGAACTTGCAGCAAGTAGTGTGGACACATGTAAAATTTTCATATTTTTTCGGTAATTTTCCAAATTTTCGCTGATAATACGTATTCTCAACTTGCAACCATTTATTTGTATGTGGAAACGGGGGGTAACTAAAACTAAAAAAATATTTTAATTTTTGCAAAAATTGTTTTTTCGGACTTTCTATATTTTTTTATATACACAGAAAAACTGCAGGCACCAACAATGGGAATTTGTAAAAGCAATCACATTATCTTTTAAATTGAAATTTTATTCCCAACAATTTTTTTGTTTGAAATATTTGTAACTCGTTTCTAAATTATTATCTTTCATATAAAAATTGTTTAAAAATTCAAAGTTACAAAAAAAAAAAGAAAAATTTTTTTGAATTTACAAATTTCTTTGTTGGTGCCTTTTTAAAAAGTTTTTTTTTTATTTACAAATTTGGTATAAGAAAGGTGTTTAAAAATTTAATTCGAATTTTGTAAATTCTTTCTGTGTATGTATATATTTTTTTAATTTTACTATTTTTTATTTTTTAAAAAATTATTTGAATTTTTGTATTTAAAAAATAGAAAAATGTTTTTTTCCGACTTTCTATATTTTCATATATTTATTAAGAAATTCCAAATGATATTGTCATGTTAAATTTTATTTGAAAATGATGATTGGAAAACTCAAACTTGAGGTAGAAAAATATTTTATCTAAATATGCATATAAAACTTTAAATTTTAAAGAACAGATTGCTTTAAAGAAATCAGTTTTTTGTGAGTATGGAGATCGTGTAAAAAACTTTCGTCACACGAAAACTAATTTTGATTAATGCGCTTTTACGCATTTGCACATATAATATTTTCCTAAATGCGTTATAGCGCATTTACCCGAATTTTCGGATAAATGATTCCGCGCTTAAAAGCGCAGAAAACTCTACATTTTTGAAGGCGCATTTAAGCGGACGCCCATTTTCGTAAAAGGCTTCAACAATCTTAACGCGCTGCTCAATTTTGTACCTCTCCATGGTTGAATTTGAAACAAGGAAATGTCAAATTAAGTTGGGAAAAAAACTTGACGTTAAGGTGTGACTCACAATCAACATCGTGCATTATGATGACCACCCTTTACTTCTAATACTCGTAAAGGTGTTGACTTAAATAATTTCGCTGATTCTGAAGATTCTTTTTCTTTAAACTGTATTAGTTAGTTTGAATTATTTAGTGCTTTGAACAAAGTTAAGTGCAGTTCGGTTGGGATTGATGACATTTCAATAAAATTTATTAATTTTGTTTTTCCTCATATGTCGAATCTTATGGCGTTTTCTTTTCTGAAAAAAATGTTGCCTTTTTTCTGCCCTTTTTTTACAAAATGCCTTTTTGTGTATAGTAATAAAAGGTAAACATAGACAAATTTGGTATCAAATTAAAGGTATTTCAGATATCAATCTAACCGTGTATAAAATATATCTAATTATTCCCTAATTTTCGTGCAATTTAACAAAATGTCACATTTTTCTATCTTTTGGTGTTTTGTTAAATAAGTTGAATATTGTTGGACATTTTTGAAGCATAGTTAAATAGGTCTTTAAAATACCTTTAATTTATACCTAATATGCCTATATTTATTTATTATTTCTATGCACAAAAATACATTTTTAAAAAAAAGGGCAAAAAAAAGGCAACACTTTTTTCAGAAAAGAAAACGGCATTACTTTGAATTTAGTTAACACTATTTTAACTTCTTCGCTGTTTCAAATGGCTTGGAAATGGCTGCTCGTGTTGTGCCTATTCCCAAGAAGAATGTGGTTCATGGGGTCGATGATTTCAGCCTATTTGAATACTTCCTGTGTTGCCTAAGGTTGTAGAACACCTTCTTAAGAATCAAAAGCTTGAGTCTTCCATTACACTATGCGACAGTCAAAATCGGGATGGGATGTAACCAACGGGAAATGTTATATCGGTCAAAAACAAGTTATACGTGTCCCGGCGTTTCGCTGGGTCACGTCTATGAATCGAGATATATCGATTTGAAGTTAGTAACTATCATATAGGGGAAATTGTCACCTTTGATGGTCTTTTTTTTGACATAACTCGAGAACCACTAGTCCGATTTTGCTCAAACAATTTTAAAAAAATTCCTTTAATCTGTTCATATAACGTTTTTCTATATACTCAACAGTTTTGCCGGTAAAAATAAATGTATGAAGAAAAAAAATATTTTTTGCCTAAAATATTAAATTTTTTTATTTTTTAAATTCATAAAAAATCCAAAACGGAAAAAAAGGCATAGATCATAGACATAGATCATGAAAATCGATGGACGCGTTTCGCTTTTATTCACAATTAAGTGAAGGTATCTCATTTTGACAAGAATATTGATTTTATGTTTCAATCATACATGGGACTAATTAATTAGGTGGACTAATTAATTGATGATTTCATTACCATTGCATTGATATCAATTGTAATGAAATTATTTTCATTACCATTTTTTTAATTAATGGTAATGATTCTAAAATGTAATTTCATTGATTAATGACAATGATTTTAAATTTCATTACCATTGATAATGAATAAATTAAAAAAAATAATTGCCATTGACAGAAAAACGTAGAAATGGAGTAAAACTCGCTGAAATCGAAGATGGAATATGCTCATTCAGGCTCATGCTCATTTGAAATTAAATATTACTTTCCATTCCATTGCTATTTGTATCCAGGTAAAGTTTAACGGAATGGAATAGATCCTCCTTAAAAAATTATATTTTATAACTTCCCCGGCCCAACCCGTTGTTTGTTTTCATTTGTCTGAATTTTTTTGTAAACAAATGGTTTTTAATCAATTGTAATTAGTTTTTTATACATTAGTGTAATTTCATTACCATTAGTAATGATTTTTCTAATGAAAAATATTTCATTACCATTAAATGGTAATGAAATTTTTTTCATTCCCATTAGTATGAACTAATGGTAATGAAATTTCAATGGTAATGAAAAATTCCCATGTATGGTTTCAATGAGTTTGGATAATATTTATTATATATTATTTATTATTAACACGTAAAATTAAAAATTATTAGAGGTAATTATTAGGTTACTACATAGATACATAGGTTATAAAAATCGATGAACGCAAAACTTATTTTCATTTGTTTGCGCCCTTTACTTCTTGTGTGGTGGTTCGCCCACTTGTTCAGAGTCTGTATCGGATGAGGATCTGTCTTCATCTGGAAAAAATCAATTGTTTTTAATCAGTCAGTTAACTTCATTTTTGTGACTTACCCTCGGAGGAAACTCCCATTGTGTATTCTTCTTCATCTTCATTGTCGGGATCGTACGTCTTTTGCGACCACCAACAAATTTCAGCCAGCAGCGAATCGAGCCTTTTGCCTTTATATCGCGTTTCCATTGGCATTGCCACTTGATGGAAGCGCTCGCCATGTTCATCCGACTCTGAGGCTAGCTGCTTGCTGAAGTATTCGAGATGGTGATGCAAGAAGTGAATTTTGAGGGACATATTCACTCCAATTTTCTGGAAGTAGTGCAACATCTTGGTCACAAGAGCGGGGTAATTGTGTGCTCGCGTACTTCCCAAAAAATATCATATGACTTTCTTCACTGCCCTCCACGCAAAGTAATCATTACCGTCTAAAGCACCTTTAAATTCCTTTGATTTGATGAGCTTTCGTATATCCGGCCCATTCAGAACACCTTCCTTCAATTTTGCTTCGCTGATTCGTGGGAAAATATTATTCAAACAATCAAGAATTTTCGGTTGCTTCACAATTGCCTTGATGAAATTCTTTACGATTCCCAGTTTGATATGGAGAGGGATGCCCCCTCCATTGGCACCAGTGGATCATTTACGCAGTTGTGTCCTTTCTCCGTTGGATCTCGAGGAAGCCAGTCATGCGTTTCGTATTGGTTTCCTTTAAATCAGGTATCCCAAAGACACAAGAAACACATGTTTTCGTATAGCCTCCTTGGAGACCTCTTAGCATCGCCACGACTTTCAGATCACAACTGATCCGCCACATGTGATCAGTGTAGCAAACTTTCTCCAAAATTATTTTCATCGAATCGTATGTTTCGCTCATGTCTGTGCTGTAGCCAATGGGAACACTTGGTTTTTTATTATATTTATGTAGCAAAACGACTTTCAGGCTTGATTTCGAAGAATCGATGAACATTCGCCAATCAGCTGCGACATAATTAATGGCCATCGCCTCCATCAGTCCCTTTATATCGTGGCAGTAAACAAATGTGTTCCCTTCGTTGAGTGTGTACTACCGTTGGAATAGCAATTGTCGTCTTCGATATCCGGTGACTTTGACATTAGGCTCCAAATTGTTGCCTTCTTTCAAAAGCTGGGCAAGTTTTTCTGCTTCACGTTGAGAAAGGTTTAATTCTGCAACAATCTTGTCCATTCTGGCTTGTGATATTGGAATTATTTTGTTCGATGGGCCGGCTTCTGGTGTTGGTTTATAGGTGAAATCCGATTGATCCATTGTTTCAATAGAAAAAGAAGTTTCTCTGTCAGGACTTGGAAGCGGTGGAATTGGTATTTCATCCGAATGCGGTAGAGGTATTTGTGCACTTCTAACAGATATGTAAACTCTTCGTTTAAGGCCTTTACGATTTACTCCACATATTTTGTTTGCGCAAGCGTAACAGTTATCGGAATTGTGCTCTCCTGGATCAGTCCAAATCATTGCTACACCAAAAGAAAGTGAACTGCGTTTCCCTTGGATCCACATGTTAAGAGCATTGTAGCACGTTTTACAAATTTTATCTGGGGCCCACGAAACGACGCGAATTATTTCGGAATCAAAATAAAGTTTAAAATCACGCTCCACTTGCTCAGTGAGTAATGCAGTATTTGTTGAAAAAGCTCTTTTGCCACAAACGTAACAAAATAAATAGATATTTTCTGGACAATTTGCACTCATTTCGGTTTTATACTTTTATTACTTTTTCCTTACTTTAAAAAAATCGTACTTTACGCGTTCGGAGACACTTGTTGAATGACAAAAATCGATCAATGAACACCTATAAAAACTACGCAAGTTTCAATATTTTACTGAGAGGTACTTATGAATTGGCGAATCTTTTAAGGGTGGCTATATACCTGATTCGTGTGCGTTTTAAATTTTTCGAAACGTTCTAAAACATGACCACTCATAAATGTGGGTGCAATTTGTGTAACAAAATCATGCAGGTAGCCAACGGAAAAAACCCAAATAATTAAAAATGTGCACTTTCCTTTTTTCCTTTTAATTGTCCACGCACATATATGACCGTTTTTTAGTTTGTTACCGCTACCATAAAAATCAAATAACCTTTTGTTTATTACTTTTTTTTAATATTTTAGGCAAAAAATATTTTTTCTTCATACATTTATTTTTACCGGCAAAACTGTTGAGTATATAGAAAAACGTTATATGAACAGATTAAAGGAATTGTAATTTTTAATTTTTTTAAAATTGTTTGAGCAAAATCGGACTGGTGGTTCTCGAGTTATGTCAAAAAAAAGACCACCAAAGGTGACAATTTCCCATATATGATAGTTACTTACTTCAAATCGATATATCTCGATTCCTAGACATGACCCAGCGAAACGCCGAGACACGTATAACTTCTTTTTTACCGATATAACTTTCCCCGGTAGTTTGAACCCTTCCATTGACCCCTACCCTTCACTGACCCCTACCATTTGTCTCACAGTGTTATTAGTATCTACTAGGGTATTCAATCGATTAATTGTTATTCGATTAATCGAACAATTTTTCTCAAAAATTGTTCGAATAATTTAAAATGTCCAAATTTCGAATAACGAATAATTCGAATAATTTCATACGATTAATCGAAATTAGTAGAAAATTACAAAAATGTTAAAAAAATATAAATTTTTTATTACAGTAAATGTGCTAAACCCTCAAAATTTTTTTTTTTAAATTGTGACAAATAATTTGCAGTAAGCTTGTACCTATCCGAATTTCATTCCGGCCTAAGAAAATAATTAAGGGACGACCTGTTAGAATTTCTGGAAATATTTGTTGCTTCAACTAAATGAGACTTTCATGTTTTCAATTGGGAGCGTTAATAAACATCTTAAATCCCAATGAAAAAACAAAAACAATATAAAATGATCACAGTTTTCTTTGTCATCTTCTATCTACCCTGTTGTTGTGACTTATCTAGTAAAGTAGTGGTATCTATTTACGTATAATAAATGTTTATTTATTTTTTACGACTTTTTAAACATTGATATTAAATGAAAGCATTAATAATTATTGTAATTAATGATTACTGAAATTATTAGTTATAATTAATGCTCAATGTAATAAAGATTGTTTAGTGAGCACTCTGAATTAATAAAATAAAAGGATGGAGGTACGGAAACGTAGAGGGAAAACAATTTCTCAACGGAATATCTCTCTACATTTAAGTTTTTTATGTATTCAATGCATACGAAAGAGATACATATTCTTATATTCTTCTTTCGGGTGTGGTTCTCCACGATTTGGATAAAAATTTAATATGTGAAAGAGGGGACAGAAAAAATAAAAATATTGACAAAATTTGATCTCAGTTATTACATCTTTTTATTTTTATGAATTTCATAAGAGTTACTGAATTTATTTTTGTTCATTTTTATAAATAAAATTAGTAAAAACACAACAAGTGTATATATATTATTTTACAGAAAATTTTTTAGATTAATCGATTAATTTGAAAATTTTGTTCGATTAACCGGTTAAGAAAAAAACCCGAATAATTATTTGCACGATTAATCGATTAAAATAAAAAGCCGATTAATTGAATACCCTAGTAGCTATGAATCTCAGTATAAATTTCGTCAGGGACATAGTACTACGTCATTATTTCTAGAACTTACTGATGCTATTAGAGAAGATTGTAATAATTGTAAAGAGCAATAATTGTCAATAATTGTGTAATTGTAAAGAGTTAAGTGTTCTAGTGTCCATTGGTCTTTCTAAGGCTTTCAATTCTATTGACCATGTAAAAATGATTCATAAACTGAAGCGTATTTTAACTTCCCCAAATCTGCTTGTAGACTCCTTATGGCATACTTAAGTGACAGTTCACAATATGTAGCCATTAATGGGTTGGAGTCTAGTTTTCCCACTCTTTACTCTAGTGTCCCTTAGGCTTCTATTTTAGGACCCCGTTTGTTTATTTTGTAGCGATGGACTGGTTGTTGAGGGTTGTAAACTTCACGTATTATAATTTGAGCTAAAGAACAGATGTTTTGCTGAATAAGAATGGGGAAATGTAAAATAAATGGGAAGAGAGGGCAAAATAAATGGAAATAATTGTAAAATAATATCAAATGGTGAAAATTTTTGCTGAGGTCCTGATATTTCAGCCAAATTAAAATTAATATTATGGATTATAAAATGGCCAAACCATAAATTTTATTAAGGCCGACATGGAGAAACATATTGACTCATGATTCTCGCTTCTTTATATATATTTCATAAGTTCATATCTGTATTCCAAGGTTAAGAATAGGATAAATAGTGCGAAAGGCTCACTAGGTATTAGAAAGAATAGGATGGAAGTGAGATGGCGGCCATATATATATAATTTCGGAGTTTGATCAATTTGGTAGAATGAGGCTTGGCGGTTGAGATAGAAAATTTAACTCTTCATTGCTGTAAAAACTCTAGATCTAAGCGCAAGTGAAAGTTGGTGCGCTGCCGCAGAATATTTTTGTACATTTTGTTATCATACAACCGCCAAGCCGTTTAATAAAAGGAAAGGGTAAGTCTGAATAAATTTGGAAATTAGTGAATATTGCGTAATTCAATTTTGGCCAATAGTTCCACCCTGTTTTATTGTCCAAATTTATAAAAGGCTTAACCAGTTTTGATTTGGAGTGAGGGACTACATTCGTTGTTTTAGAAAATACCAGGAAGACCGAGTATATCTTGGGATCCTTAGGACTGTAGTCCACAACATTTTTTGTAGCAGTTTTACCACCGTGCTTTATCACCGTGCACAAAAAATTAATTAAAGCTATTGATTAATTTAAGAAATAAGTTAAATACGAAAATTTTAATAGTTAGAAGTGAAAAGAAAAAAAATAGAAAAGATTTTAAAGAATTTTGGTGAAACAAAGTTTTTTAAAGCAATTAAAACAGCAATTAAAATAGTTATTCGAATTTTTAAATATTGTTATTGTTAGCCCAAACTATAGTGGAGTGTCTTTTTGTCTCAGTCTAGTGCGGGTAGTTTTTAGCCCTATTAAAAAATAATACGGCTTTAGAGAGCTCTCTCAAGTTAGAAAAATTAAATTTTAGTTACAAAACTGTAGGTGTATTTTTGGGTTTGTTAGTGTTAGGTTTTTTTGTTAATTGTATTAGTATAGTTTAGTTTAAGTAAAATTTATTTTTAAATTTTGTATAAATTTTTGGAGAATTCTGTTACTTGCCTTTTTGCTTTTAATATATCTTAATTTAATTAAATACAAGGGCCAATTTTCTTTTAAATAAATTTTTATTTTATTTATTGTTTGTAAAAAATTAAGGGTGTTAAATACTGCAGCAACAGAATTTTAAAGGGCATATTTAAACGGTTGTCAAAAATTCAAATAACAATATTTTTACAAAATTTTTTTTTATTTAAAATATATATTATTGTAGTATTTTCAAAAAATATTAGTTTTAAATTTCTCCAACCAAAATCGGCAGGGATGCCACTTCATTATTAGCCTTTTTTAAAGAAGGCAAAATCGGCTGCCACTGTGCAGCCTTCATTAATTATTGGAAAATAAAAATGTAAAGTGATTCTTAATACCAGATAAATTCTCTAGTCTAGCCTAGATAAGTTCTCTAGAGAGAACCCCATAAAGACAATCTGATGATAGTGATATGGTGTCACTTGAAAATGCATTAATTGTCAAACATTGGTTCTAGGAAAGTCTTTTTTCATAAGTTTTTTCTCTATTGGTTGTAAAATAAAATTGTAAATTCTATTTGGAATTTGTATTATTTGATCTTAAACTGAACAAAAATAACACTCATTGTAACAATCTTCAGATCAACTAAAAAATCCACGATAAAATTCTTTTATTAATATTATGGCTGGGGGCCAATGTGTTAAGTCATTGAGTGTAGGTCATTTGAATCTTTATTTTTAATGTTGTGTAAACTATTTGGAATTTACATATAACATTTTTATATATTTAGAATTGTAATATTTCTTCATTTATTTGGCCTGAATGGCTTTTTGTATTATATATGAATTATAAATAAAATAAAATAAATATAGAAAAAAATTTACTTTTAGGTATGAAATGGTATAATTGCATGGGCTTAACTTTTGGCCTCGTGGTGCCTCATGTTAGCATTGTCCGATTTGGCTCAAATTTTCACCATAACATTTTTATGCGAAGTGTAAACAAATTTTGCCTTAGGCTCCTTGGAATTCGACAGAGTAGGAAATCCGGTCACCGTACTGTAATATAAATAACCTTTTAGTCTCTGCCGTTTACTGTCAATGGCGTAACTCATGAAATGTGTTGGACATACGTCCTATACCTATACAAAAAATATTTGAATAGGTACAAGTTGGCGCAAAAGAAATGTCATAATACAAATTGCTTAACATTTTGTTAGAAATTAAAAAAATTAGTTCTGTTTTCACGATGGGTATATTTGAAGATGCAAAATTTATTACATTTAAAGTGTTCACAAAGGGTGTGCTATTTGTTTTAAAATTTGAGTTGTTAAAATTTGAATTGCAAAAATACAACGTTTGAGAACAGCATGCTACAACAATTTGCGTATGTTTAGTGTCCTATGTCTGCATGTGCTAACCGATAGAAACCCCAACAGAAAATCGTTATTAAAATCAAATAAAAATCTTCACAACTCTGTTCTTTGTTAGCATGATACAACGATATAACAGATAGTACCCCCTTTGTGAACAACTTAATTAAGTTGAAAATATTATATGGGTCAAATGACCACCCCCTGAGTTGATGCTCATTTGTGCTCGTTTTATGGAATTTTGCATTGTTGCTCGCAAAATCGCATCTGGCTCCAAATAGTCGATTTCTTCTTCAATGTTAGCTTTCAACTCTTGCAAGATTTGTGGTTTGTTGTGGTGAACGAGAGATTTCAAAAAGCCCCAAAGGAAGAAGTCTTGCACGGTTAGATCTGGCAATCTGGCCGGCAAGTTCAAATCTCCAAAACGGTAGAACACCGGCCCGGAAATTGGTGTCTCAAAATCTCCATCTTTCCTCGAGCTGTGTGCTGGAACCAACAATTACCGATACCCAAGTCAGCAACTTGCGGAAAAAACTCGTTTAACATCTGCCATCTCACCAGTTGCGGTTACGGTGGTTTCATCGGCGCCCTTAAAAAAATCAGGGCGAATCAATTTTTCACTGCAAATGCTACACCAAATAGTTACTTTGAAGGGCTCTTCTTGCATTTCATGTGGGTTCTCTGTGCCCTAGAAACCAGGGACGTGCGGTGAAGTTTTTAATTGGGTGTTCTCCACAAATATTTGAGAACAGTGCAAATCTATGGTCACAGCATTTTTTTTTTTTTGTAAATAAATGTGGGATTAAGGAGTATATTAACGAACAGCCATATTTGGCAACACTGACATACCAAATTTTACAACACAGACGGACAATAGAAAAGATGACAAGAAGATGACAAGAATAAATAGGCAGTAAGTCGTTGTGAAACTATTTAAATAACATGTTGTTTAAAGTTGTAAAGTCAGCACAAAGTTGGACAAAAGGGACATTGTAAATGTAAATTATTAAAGTTGTTCGGACGGTTATTTTATATCAACATTTTATTTAACCCTACTTTCTAATAATATTTTTAATAAATAAAACAATTGAATTCAATAAACAAACATTTAAACTTTTATGAAAATATAACAAAAAGGCTCAACTAAAGTGTTTTTAATTATATTTTCCCTACATAAAGTACCATAAAAAATAACCTTACATTAAAAATAGAGATTTCTATTTGACAACTGCATTTTTTTTGTAAATAAAGTACCATAAAAAATAACCTTAAATTAAAAATATTACTAAAAACCATTTTATTCATTGGCGGAGTACAATTTACATTATTTTATGTAAAGATATAACGCCAATTATGTTAGTAAATTCGTTTTTTTTATAAGGACGACAAGCTAGAAGCCAGAGTTTTTAATATTTTGATGGAAGAAAGACATACACGCAGTATTGTATTATATGAAAGTCTAAACATTTGTGAGATTTTTATGAGATTTCTTACATATCTTGCGAATTAACGGGATTTCATTTGTATGCGGAATCTCGGGATTTCACATGAGATTTTGATTCAAGTCTAAATTTTAGTCGAAATCTCAAAATTTGAGTGCAGATGTAAATGCAACTTAAATTTTCATTTACACCCTTGTTTTTATAAAGCGAGCGGAATAATTCCGCCAGAGGAATGTGTGTATTTTGTTATTGCAACAAAAATAAAAAACATTCCTCTGGAAGAATATTTCCTTTCGCTTTAGAAAAACAGGGGATCAGTAATTGATTGTTGAGAATATTTTGAATTTTCTAAGTTTTTCTCTGTTTCTAGCGTTTTTTCCGTGTTTGTAACGATTTTTAATAATTTTTAGCGATTTTCCGTTCGAAAAACTTTGTTTATAAATTATATTTTTTACTCTCTCTAATATTTGTTGTTTCATTTCATCAATCCTATATCCATTCAATACAAAATTAAGCAAGTGTTATACGGGTTTAAATAAGTCTATTCTTGGTTTCTTCCAATACCACATCGTTATAGCCCCGTTTTTTTGTTCTTCTTTTAATTTATTTTTATTGTTTTGTTTTATTTTTTATCTTCCACTTTTTATGCTTTTTAATTAGTTATTTTTAAATTGTCATTATCTATTTCTTTTACATTACAAAAAGTACGATTTTTAATGAAATTTTTAAAATTCAAAACCTGAAATTCATAAAATTCAAAAGCTACCGTTTGAAATTCAAGAAATATCAAATAAAATTTAAAGTAAAGCTACCAAATAAAGCCAAAAAATTCTAATTGACATTAAAAAAAAAATCTAATTCAAAAAGCTCAAAAAAATAACAAATTAAATTCAGTTTACATTTATTTATATTTTTTTTTTATTTCATTTTGTACGTTTTGTATTTAAATTTATATTTATACCCTACACCACTATGTGGTCAGGGTATTATAAGTTTGTGCTGATGTTTGTAACACCAAAAAATATTGGTCGTAGACCCATCTTATAGTATACCGATCGGTTCAGAATTTTTTTTTATTTCGATTTAACGATGTCCGTCTGTCCGTCCGTCCGTCTGTCTGTCTGTCTGTCCATGCAATTTTGTGCGCACTCTACAGGTCGCAAATATTAAGATATTTTGATGAAATTTGGTACGCAGACCTATGTTGGCCCAAGGACGAACAAGTTTGATTTTGGTGAACATCGGTCCATGTTTAGACCTAGTGCCCATATAAGGGTCCCACCAAAATTATACTGTTTATACGCTGCAGGTCGTAAATATTAAGATATTTTGATGAAATTTGGTACACAGACCTATATTGGCCCAATAACGCAGCCTATTGATTTTGGTGAACATCGGTCCATGTTTAGACCTAGTGCCCATATAAGGGTCCTACCAAAATTATACTGTTTATACGCTGCAGGTCGTAAATATTAAGATATTTTGATGAAATTTGGTACACAGACCTATATTGGCCCAATAACGCAGCCTATTGATTTTGGTGAACATCGGTCAATGTTTAGACCTAGTGCCTATATAAGGGTCCTACCAAAATTATACTGTTTATACGCTGCAGGTCGCAAATATTATGATATTTTGATGAAATTTGGTACATAGACCTATGTTGGCCCAAGGACGAAGCCTATTGATTTTGGTGAACATCGGTCCATGTTTAGAACTATTGCCCATATAAGGGTCCCCCCAAAATTGGCTTGGTTACAAACTGCAGATCGCAAATATTAAAATATTTTAATGAAATTTGGTGCGCTGACTCACATTATAGAAAATTTTGACACGAACCCCATTTTAACCCATTCGAATTTCGGATCCAAACATTAGTTGGCTTTTACCCAGACTGGTATAGGGTATTGTATAGTCGGCATGCCCGACTTTAACCTTTTTACTCGTTTTTAATTTATTTGGTATTTATACCCTACACCACTATGTGGTCAGGGTATTATAAGTTTGTGCTGATGTTTGTAACACCAAAAAATATTGGTCGTTGACCCACCTTATAGTATACCGATCGGCTCAGAATTTTTTTTTTATTTCGATTTAACGATGTCCGTCTGTCCGTCCGTCTGTCTGTCCATGCAATCTTGTGCGCACTCTACAGGTCGCAAATATTAAGATATTTTGATGAAATTTGGTACAGAGACCTATGTTGGCCCAATAACGCAGCCTATTGATTTTGGTGAACATCGGTCAATGTTTAGACCTAGTGCCCATATAAGGGTCCTACCAAAATTATACTGTTTATACGCTGCAGGTCGTAAGTATTAAGATATTTTGATGAAATTTGGTACACAGATCTATATTGGCCCAATAACGCAGCCTATTGATTTTGGTGAACATCGGTCCATGTTTAGACCTAGTGCCCATATAAGGGTCCTACCAAAATTATACTCTTTATACGCTGCAGGTCGCAAATATTAAAATATTTTGATGAAATTTGGTACACAGACCTATGTTGGCCCAATAACGCAGCCTATTGATTTTGGTGAACATCGGTCTATGTTTAGACCTAGTGCCCATATAAGAGTCCTACCAAAATTATACTGTTTATACGCTGCAGGTCGCAAATATTAAGATATTTTGACGAAATTTGGTACACAGACCTATGTTGGCCCAATAACGCAGCCTATTGATTTTAGTGAACATCGGGCCATGTTTAGACCTAGTGCCCATATAAGGGTCCTACCAAAATTATACTGTTTATACGCTGCAGGTCGCAAATATTAAGATCTTTTGATGAAATTTGGTACACAGACCTATATTGGCCCAATAACGCAGCCTATTGATTTTGGTGAACATCGGTCCATGTTTAGACCTAGTGCCCACATAAGGGTCCTACCAAAATTATACTGTTTATACGCTGCAGGTCGCAAATATTAAGATATTTTGATGAAATTTGGTACACAGACCTATATTGGCCCAATAACGTAGCCTATTGATTTTGGTGAACATCGGTCCATGTTTAGACCTAGTGCCCATATAAGGGTCCTACCAAAATTATACTCTTTATACGCTGCAGGTCGCAAATGTTAAAATATTTTGATGAAATTTGGTACATAGACCTATGTTGGCCCAAGGACGCAGCCTATTGATTTTGGTGAATATCGGTCCATGTTTAGACCTAGTGCCCCTATAAGGGTTCTACCAAAATTATACTGTTTATACGCTGCAGGTCGCAAATATTAAGATATTTTGACGAAATTTGGTACACAGACCTATGTTGGCCCAATAACGCAGCCTATTGACTTTGGTGAACATCGGTCCATGTTTAGACCTAGTGCCCATATAAGGGTCCTACCAAAATTATACTGTTTATACGCTGCAGGTCGCAAATATTAAGATATTTTGACGAAATTTGGTACACAGACCTATGTTGGCCCAATAACGCAGCCTATTGATTTTGGTGAACATCGGTCTATGTTTAGACCTAGTGCCCATATAAGGGTCCTACCAAAATTATACTGTTTATACGCTGCAGGTCGCAAATATTAAGATATTTTGACGAAATTTGGTACACAGACCTATGTTGGCCCAATAACGCAGCCTATTGATTTTGGTGAACATCGGTCTATGTTTAGACCTAGTGCCCATATAAGGGTCCCACCAAAATTATATTGTTTATACGCTGCAGGTCGCAAATATTAAGATATTTTGATGAAATTTGGTACATAGACCTATGTTGGCCCAAGGACGCAGCCTATTGATTTTGGTGAACATCGGTCCATGTTTAGAACTAGTGCCCATATAAGGGTCCCCCCAAAATTGGCTTGGTTACAAACTGCAGGTCGCAAATATTAAGATATTTTAATGAAATTTGGTGCGCTGACTCACATTATAGAAAATTTTGACCAAGCCCCATTTTAACCCATTCGAATTTCGGATCCAAACAATACACCACACTGGTGTAGGGTATTGTATAGTCGGCATGCCCGACTTTAACCTTTTTACTCGTTTAAATTTCATTTGTGTTTTTTATTCCGTATTTTTTTTTATTTCAAATTGTGTTTTTTGAATTTGAAATAATAAAGGTATTCATTTAAAGTATTTATGCCTCGTAGACTGTGTATATGTTGTAAGTTCACTCGATTAATGTCAAAAATAGTTTACGAGCCCTCGTAAAAATACGCTTACATTTTATGCGTAAACTTTCTCGTATTTATACACACATTTGAATATTGTCAAAAATAAAATTATTTTGAATTGTTTTGTGTCTTGTTTTTTATTTTCTGTTTTATTTGTTTTTAAATAATACAAATTTAAAAAAATTCTGTGTTTAATTTATGAAAAGATTGAAAAAAGATGTGAATAGTTTTAAAAGGTGCGTTCATTCAAATAAACAGGTAAAGTTATAAATATACGCGATTACAAAAATACAAGGTTTACGAGGGCATAAATCCAGTTAGATGAATACCACTAATATTTTTTAATTTAATTTTTTTTTTTTTATTTATTTTTTTTTTTAAGAGAAGCAACACTCGGGAAATTATTCCTATTAATTAACGTATTGCTTCCTTTAGAAAGGGGGATAGAGAAGAAGTGAAAGGCGGTGAAAGATGAAGGGCTTCAAATATGGCAACACTGTAATTGCGCGAGATGTTAAATTTTAGAAAAGTTGTTGCGCGCCATCTGATGAAAAGTTGGCGAACTTTGTTGAAGCTGTTTAGTTGTAGCCCAGTTATATTATTTTACTTCGGTGGGGTTAAGTGCTATGAGAACACCGAAGGAGGACGCTGCGATATCTATGAGGGATAGAAAAAACTCATACATATATTTTCCATAAATTGATGTTGCCTTGGTTGGGGCTCGAACCCGCAACCTTACGTGTAACAGTCCTACGCGCTAACCATTACAAGGACATTTTTTCGTTTAAAACTGCTAGTTACAAAATATAAAGGCTGTTCTTTGGTTATTATGTATATTTTATTAATTTCAAATAAAGTTTTAAAAAGAAATTGCAATTTTTTAATTTGCAGAAAGAATCATTTGAGTTTGATTTCCATTTTGAAATTAATTAATATTTTTTGGATAACAAGTAGTGTATTATTTTTAGGTTTTTTCAGTTACAATAGAAGCGAGATGAAAAATTAGGATGTTAATTTTTGTTTGAAATATTTCCTTTTATTTAATTCTTAAGTATTTAGCATTTACCTTTCCGCAAAATAAAGAAAATTTTTTAAAAAATTAAATTAATTAATAACAAATTAATAGCAAATATCTCTGTAATGAGGCAATACTATTTAATTTGTTTGCTATTTTGATTTTCTATATTTTGTAGTCAGATTTTTTCTTAGATTTTACTTACTGTGACTTACTTACTGTGACTATAAATTATTCACTGATTCATAAAATGAATACATTTTTATACGAATTGATTCAAAAAAATAAATATTTCTAGCAAGCTCTAGCCTTATTACTACAATTACTACTACTAGCGGAGTAGTAATAACATTTATTTTCGTAGGAACATCGTGTATGCCCAATAAGCACATAGGTTTTAAAAATTCAACTGCTTTAAATTTTCTTTGAAGTACAGTATATTTAAAATTCTAGCACTTGTTTATTTAACAAAAATATTTCAAACTTGAATTTTTGTTTCCCTTTTGCTGGAGTATGCTATTGAAATAAAATATAATGAAAGTTGTATTCAAGCCTTGAAACTGGAAAACAGGGCTGGAATTGTCCTCTTATTGCACCAATTTTAACAGAGCAGAAGAGTAAGTTAATCTCGTTTGACGGTCATCAGGCAGCAATTCGTGAACGGTTTGCACTTTGTACGGGAACATATTCATGTCTTTCACTAAAATTCGTTGCAACGAACGTCTGCTAATGCCTAATTGTGTCCACCGTCGTCTCGTTGAAATTTGTGAATTCTCTCCGACGCCCTCGGCCACAACAGCGATTTTCTCCGTCGAACGTGCAATACGAGGCCGTACACTTTTTTCCACATCTTTAGTTGACCCAGTTTGCAAGAGGCGCTCAGCGTAAATGGTACACAACGTCGAGGAAAACGATGACGAAATTCACGCTGCGTTAAAACAACAGACCGAAAATTGGTCAAATAAGCAGTAACAATAACTCCAGTTCTTCAGGTGTGTATCGCTCCATTACTTGCTGTTAAATAATTCTCTATCTGTCTACAACATACGCTGTTATTAAAATAAACTTCTTAATTTAGCTCTAAAACATGAATTTGCTAAAGCTTTCATTATCTCTATTAAACCTTTATTAAAAAATTGTATTCAAAAACATACAATGAAAGTTTATTAATTTTCTTTTTAATTCTGGCAACACTTTGTAGATTCTTTCTATCTTTTTAGTGTTAGTGATACATGAATTTTGTGAACGATTGACTCGGTAATTGTAGGTAAATATTTTGTTTTGTAAATTTTGGTAACCCATGTGAAAATCGAAATATATATGAACATACATGATCATACATTGGCTCGTATGTGATCATGCATGGGCATAGTGAACTATGCATGCCACGTACATGCATAGTTCAATGTATGATCATACATGATCTCATATATTTCCATATACCTTTGGATCCGAAATTTGAGGGTATATGGAGGTATATGGCCATATATGATCATATATGAGCATACATGGATCATATGTGAGCATAAATGGTCATATTTGAATATGTACGGTCATATACCCTTAAATTTCGGATCCAAAGATATATGGAAATATATGAGATCATGTATGGTCATACATTGAACTATGCTTGTACGTATATGACAATGTATGCCCATGCATGATCATATACAAGTCAATGTATGATCATGTGTGTTCATATATTTTTCGATTTTCAAATGGGAATTTAAATGTTTTATTACAAACCAAAATATCGAGACCCTATATTCAATGCTCTATATCTGCAATTTTGGCCAAAATGACTTTTTGATGGCAAAATCATTGTTGATATTATATCCATCTATGATATCAATTTGGAAGCAAAATACCCATTCTTTGCCACTTTTTTGAACATTTTACATTTTCCCATATCTACACAAATTTATTTACAAAGTCTACATCTGCATATAAATTAAAATTGTTTGAATTCTATAAGGTATACATAAAAGTTTTTTGAGAATATCTTTTGTCGGAAATTTATTTTTTTACAAATAACTACCAAACTTTATTTTAGGAGATGTGCATTATAGTCCCTAGATTATAAATTAAAAAATCCCAATTAAAAAATTGCAAAATAACATAGGAACGCTAAAAAAGCTTTTATGGTAGAAAAAAATAATTTAAAAGCTCAATCGGCGATTAACATTCTGCAAACGAATATAATGATGCAATTTTACTTTTTGCAAAATATTTTCGCGATTTTTTTTTTGCAAACTAATAACCAACCTTTGTTGTGGAAATTGGTATTATATTCCCAAGATTAAAGATTTAAAAAAACCACACTTAAAAAATTGCAATATAATCGCGGAAAAAGGCGAAAAAGGCTTTATGGTACAAAAAATTACCCGGTAAAAAATGTCCATATATGAACATTTATGGTTCAACCATATATGTATGGATCCGAAAAATGAGGTAACACCTAAGTATATGTTCATATATGGACATATATGAATATATAAATTTATTAAATATATGCGAATACATGCGAACGTTGCTGTCCTTTATTATAAGGTTGTACTATAGATATAAATTTATGTATGAAATTCAAATTAGGCGCTTCATATGTTCCATTTTTATGTATGCCATTAAATATAATTCCATATTTATCTATGAGTTCCTCTCACACATATGGAAAAATGTATTCTTCTAAATATGTTCCTATACGAGTCTCTTTTGCATATACTTCCATATTTGTCCATATATGAGTGCCTTTTCCATATATGAAATACAGATGCCTCCATATATGTCTGTATATGAAATCTTTTTCCATATATGGAATCACATATACTTCCATATATGTTCATATAAACCCCATATATGTTCATAAAAAATCCATATTTGTTCATATGTGTCCATACGTAAACCATATATGAACATGTTTGAGCGTATATGAGCATTTTTCACCGGGGAATTAAAATATTTAATCAGCGATTTACATTCTGCAAACAAATATATTGATGCAAAAATTTTACTTTTTACAAATTTTATTTTTTGCGATTTTTTCTTTTTTGCAACTAACCACCAAACTTTGTTTTATGAAATGTGTATTATAGTCCCTAGATTATAAATTTTAAAAAACCGCACTCGAAAACTTGCAAAATAAAAGCGGAACGCTATTAATGAGCGATTTACATTCTGTAAAGAAATATATTAATACAAAAAATTTTCTTTTTGGTAATTTTTTTTCGTGATTAATTAATTAAATTTTAAGAAATCGCACTTAAAAAATTGCTAAATAACGGCGGAATGCGAAAAAGCGTAGAAAATGACTTAAAAGAGCTAATCAACTATTGACATTCTGCAAACGAATATATTGGTGTAAAATTATACTTTTCGCAAAATTTTTTTTTTGCATTTTTTTTTTTTTGTTTGCAAACTAACCACCTTTGGGCAAGGTATGAGTGTAATAGTCTTGGATTATGGATTAATATTAGGGTTTGGGATTTCCCGGACTTTTTTATTTCCCGGGAAACGGGAATAAAAAAATTTGATTCCCGGGAATCCCGGGATTCCCGGGAAATATTTTTGAACAAAATTGTTAATGAAAACCACCTATATAAGTAATTTTTGTTAAAAAAAAAACACTATTTCAGTACAAACTCAGAATCCACAATGTTATTTTCCAAAGACAAATAAAACTCTTTTAGTCTTATTTCTACAATTCTTCTTATTTCATCAGCTTTATATCTTCCTGATATATAAACCAACCCCAGAATATAAAATAACTTATTTCCGTTTATACATATGTTCAAATATCTCTTTTGTGATATTCTTGTCCATTCATCTAAGATTATAGTAAATCTCCTAGTGTTAGAAATATTGCTCGATATTTCTTTTATCATGATATCTCTTACATGATTGTGGTAATTTAATATAATGTTCTTTACATCGGTTTCATTTTTTTGCAATGCAAGGTTTTTATTACAAAAACTTTCTCGAATAAACGAAGATCTAGTATGGTGCGGATTGACATTCCGTCGACTGCGGCTAATTTGGATACCATTTCAGGAAATGTTTGCCCTACCATAAAACGTTCAATGCCTATTCAGCTTACACTTTTTTCTTTGGGTACTTTGCTAATTTTAGCTTGAACGTTATTCTTGTTGTTGTTTTCTTCAAGAGAAGTTGCATGACCATCATTTTTTTTTTTTTTTGTGAACCAAATTTAGATGTCGGATAACCAAATTTAGATACCTCCGTTAACAATTAGTCTTTTAGGGCAAATATTGCACTGCGCTGCATTGTCGTTTTTTGTGAAGTATTTACATACTTCTGACATTTTATTCTTTAATATAAAAGAATATATTAGTTTGAAAGCAGGTGTATTAAAATAAAGTAAACTTACTTGAAAATATCACATTTATTAATGAAAACGTTACCTACTTATAAAATTATTGGCCCTTAATATAAAGGAGTATTTTAAATTTAAAGTCGACTTTATTTTTAATCATGCGGTTTTGTTCATTTTGTGTATGAAAACCTTACAAAAATATTTATATTTTCAAACATTTTGATTGGTTGAAAATAAATTAATACTCAAAAATAAGCCAAGTCTTTAACTAAAATATACATTTGAAAAATTTAGATAGTAAGGGCGATTATTTGTAAGAAACAAATTTTTTTTTCATATTTCTTTTAAACATTTTACCAAGTTTTTAAGTTTTACTTCTTAAATTTTGAATAAGTTATGCGAAAAATCTTTATTAGTTGAAATGCTCCTAATTACTTGGCAAAGATTTTTTTTGTGTGTCAAATAAATTGATTCCTTTTTAAAAGATTTTAACAATGACATTTTTGTTTTGGTATTTAAAATGTTTTTTATGACTAAAATTAAAAAATCCTATTCCAAACAAAAACAATTTAAAAAATTTAATATTTTTAAAATTTCCCGTTTTCCCGAGAAAAATATATTATTTTCCCGGGAATTCCCGGCAAACTTTTCCCGGGATTTCCCGGGAATTCCCGCCCGGGAATTCCCGAACCCCAAACCCTAATTAATATACACCGCATTGAAAAAATTCCAAATAATGGCGGATTGTGAATAAAAGGATTTATGCCGCAGAAAATGAATTAAGAAACTTAATCAGCGATTAACATTTTGCAAACGAATATAATAATGCAAACTTTTTCGTTTTTGTAAAATTTTTTTTCCCAATTTTTTTTCCAAACTAGCCATTAATTTTTGGAAAAAGATATGGATATAATAGTTCTTGGATTATTAATTTCAATAAAATGAGACTTTTCCATCCCTGATTCACAATCCTGTGTTCGTTGATGTTTGGAGGCACATAATATTGTTTTCCACAAAAAGTATAGAGAGATTTACATGGTCATTTGTTCCTAATATTGCATATTTTTTATATTTATCAAAACTACATATCTGCTAGTATTATCATAAAATTATATAAAAATTTTATTTCAGAACTCTATGTCTGCTTTAGCGACGTAAATAACGCAAATAATTTCAAAATAAGTATATGTGACAGCGCATAGAGAAAGGGACCTAAGAGTAAAAAAATCAATTTTTTTTTTGTTACACCAAAGATACACGTATTTAAATCTTTAAAATGGCTCTCCTGAACAAAACCGGTTTTTACCCTTAGGTCCCTTTCTATTTTGCGCGTCACATATATAGAAATAAGTTGCCATTTTGAAATAATATTCTAGAAGACAGATTGATTCAAAAAATCTTATAAGTGAATTAGTTTTATTGCTCACCTGAACAATTGTATTTTTGCAGATATATGTGCTAATTCATAAACAAAATTTATTTGGTATTTGAAGCTTGCTATAGTTAAAGTACGTATTTCGCTTAATAAGGAGTTATTAGAAATCTTGATTCATAATCGTATTTTAACTATAAATTAATTTTTCGATTTGATACTGGCAACACTATTGTTTATTTTCTCTCTTCTCCCAAATAAGTCGTAAATGATGTACAAATTTAGTAAACGATTGACTCGGTAATCGGAAGTGAAAACCTTATTTCCTTAAATTAGAGAACTAATGATGTGCTAAGATAAATTTAAAAGCCATTAAAAATATTTTTTTTTATTTATAAAGCAAATCAATGGAAATGTGTGTAAAAAAGTAATTTTTTAGAACATATTATTCAAAGCATACAAAAGTAATCGAATTTCGAATAATGTTTTGACAGTCTACACATCACTATTGTTTTGTTTTTCTTTTTAATTTTATTTTTACATTTTTTTTGAAATTTTTTCGAAAAAGGTCATTGACTACGCAATTGTTATAGTTTTTTTCAGTTTGATGGATGCAAGTTGTAGGAAGCCACACATTCTAGGGATGGGATGGCTTTAATAAATCATTTCATGCCTGAAAATGAAATAATTAGCAATTAAATGGTGGCTTCCTCACTCCAAACTTTATAAAAGGTTTAAAGTTAGTGAGTACCAACTATAAACCTTTATTATTTTCTTCATTATTAAGTAAATATGAATACTGTTTTTCACAAATTAGCTTAAAATCCTGCAATAAGACTGTTGTAAAAGTTTATGAATTAGACCAATAGAGTATTGAATCTATGGTATCGACATATTAAAAACGAGTTACTGAGAAGTAATAATGGGAACAAATTGTGTTAAAGCATTTTTTATATTACGAATACTGAAAGTATTCGAATATCGAGTATGGTTTTATTATAAATGCATCACTATTTTATAGAATTTGTTTTTATTTTATTTTCATGCAAATTTGGGAAAATTTTCGAAAAATTAGTTTAGTCTTGGAAACTTTGCAGTTTTTTGTTTTGGTTGTATACAAAACGTTGTATTCCATCTATTCTTCGGTGGATGACTCTTAAACAATTCATTTAATCATTGTAAATTCACGTTTTTTTTTGTTTTTTACAGTGGTTTTCTTTTTCCAAACTTTATCAAACAGATATTTTAGGCTATACCCTGCTTTAAGTGTTTAGTTGGTTTAAAATGAATCAAAAATTTAATTTTGAATTTTTTTAATTTATAACTTTAACGGTGGGTCTAAAACTGCAGGTTTAAGCGTTAACTACTCAGGAAAATTTTCTGTTCCAAAGAATCGGTAGTAAAATAGCTACTTTTCATTCACAACCCCTTCTACTGTCGATTCTAACACCGATTTTTTTTGTTTGAATTTGTCCCAAAAGCAACCCCTTCTATAGCTCCAAAGTGGAACCGGTTGCTCTAGAATCAGTTTTGGAACTAGTTCTGGAACTGATTCTACGTCACCCACACCTTCCATATAGGATCCCAGGAACTGCTTCCGGAATATATGTTATATAAATATGTTTAAGAAAAATTAAAAACACCTAAAATTTGACTTCTGACCTTACACAGAGACAATTTAATGTATTTATATTTTGCCCTAATTTTCAGGATTGAAGTATTTGATCTTGTGTTGTTATATTCCGGCCAAAATTATTTGAAATTAAAAGAAGAAAAAAGAAAAACTTGCCTAAAAGCTAAATAAATGCGTAGAATCGCCGTTTTCTCGAAATCCGTTAAAATAAAATCTCTGCCCCAGCCAAATGAAAAAAGGAATTCTCACAATTTTTGTAGTTTTTAATCTACAATATGTTCTTAATAAAACCTTAAAGTCCAATCGTTGATTTTTTAAAATTTCTTTAAAAAAATTTTTAAAAATGTAAAATTGTAGATTTGAAAACAGTATTTAAAAATTCCGAACTTTTTGGCACTAATTTAAAACGAGTTTGCAAAGCACATGATAAAAAATACTTTTTAATTGAGTACCTTGGAGTTAATAAAATAAGAAAATGTGTTTGTATTACGGTATTTCTACAAATTTCAAAATTTGGGCTCGAACTTCTTGATTAAGCGTTCTGTGGCACATTAGCTGCCGGGGGCAATTGTAATAAATTGGTTTTTTTTTACCGATTTTAGTTTTTATTGCCTTATTAGAAAGATAATTTACTATTTATTACGATTTTTTAATCCTTTTAATTCAAGATTAATTTAAAATATTAAAAATTTTAACAAATTAAAAAAAAGTCATATTTTTCCCATGTATACCGTTTTTCAAACTTCAGGGCCGTTTAGGCACGTGTTCCTCTTATCCGATTGTCCTAATTTTTTGGGAGACGTTGTTTTACAGCCAAATACATATTTTTTTTACTCCATACAAAGTTGGAGAACCCTATTGACCATACTGAAAGCCTAAACACCGAAAATATATTCTCACAGATTTTTGTTTTGTATTTACATTTTCTGTATCATCAATGCATAACATTGAGACAAATAACCAAACACATCTTCTATTCCTATTTTAAGCTTTAAATTAGCTATACAGATGTTTACGTCTGACTAGTTTATGTTTTATGTTTCAGTTAGTTGAAGAACATTTAAATTTCAAAGTTAGAGCAGTGGAGTTTAGGGAAAATATCATAAGTACGCATTGGAAGAATAATTTTTATATTTTTTCCAAGTTATTAACATCTACGAATTGCAACAAAATCTAACTTTTTTGTCGATATTAAACAGAATTTGTGAAAAAGAGCAAATAACGGTTCTGGAAAATTTAGAAAATACAATTTCTGATTTGAAAAATAAGTGAATAGGTGTTTCTACTATAAACATCTACAGTCAAAACAACTTCTTTGCGATAACTACGAAATAGATACAGTTTTAAGAAACACTACATGTTCATAATCTGAAATGACCTTAGCTAATTCTTTTTATACCCTAAAGGTGTATAATATGAAATATATCTCGGGGAAAATAGACTTTTTTCTATCCAAAATATTTCCAATTATTTCTAATAACTAGAACCACTGAGAAGAAATTAAGTTCCGCCATAAATATGGCTAAATTTATGAATGCTTTTAAATAAAATCAGTAAAATTTTATTGTTTATAGAAACTAAATAAAAACTACACTCATGTTAAAGGAACAAACATTTTTTTCAACAAAGATTCGTCCTTAACCAAAATTGTTCTCATTACCTACAGACTTTTACTATTTTGCATGATTTTATATCGACGTTATAATTATGAAACATACAATTACATAATTCAAAATATACAACAACACATAGCAAATCAAAAACTAAGCCAAATGTAAGTTAATATCAAGGTTGGTTACCGAAACGAATAACGGTAAGGGTAACGGTATCAGATTTCGTTTGTTTAGGTAACGGTAATGGTAACGGTATTTAAGACTGTTTCGGTAACGGTATACCGTTATCGAAACAGCAATACCGGTACGTACCGGTATTAAAAATTATGTTAAAAACATATAAAAACAAGTAAAAATATGGCATATTTTTAATTTTAAGTACTGAAAATACAGATTTTAAGCTATAAATTCAATACTGGTAGTTTTAATAAGTAAAATTATTATCTATAAATTTTTTGTAAAAAAAACACACAAGATTATAAAATAAAAAAATTTTAATTTTTATATAAAATAATAAATACCGGTAACTACCCATAAAAATAACGGTATCGGTAACGATAACGGTATTTAGACATTTTTTTAGAGGTATCGATAACGGTAACGGTATTCAATTTGAAACGGTATTTTAGCGATAACGGTAACCAACCTTGATTAAAATTTCAAAGATCCTTAAGCGATCGGTTTAGTTGTTTAAGTAATAAGTAATTGAAAAATTTAATTGCAGTTATGATATAATGTGTCCTATTATAGGTATACTCTTTAACTGAGTAGTAGGTATCAGAGATCAGCAATGAATCGAGTTTTTGCTACTCATATTCACTCATGAAATTTAAAATATAAGTGAGTAGAAATCATTGAAATTCAACCACTCTGACGTACTCATACGCACAATGAAGTTGATTTATAATTTTAAGTTGAAATAAATATGAATCCAACATCAACATCATACTCATACCACCGCAAATCTGTTTGACTCATCAATCTACTCACTACTTTACTATAATCATGAATCATGATTCAACTCTACTCACTTTTTTACTACTCATTGCTGATCTATGGTAGGTATGTATATTATATTTGCCAACAACTTTTCTGCCAAGGTAGGTATATGTTAAAAATCAACCTTTTTAAAATTTCGACTCACTCTACTGCGCACATATTCTGTGTATATTCATTCAACTTTGGAAACCGCTTTGAATTGCTGCGAAATTGTGTTGTAAACTGATTCGTTTTGTAACTACGATTTATGATTTACCATTTTTCAAAAGATTTCTTTATTCCTTTTACACCCATCATTGAGTGTCATTAAAAAAGACGTTTATTTTATGTTTTTTTGCTGCATCTAAAGTTTTATTGGGGCATATTTCTTTTTCGAGTATCTAAAATGCATTTTAAATTAACACGATTTATGCGTTAGAGCTATGATGTTCCAAACAAAATAATAAGAAAGCACATCTGTAATCTTTATTTATGATTTTATTTTATAAAAAATGTAAGGTCTTTTCGCAATGCCTTGCTTAGAATCAATCCATTTTTGGAAGGAGGGGAAAAGTACTGGCATCTTACGGTGGGTCTCATACTGTAGGTTTAACTTAACTATTAAGCAAAAGAAAATTTCCAAAAATTTTATACACAACAAAAAAAAATTTTTGGGTTAACTATTACATACCATACATGGGACTAATTAATTAGGTGGACTAATTAATTGATGATTTCATTACCATTACATTGATATCAATTGTAATGAAATAATTTTCTTTACCATTTTTTTAATTAATGATAATGATTCTAAAATTTAATTTCATTGATTAATGACAATGATTTTAAATTTCATTACCATTGATAATGGATAAATTAAAAAAAATAATTGCCATTGACAGAAAAACGTAAAAATGGAGTAAAACTCGCTGAAATCGAAGATAGAATATGCTCATTCAGGCTCATGCTCATTTGAAATTAAATCTTACTTTCCATTCCATTGTTATTTGTATCCAGGTAAAGTTTAACGGAAAGGAATGGATTCTCCTTAAGAAATTATGTTTTATAACTTCCCCGGCCAAACCGTTGTTCGTTTTCATTTGTCTGAATTTTTTTGTACACAAATGGTTTTTAATCAATTGTAATTAGTTTTTTTATGCATTAGTGTAAATTGATTACCATTAGTAATGATTTTTCTAATGAAAAATATTTCATTACCATTAAATGGTAATGAAACTGGTTCCGGAACCAGTTCCATGGAATCGGTTGCAGTGGAACCAGTTGTGGAATGGGTGTGGTTGGCTACCGATTGTAAAATATTTTCCTGGGTATGTAACATACATGGGAATTTTTCATTACCATTGAAATTTCATTACCATTAGTTCATACTAATGACAATGAAAAAAATTTCATTACCATTTAATGGTAATGAAATATTTTTCATTAGAAAAATCATTACTAATGGTAATCAATTTACACTAATGCATAAAAAAACTAATTACAATTGATTAAAAACCATTTGTGTACAAAAAAATTCAGACAAATGAAAACGAACAACGGTTTGGCCGGGGAAGTTATAAAACATAATTTCTTAAGGAGAATCCATTCCTTTCCGTTAAACTTTACCTGGATACAAATAACAATGGAATGGAAAGTAAGATTTAATTTCAAATGAGCATGAGCCTGAATGAGCATATTCTATCTTCGATTTCAGCGAGTTTTACTCCATTTTTACGTTTTTCTGTCAATGGCAATTATTTTTTTTAATTTATCCATTATCAATGGTAATGAAATTTAAAATCATTGTCATTAATCAATGAAATTAAATTTTAGAATCATTATCATTAATTAAAAAAATGGTAAAGAAAATTATTTCATTACAATTGATATCAATGTAATGGTAATGAAATCATCAATTAATTAGTCCACCTAATTAATTAGTCCCATGTGTGGTATGTAATAGTTAACCCAAAAAATTTTTTTTGTTGTGTATAAAATTTTTGGAAATTTTCTTTTGCTTAATAGTTAAGTTAAACCTACAGTATGAGACCCACCGTAAGATGCCAGTACTTTTCCCCTCCTTCCAAAAATGGATTGATTCTAAGCAAGGCATTGCGAAAAGACCTTACATTTTTTATAAAATAAAATCATAAATAAAGATTACAGATGTGCTTTCTTATTATTTTGTTTGGAACATCATAGCTCTAACGCATAAATCGTGTTAATTTAAAATGCATTTTAGATACTCGAAAAAGAAATATGCCCCAATAAAACTTTAGATGCAGCAAAAAAACATAAAATAAACGTCTTTTTTAATGACAATCAATGATGGGTGTAAAAGGAATAAAGAAATCTTTTGAAAAATGGTAAATCATAAATCGTAGTTACAAAACGAATCAGTTTACAACACAATTTCGCAGCAATTCAAAGCGGTTTCCAAAGTTGAATGAATATACACAGAATATGTGCGCAGTAGAGTGAGTCGAAATTTTAAAAAGGTTGATTTTTAACATATACCTACCTTGGCAGAAAAGTTGTTGGCAAATATAATATACATACCTACCATAGATCAGCAATGAGTAGTAAAAAAGTGAGTAGAGTTGAATCATGATTCATGATTATAGTAAAGTAGTGAGTAGATTGATGAGTCAAACAGATTTGCGGTGGTATGAGTATGAGTATGATGTTGATGTTGGATTCATATTTATTGCAACTTAAAATTATAAATCAACTTCATTGTGCGTATGAGTACGTCAGAGTGGTTGAATTTCAATGATTTCTACTCACTTATATTTTAAATTTCATGAGTGAATATGAGTAGCAAAAACTCGATTCATTGCTGATCTCTGATACCTACTACTCAGTTAAAGAGTATACCTATAATAGGACACATTATATCATAACTGCAATTAAATTTTTCAATTACTTATTACTTAAACAACTAAACCGATCGCTTAAGGATCTTTGAAATATTAATCAAGGTTGGTTACCGTTATCGCTAAAATACCGTTTCAAATTGAATACCGTTACGGTTATCGATACCTCTAAAAAACTGTCTAAATACCGTTATCGTTACCGATACCGTTATTTTTATGGGTAGTTACCGGTATTTATTATTTTATATAAAAATTAAAATTTTTTTATTTTATAATCTTGTGTGTTTTTTTTACAAAAAATTTATAGATAATAATTTTACTTATTAAAACTACCAGTATTGAATTTATAGCTTAAAATCTGTATTTTCAGTACTTAAAATTAAAAATATGCCATATTTTTACTTGTTTTTATATGTTTTTAACATAATTTTTAATACCGGTAACGGTATACCGTTTCGATAACGGTATACCGTTACCGAAACAGTCTTAAATACCGTTACCATTACCGTTACCTAAACAAACGAAATCTGATACCGTTACCCTTACCGTTATTCGTTTCGGTAACCAACCTTGATATTAACTTACATTTGGCTTAGTTTTTGATTTGCTATGTGTTGTTGTATATTTTGAATTATGTAATTGTATGTTTCATAATTATAACGTCGATATAAAATCATGCAAAATAGTAAAAGTCTGTAGGTAATGAGAACAATTTTGGTTAAGGACGAATCTTTGTTGAAAAAAATGTTTGTTCCTTTAACATGAGTGTAGTTTTTATTTAGTTTCTATAAAAAATAAAATTTTACTGATTTTATTTAAAAGCATTCATAAATTTAGCCATATTTATGGCGGAACTTAATTTCTTCTCAGTGGTTCTAGTTATTAGAAATAATTGGAAATATTTTGGATAGAAAAAAGTCTATTTTCCCCGAGATATATTTCATATTATACACCTTTAGGGTATAAAAAGAATTAGCTAAGGTCATTTCAGATTATGAACATGTAGTGTTTCTTAAAACTGTATCTATTTCGTAGTTATCGCAAAGAAGTTGTTTTGACTGTAGATGTTTATAGTAGAAACACCTATTCACTTATTTTTCAAATCAGAAATTGTATTTTCTAAATTTTCCAGAACCGTTATTTGCTCTTTTTCACAAATTCTGTTTAATATCGACAAAAAAGTTAGATTTTGTTGCAATTCGTAGATGTTAATAACTTGGAAAAAATATAAAAATTATTCTTCCAATGCGTACTTATGATATTTTCCCTAAACTCCACTGCTCTAACTTTGAAATTTAAATGTTCTTCAACTAACTGAAACATAAAACATAAACTAGTCAGACGTAAACATCTGTATAGCTAATTTAAAGCTTAAAACAGGAATAGAAGATGTGTTTGGTTATTTGTCTCAATGTTATGCATTGATGATACAGAAAATGTAAATACAAAACAAAAATCTGTGAGAATATATTTTCGGTGTTTAGGCTTTCAGTATGGTCAATAGGGTTCTCCAACTTTGTATGGAGTAAAAAAAATATGTATTTGGCTGTAAAACAACGTCACCCAAAAAATTAGGACAATCGGATAAGAGGAACACGTGCCTAAACGTCCCTGAAGTTTGAAAAACGGTATACATGGGAAAAATATGACTTTTTTTTAATTTGTTAAAATTTTTAATATTTTAAATTAATCTTGAATTAAAAGGATTAAAAAATCGTAATAAATAGTAAATTATCTTTCTAATAAGGCAATAAAAACTAAAATCGGTAAAAAAAAAAAACCAATTTATTACAATTGCCCCCGGCAGCTAATGTGCCACAGAACGCTTAATCAAGAAGTTCGAGCCCAAATTTTGAAATTTGTAGAAATACCGTAATACAAACACATTTTCTTATTTTATTAACTCCAAGGTACTCAATTAAAAAGTATTTTTTATCATGTGCTTTGCAAACTCGTTTTAAATTAGTGCCAAAAAGTTCGGAATTTTTAAATACTGTTTTCAAATCTACAATTTTACATTTTTAAAAATTTTTTTAAAGAAATTTTAAAAAATCAACGATTGGACTTTAAGGTTTTATTAAGAACATATTGTAGATTAAAAACTACAAAAATTGTAAGAATTCCTTTTTTCATTTGGCTGGGGCAGAGATTTTATTTTAACGGATTTCGAGAAAACGGCGATTCTACGCATTTATTTAGCTTTTAGGCAAGTTTTTCTTTTTTCTTCTTTTAATTTCAAATAATTTTGGCCGGAATATAACAACACAAGATCAAATACTTCAATCCTGAAAATTAGGGCAAAATATAAATACATTAAATTGTCCCTGTGTAAGGTCAGAGGTCAAATTTTAGGTGTTTTTAATTTTTCTTAAACATATTTATATAACATATATTCCTGAGCGGATTTTAATGAAACTTCTTGGTATTATTTTTCTTAGTCTAAAAATAATATTCCTAATTTAGTTTTAGAAAATTAACCCTCAAGTGCTCTTGGG
Source organism: Leucophora obtusa (assembly GCA_949987735.1). Taxonomy (NCBI): domain Eukaryota; kingdom Metazoa; phylum Arthropoda; class Insecta; order Diptera; family Anthomyiidae; genus Leucophora; species Leucophora obtusa. Next base: position 67,599,406 of record OX465296.1, read on the forward strand.
GCTTTTTTGGCCCTATGGTAAAAAAAGCCTAATATGTTTTCAGTGGGGCATATAGGCCCCAAGGGTAAATTTTCTGAAATTAAATTAAGAATATTATTTCTGGACCTAGAAAAATAATATCAGAAAGTTTCATCAGTATTCGCTCAGGAATATCTGTTATATTAATATGTTTAAGAAAAATTAAAATCTCTTAAACTTTGACCTCTGACCTTACACAGCGGCAATTTAGTGTATTTATATTTTGCCCTAATTTTCAGGACTGAAGTATTTAATCTTGTGTTGTTATATTCCGGCCTAAATTATTTGGAATTAAAAGAAGAAAAAAGAAAAACTTGCCTAAAAGCTAAAAAAAAATGCCAAAAATCGCTGTTTTCCCGAAATCCGCTAAAATTAAATCTCTACCCCAGCCAAATGAAATAAGGAATTCCTACAATTTTTGTAGTTTTTAATCTGCAATATGTTCTTAATAAAACCTTAAAGTCCAATTGCACATGATAAAAAATACTTTTTAATTAAATACCTTGGAGTTAATAAAATAATAAAATGTTTTTGCATTACATTATTTCTACAAAATTGAAAATTTGGGCTCGAACTTCTTGATTAAGCGTTCTGTGACACATTAGTTGCCGGGGGCAATTGTTTAAACCGATTTTAGTTTTTATTGCCTTATTAGAAAGTTAATTCACTGTTTATTACGATTTTTTAATCCTTTTAATTCAAGCTTAATTTAAAATATTAAAAATTTTAACAAATTAAAAAAAATTCATATTTTTCCCATGTATACCGTACTTCAAACTTCAGGTCCGTTGAGGCACGTGTTCCTCTTATCCGATTGTCCTAATTTTTTGGGAGACGTGGTTTTAAACCCAAATACATATTTTAAGAGGGGGCCCAGTCAATAACTCACATTTTCTTTTTTTAGAACCCTAATGGTCAATGCATAAGAATTAAACGAAGAAAACATCAAAGCCAGAGCTTTGAGGAATAGATTCAAAAAGAATTATTTTCAAAGATGATTCAAGAAAAGTGATTTATAAATTAGCGAAACAAAGAAAATCTAAAAATAATTCGTTCGAATTAATTCCATATTTTTTGATTCGTGAATCAATTTTTTTTTGTTTTAATTCACGAATTCATTTAATTTTTTAATTCGTTTAAAAAAACTCCCTTACAATTTAAAACATTGATTTATTAGATTAATTGTTAAATAAAAAAAAACAAAACTAAATGTAACCCAAAAATATTTTAGAAAAAACTATTTACTATCTCGAATCGAACAAAATGTATGTGGATTTAAATACAATTATATACTTAATAATTCAATACAAAATTAAAAAGCATAGCTTATATGTTATGTTGCATCTAGGGTTTCTAATGACCCAGAATTTTTTCATTTCTGGTATAAATGAGATATAACAATGTCTCACTTTTTTAATTATAATATCTAATCTTTTCATATATTTAGTTAGAATATTCTTCCACCTCAAGTCCTAATTCTAATATGATATTGTCATACAGTAGACGCTCGCAAATTAGAACCGCTTTGTTTTTGAGGCAATTCTAATTTCTGAATTATTCTAATTTCTGGACGTTTTTTTTCGAAAAAAAAATTGAGTAAATTTACTTCCAAAAACTTAAATAAAACTCTTTTTAATATTTTTTAATTCAATTTTATTTGATAAAAACAAGAAAACAAAACACAACAATTCAGCCCAATACATCAAATGAATTTTTTTAAATTAAAAATATGAATATAAAAAAAAAAAACGAATGGCAACAAAACATAGCAATGCAGTCCAATTACATCACATGTATTTTTTTTAATTAAAAACTAAAAAACTGTATTTAAAAAAAATTAAACAATTAAAATTAAACAATGGCCAAGTTAACAACTAATCTTTGTTTGACATATAATCAGTTATATTTGTTTGTTTTTTTTTGGTTTCTTTAAATCCGAAATATCATTACGGAGAGCCAAAAGATTACTTATGTGCTTAGTTGAAAACAATTCACTGTTATTGCACCATTTTATTAAATTATTTACGCTTTCAATGGCTGTAGTATTAGAGACAACTGATGATACTGCAGCAACGTCGTCTTCGCTGCTATCGGAAGACTCACCATCGCTACTGAGAACATAAACAGATCCGTCATCAAACATATCTTCATTCCATCTGTCGATGTCTTCTATACCGATGCAATCGTTGGGAGCTATTTCTTTTAAAAGAGCTTGAGTTATCTGAATAACTTCGTTGCAGTCCTGATCTATTTGCAACAATTGTGCTACTGCCACGTCATCGTCGCTGTCGTATTGGTTAGAGTCCCAATTGGACAACTTTGACCAAGATTTCTTCATAATACTTTGTGGTACCGCATCCCAAGCTTGTTTCAGTAATAATATAGCATTGCGGATCGAATGGGATTTCAAATGATTCTTCAGTTCACCACCTTCAGAAATTAACTGAGAAAGAAACATACTTCTGTAATTGAGCTTTGTTAACTTAATAGGGTTTTGATCCATTGGTTGTAAAGCTGCTGTCACATTTGGTGGAAAGAATAATGCAACTATGTTTCCATCGTCACTTTTAAGTTTCTCAATGGGTGTATGAGCGGAGCAATTATCTATAAGCAAAATGGCTTTCGGAGGCAAATTATTTTCCTGAGAAAAGCGGATCACCTGTGAATTGAAAAAAATTTTAAAATTATGTACTGAACCTGAAATCAATATTTTTGTTTACCTCTTTAATACATATTCCGTGAAACCATTCGTGAAAAATCCGAGAAGTCATTCAAGCATTTTTTGAAAAGTTGTAATGCAGAGGATTATTGAAATTTTTAAAGCACCTGGGTTTTTTTGCTTTTCCAATTACCAATGGAACTAATTTGTGTGATTCATCAGAGTTTGAACCAAGTAACACTGAAATTCTGTCTTTTTGAATTTTATGTCCAGGGGCGTTTTTTTCAAAAGCAGAGACATAGGTTCTGTCTGGTAGGCAACGAAAAAATAATCCGGTTTCGTCGACATTATATATTTGTGACTCCATTAAACCCATCTCAGCGATCTTTGCACGATATCGATGAATAAAAGGAGTGACTAGCAACATCACTGGAAAGAATCTCGCCACAAATTTTTAAAAAACGGATACCGTGTCGCTTCTTAAATTTGGTAAACCATCCATCACTTGCCCGGAATGCATTTTCATATCTATCGGGATATTCCTCTCTAAATACTTGTTTAGCTTTCTCTTTTAATATTGGCCTAGTCAATGTACACTTTTTTTCTCGTTGATTTAAAAACCACTCATACAGACGACTTTCCATTTTTGGATATTCAGCGCTGTGCAAAGATTTATTGTTTGCCTCCTGATATGTGTTTGAAACAGCATTTAATATTGCTGTTCTATGTGATTTGATGTAGCTGATTGAAGATGTTGTCACATTAAAATCTAGGGCTAACCGGTTCCCTTGAACGCCTTTGTCAAGCTTTTCTAATATTTTGACTTTAGTTTCCAATGATAAAGTGTTTTTTTACGTTTATTTAACATTTTAAATGATACATTTTCACTATTTAATAGAGACTGCCAAATAATATGTACACGCGTATCAAATTTCACAAATAAACTAGCCAAAAATGTACATAAATGCGACAAAAAAAAAACAAATAGGGAAAAACATATATAATTTGGTGATTCCCCTTTTTAGTTTTACTTTATTCAAACAGAATAAAAATAAATTGGGGATTTCCTGTGTATTCAAATAACCAAAAAAAAAAAAAAACGCTCAGAAATTCGAATTTTAAATTCGAATTTCAGAGCGTTTAATGTATTGCAAACATTGATTCTAATTTCTGGACGTTCGAATTACTGAAAGCTCTAATTTGTAAGCGTCTACTGTATTAGATTTTTATTTGTTGTTTCAAAAAGGGGTTGATCATTTTCATGATAGACAATACAATTGTTTCGTAGACATCACTCTACTCTTCAGTTGTCCGCAATAAGAAAATGATAACTTTCTTACTCAAACCGAGACTTACATAAGGTACAAAAAATCAACGGGACGAGAATTTTGTACTTTAGTATATGAACTGTCTGATTTGGTAAAACCAGTTATAAATCAACTCCTTTTTGAAAGCAACAATTACATAAAAGTACCCTTAGGGTACTATTTATATGTATATCTGTTGTCAATACATTTTGTAAAAACAACTAATTTTAAACTCAAAACAAAATAAATATTTGAATGAGATTTTAGCCGTGGTATTTTTGTATTTTTTAATGCAAAAATTAAGATAATTGTTGATAATATCTAATCTTAAATCTAATGAAAGAAATAATAAGAAAAGTAACTACAGAGAGAAAAAATTTTAGTTAAATCACTTACTATATCAGATTTTAATTAACATTTGATTTTTTACGAACACTTTGTAAATAAAGTATTAATATTAGGGCCAGTGTTATAGTCATCACATAGTAGGAAACTTTAAAACGAAATTTTCTAATTGGTGGCTATAATACTTATCCTTATTAAAGTAAATATGATTCTAGTTAAACTTTTTTATATTTAAGTTAATGTGTTTTCCGATTTTAAAAATAAGCAGCCACCCAGCAAAATTGTCGGATGCAAAGAACTGGTTGTAGAACAACTTGTACTTGCATGAAACCTGTTCCAATTTAAGTTCTATCATCGGCGATTATTGTTTGAGTTTGTCCCAAAAGCAACAGGTTCTACTCCTCCAAACTAGAACAGGTTGCTTTGGAGCCGGTTCTAGAACCAGTTATAAAACTGGTTCTGCGACAGTGAAGCCTTCCCTTTTGACTTCCAGGAATTAGTTCTAGAACCTGTTCTACGGAACCGGTGGTAAAAATACCTATTCTAGAACAGATTCAAAGGCAACCAGTTCAAAAAAATTTTGCTGGGCATGTGAAAATTGAAATATATATGAACATACATTATCATACATTGACTAGTATATGATCATGCATGGGCATACATGATATGGAGGTATATTGCCATATATGATCATATATGAGCATGCATGCATCATATGTGAGCATATATGGTCATATATGAACAGGTACGGTCATATACACCCAAATTTCGAAGATATATGAGATCATGTATGGTCATACATTGAACTATGCATGCACGTATATGATCATGTATGCCCATGCATGATCATATACTAGTCAATTTATGATAATGTATGTTCATATATATTTCGATTTTCACATGTCTGCAGACAATTTTTTATATAAAAAGAAAAAAAAACCTGAGATTTGTGTGATTTCAAAGCTGTTTCTATCTTAGCATACGTTGATTTTGTATGCCCAGCAAAATATTGGTAATGACACCTCATTACTATCTGCATTACCAAAAATGATATATCATTACCTTTTGCATTATTTTATAATATAAAATAATGACTTCCTAATAACGGCCTATTGTATTCATTGTTTGTAAATATAAAATAATGACTTACTCGTATTAGTTTAAATATGTACTTTTTACTAACTTAAATTTTTTTATAATATGTAAATATGATTTATGTTTAAATTTTTATGACGAGTCCTAAAATTACACACTAGAGAAAACTTAAATTTTTCTGAATGTATTTCCTTAGGCAATAGTATTTGCCTACCTCCTTATTTTTAAGAATCAAGTAAGCAATCGGATAACCACTTATAATTAAACTTTTTGTAAGCATGTGTGTTACCACTTATTATTCAAAATCTAATAACTACTTATTTCTCATTTTTTCGTAAGCGAGCGGGTAAGCGTGAATACTTATAAAAACGACCAAGCCAAACAAAAATAATGAGTTTAGACGCCAAAAAATAAGTTGTGCGGAGCTATGACTGTCTATTATATAACCACTTATTTGGTAATGAAAGATTTTGCTGGGTGCAATTCTCTCAGTGCAGTTTATTTATTTGGTAGCCTGTGCCTTAAGACTACAGTCTTATAACACAGTACAACAGCCAATCTGGGGGGTGAGAAATTCCAAGTCAGGGTGATGGTACTAGGTCAAAAAAATATTTTTTTGCCTAAAAATTAAAATTTTTTATGAATTTAAAAAAAAAAAAATTTAAATTTTTAGGCAAAAAAATATTTTTTTTTCTCCACAAATTTATTTTTACCGGCAAAACTGTTGATTATAAAAAAAAAATGTTATATGAACGGATTAAAGAAATTGTAATTCTAAATTTTTCTAAATTTGTTTCATCAAAATCGGACAAGTGGTTCTCGAGTTACAACTAAGCGAAAAAACATCAAGATAAGGAAAAAATTTAAAAGGTCATAAAAAAAATGACACATACGAACGCCAAACCCTTTGAGGGTTTTACTATACTGACCTAGTACCATCACCCTGACTTGGAATTTCTCAACCCCCAGGCAATAATCCCAAAAATGTTCCATAGTGTAATTATTAGCACAGGGGTTTACAATAGTATAATCAGTACATTGTTAGGTGATTTATAAAATACAGAGAACATAAAAAAAGCTTATAATAAATCAATCATAAAAAAGGGTTAAAATTTATTAACAAATGTCAAATATAAAATAAAATAATATAAAATAATAATAATAATAAAATAATAATCAAACATAATAAATCAAAACTACACAATTACGAATAATAATTAAAAATTTCCTTCTTAAATTTTGAAGCGTTGCTGATACTTTTAATTGCTATAGGTAATCTGTTCCAAAGGCGGATAGCGTGTATATAAAATTGCCATTCAGACATTAAACTATGATGCCTGACAGTTGCTCAGTTTTTTGTCCTGGAAAAGAATATGGAAAATTTAAGACGTTTAAACAGATAGTCGGGCTGGTGTAAGTTGACAATTTTGTGTAAAAAAATAAGTACGCGAATGCACAATAGATTTTCAAATTCAACACCATATAATATTTTAGAATATCGCGATGTTGCATCAAACCTTCTCAAACCTTCTAATATTGTTGTACACCACATTAAACCTACGACTGCTTTCAGAATCACAGCTGGAAAAGACCTCAGATCCATACATCAAGACCGGTAATAAATAAGTTTTAGCCAGTAGAATTCTTATATTTACCGGTGTGCAGTGTTGAGTTGGCCATAACGTCCTAAGCATCGCATATGTTCTGCCACACACTGCAGTTATATGATTTTCCCAAGTAAGTGTGGAGTTAAAAATTAATCCTAGGTTTTTGGCGGAATTGACAATTTCTATGCGTTCACCATTAATGTGAATATTTGGCTTAGTCACAATTTTTGAAGTCCTTTTATGCACTACAATACATTTGGATTTAAGTGGGTTGAGACTTAGTCCATTAGCCGTGGCCCATAATAAAACATGATTTAAATCATTATTTAGTTTATTTGTGCAGTCATCAACATTTCCATTCCTGGTGCTTATATATAATTGAACATCATCAGCATACATTCTGATCATACAGTAATTTAGTTGTTTTGGGAGATCATTGGCATAAATTGAAAAGAGCAGTGGGCCCAGTATAGACCCCTGTGGGACACCCCTCACGACTGGAAGGAAATTAGAAGTTCTTGCCTTAAACTCAAAAGTTCTTGCCTTAAACTTAAATTGGCAGAAGTTGAAGAAAAATTCATCATTTTTTTCCAGTTTTTGTTTTAAAATGACGTAGTCGACTGTGTTAAATGCTTTAGAGTGATCTAAAAATACTAACATAGTCAAAAACCCATCATCAACTTCTTTTCGAATACCCTCCGCAACATCAGTTAGGGCTGTTATACAACTATGCGCTGCACGGAAACCAGATTGCCGATCAGTTAGTAAATTGTTGTCACTAATATAGCGGTTAATTTGCTTATAAAGAAGTCTCTCTAAAACTTTCGATAGATACGGTAAGATGGCTATTGGTCTGTATTCAGTTTTAGATTTTGATACTGGCAAGACTTTGGCCTTTTTCCATCTTGAAGGGAACGTACTTTTTAGTAATAATCTGATTAAATATATAGGTAATAAATGGAAGAAGTAACGGGTGAAGTATTTTTATAAAATCGGGATGAATTCCATCAACTCCAGTAGCATTCGATTTTATTGATAAACAACTTGAGACAACATCCATATGATTAACACATTCAAATGTAAAACTATCAAATTGTACATTTTTAGCATTAAGACTGTCCTAGTATTGTTGATTAGCTTGTGGCATGGGAATATTAATAAATTTTTCATTAATATCATCCGGGTTTTCTATGGAGTTATCCATTGCGGTATTTGCCCTTCCAATTCCAATCTCACGAATGGTTTGCCATGTTCGTTTGCTTTGTATTGATTTGGAAAATTTGTCCGCATAAAACATCCCTTATGGATTTGGCATCCCTTATGGATTTGGTTACCCTATTCCTGGCGATGCGATAATCTCCTTGAAGTTCCAAGGTTCTATTGCGTTTCCAAAGCGAATACAAATTGTCACGTTCATTCATTAAATGCCGAATTTCTGCAGAGAACCATGGCTTTTGATTATTGCCTAGTTTCCTTATTTTAGAAGGAACTGAAGCATTATAAAGATACATCAGGTTTTCTTCTAAAAAAGCCACCTGATCATCAACCGAAACTACGTGATATATATAACTCCAATTAATTTTATTGAACTCCTCTTGCAGATACTCAAAATTCGTGTGCTTAATATCTTTATACGTGATACTTTCCCCACTTTCAGTTAGTGATATATCATAGATCATAAATATCAGATCATGTTTTGAGAAACAAGAAGCTGACAGCTGATTATAAAATACGGATTCATCAGCCACAAAAAACATATCAATTAATGTGCTATTATTGGCAGTGGGCATGTGAGCGTTCGTGGGAGTAAGACCAAAATATTTCATTATATCGGTCAATCTGGATTCAATTAAAATATTTGAGTTAAAATCCCCTGCTATGATAATATCATTGTAGAATATGCTAATGGTTTCAAGCACGTTAGTGAAATTACTTAAATTGACATTACAGTTAGGCCCATAAACACTACCAATAAGCAATTTCCTTCCCTCACTTTTTGCCTCAAGAAAAATATGTTCCATCGCATCAGTATCAACTGATCGGCATTTTACCTTACACATAAATCCTCTTCTTATATAAATGGCAACTCCTCCCGCATGTCTTTTCCTGTCTGCTCTATATAAGTTATAACCATTTAGTGAGACTAAACTGTCTGTTACAGATGAGTTAAACCAGGTTTCAGCCACTGAAATAATGTCAATACCTGAGTTTTCAAAAATATATCTAAATTCATCGATTTTATT